>JAWPHD010004056.1:0-195000 GCA_037043455.1 Cyrtodaria siliqua
ACACAGTATAACACATGTATATAGCATCTAGACACAGTATAGTACATGTATATAGCATCTAGACACAGTATAGTAAATGTATATAGCATCTAGACACAGTATAACACATGTATATAACATCTAGACACAGTATAGTACATGTATATAGCATCTAGACACAGTATAACACATGTATATAGCATCTAGACACAGTATAACACATGTATATGGCATCTAGACACAGTATTACACATGTATATAGCATCTAGACACAGTATAACACATGTATATAGCATCTAGACACAGTATTACACTTGTATATAGCATCTAGACACAGTATAACACATGTATATAGCATTTAGACACAGTATTACACATGTATATAGCATCTAGACACAGTATAACACATGTATATATCACCTAGACACAGTATAACACATGTATATAGCATCTAGTCACAGTATAACACATGTATATAGCATCTAGACACAGTATTACACATGTATATAGCATCTAGACACAGTATAACACATGTATATAGCATCTAGACACAGTATTACACATGTATATAGCATCTAGACACAGTATTACACATGTATATAGCATCTAGACACAGTATAACACATGTATATAGCATCTAGACACAGTATTACACATGTATATAGCATCTAGTCACAGTATAACACATGTATATAGCATCTAGACACAGTATTACACATGTATATAGCATCTAGACACAGTATAACACATGTATATAGCATCTAGACACAGTATTACACATGTATATAGCATCTAGACACAGTATAACACATGTATATATCACCTAGACACAGTATAACACATGTATATAGCATCTAGTCACAGTATAGTACATGTATATATCACCTAGACACAGTATAACACATGTATATAGCATCTAGACACAGTATAACACATGTATATAGCATCTAGACACAGTATTACACATGTATATAGCATCTAGACACAGTATAACACATGTATATAGCATCTAGACACAGTATAGTACATGTATATATCACCTAGACACAGTATAACACATGTATATAGCATCTAGACACAGTATAGTACATGTATATATCACCTAGACACAGTATAACACATGTATATAGCATCTAGACACAGTATTACACATGTATATAGCATCTAGACACAGTATAACACATGTATATAGCATCTAGACACAGTATAGTACATGTATATATCACCTAGACACAGTATAACACATGTATATAGCATCTAGACACAGTATAGTACATGTATATATCACCTAGACACAGTATAACACATGTATATAGCATCTAGACACAGTATTACACATGTATATACCATCTAGACACAGTATAACACATGTATATAGCATCTAGTCACAGTATAGTACATGTATATATCACCTAGACACAGTATAACACATGTATATAGCATCTAGACACAGTATAACACATGTATATAGCATCTAGACACAGTATTACACATGTATATAGCATCTAGACACAGTATAACACATGTATATAGCATCTAGTCACAGTATAACACATGTATATAGCATCTAGACACAGTATAGTACATGTATATATCACCTAGACACAGTATAACACATGTATATATCACCTAGACACAGTATAACACATGTATATAGCATCTAGTCACAGTATAGTACATGTATATATCACCTAGACACAGTATAACACATGTATATAGCATCTAGACACAGTATAGTACATGTATATAGCATCTAGACACAGTATAGTACATGTATATAGCATCTAGACACAGTATAACACATGTATATAGCATCTAGACACAGTATAACACATGTATATAGCATCTAGACACAGTATAACACATGAATATAGCATCTAGACACAGTATAGTACATATATATAACATCTAGTCACAGTATAGTACATGTATATAGCATCTAGACACAGTATAACACATGTATATAGCATCTAGACACAGTATAACAAATGAATATAGCATCTAGACACAGTATAGCACATGTATATAGCATCTAGACACAGTATAGCACATGTATATAGCATCTAGTCACAGTATAGTACATGTATATAGCATCTAGACACAGTATAACACATGTATATAGCATCTAGACACAGTATAGTACATGTATATAACATCTAGACACAGTATAACACATGTATATAACATCTAGACACAGTATAACACATGTATATAGCATCTAGACACAGTATAACACATGTATATAGCATCTAGACACAGTATAACACATGTATATAGCATCTAGACACAGTATAGTACATGTATATAGCATCTAGACACAGTATAGTACATGTATATATCACCTAGACACAGTATAACACATGTATATATCACCTAGACACAGTATAACACATGAATATAGCATCTAGACACAGTATAGTACATGTATATATCACCTAGACACAGTATAACACATGTATATAGCATCTAGACACAGTATAGTACATGTATATATCACCTAGACACAGTATAGTACATGTATATAGCATCTAGACACAGTATAACACATGTATATATCACCTAGACACAGTATAACACATGTATATAGCATCTAGACACAGTATAGTACATGTATATATCACCTAGACACAGTATAGTACATGTATATAGCATCTAGACACAGTATAACACATGTATATAGCATCTAGACACAGTATTACACATGTATATAGCATCTAGTCACAGTATAGTACATGTATATAGCATCTAGACACAGTATTACACATGTATATAGCATCTAGACACAGTATAGTACATGTATATAACATCTAGACACAGTATAACACATGTATATATCATCTAGACACAGTATAGTACATGTATATAGCATCTAGACACAGTATAACACATGTATATAGCATCTAGACACAGTATTACACATGTATATAGCATCTAGTCACAGAATAGTACATGTATATAACATCTAGACACAGTATAGTACATGTATATAGCATCTAGACACAGTATAACACATGTATATAGCATCTAGACACAGTATAACACATGAATATAGCATCTAGACACAGTATAGTACATGTATATAGCATCTAGTCACAGAATAGTACATGTATATAGCATCTAGACACAGTATAGTACATGTATATAGCATCTAGACACAGTATAGTACATGTATATAGCATCTAGACACAGTATAGTACATGTATATAGCATCTAGACACAGTATAGTACATGTATATAACATCTAGACACAGTATAGTACATGTATATAGCATCTAGACACAGTATAGTACATGTATATAGCATCTAGACACAGTATAGTACATGTTTATAGCATCTAGACACATTATAGTACATGTATATAGCATCTAGTCACAGAATAGTACATGTATATAGCATCTAGACACAGTATAACACATGTATATAGCATCTAGACACAGTATTACACATGTATATAGCATCTAGTCACAGAATAGTACATGTATATAGCATCTAGACACAGTATAGTACATGTATATAGCATCTAGACACATTATAGTACATGTATATAGCATCTAGTCACAGAATAGTACATGTATATAGCATCTAGACACAGTATAGTACATGTATATAGCATCTAGACACATTATAGTACATGTATATAGCATCTAGTCACAGTATAGTACATGTATATAGCATCTAGACACAGTATAGTACATGTATATAGCATCTAGATACAGTATAGTACATGTATATAGCATCTAGACACATTATAGTACATGTATATAGCATCTAGTCACAGTATAGTACATGTATATAGCATCTAGACACAGTATAGTACATGTATATAGCATCTAGACACAGTATAGTACATGTATATAGCATCTAGACACATTATAGTACATGTATATAGCATCTAGTCACAGAATAGTACATGTATATAGCATCTAGTCACAGAATAGTACATGTATATAGCATCTAGACACAGTATAACACATGTATATAGCATCTAGACACAGTATTACACATGTATATAGCATCTAGTCACAGAATAGTACATGTATATAACATCTAGACACAGTATAGTACATGTATATAGCATCTAGACACAGTATAGTACATGTATATAGCATCTAGACACAGTATAACACATGTATATAGCATCTAGACACAGTATAGTACATGTATATAGCATCTAGTCACAGAATAGTACATGTATATAGCATCTAGACACAGTATAACACATGTATATAGCATCTAGACACAGTATAACACATGTATATAGCATCTAGACACAGTATAGTACATGTATATAGCATCTAGACACAGTATAGTACATGTATATAGCATCTAGACACAGTATAGTACATGTATATAGCATCTAGACACAGTATAGTACATGTATATAGCATCTAGACACAGTATAACACATGTATATAGCATCTAGACACAGTATAGTACATGTATATAGCATCTAGACACAGTATAGTACATGTATATAGCATCTAGACACAGTATAGTACATGTATATAGCATCTAGACACAGTATAGTACATGGATATAGCATCTAGACACAGTATAACACATGTATATAGCATCTAGACACAGTATAGTACATGTATATAGCATCTAGTCACAGAATAGTACATGTATATAGCATCTAGACACAGTATAACACATGAATATAGCATCTAGACACAGTATTACACATGTATATAGCATCTAGACACAGTATAGTACATGTATATAGCATCTAGACACAGTATAGTACATGTATATAGCATCTAGACACAGTATAGTACATGTATATAGCATCTAGACACAGTATAGTACATGTATATAGCATCTAGACACAGTATAGTACATGTATATAGCATCTAGACACAGTATAGTACATGTATATAGCATCTAGACACAGTATAGTACATGTATATAGCATCTAGACACAGTATAACACATGTATATAGCATCTAGACACAGTATAGTACATGTATATAGCATCTAGTCACAGAATAGTACATGTATATAGCATCTAGACACAGTATAACACATGAATATAGCATCTAGACACAGTATAGTACATGTATATAGCATCTAGACACAGTATAACACATGTATATAGCATCTAGACACAGTATAGTACATGTATATAGCATCTAGACACAGTATAGTACATGTATATAGCATCTAGACACAGTATAGTACATGTATATAGCATCTAGACACAGTATAGTACATGTATATAGCATCTAGACACAGTATAGTACATGTATATAGCATCTAGACACAGTATAACACATGTATATAGCATCTAGACACAGTATAGTACATGTATATAGCATCTAGTCACAGAATAGTACATGTATATAGCATCTAGACACAGTATAACACATGAATATAGCATCTAGAAACAGTATAGTACATGTATATAGCATCTAGTCACAGAATAGTACATGTATATAACATCTAGACACAGTATAACACATGTATATAGCATCTAGACACAGTATAACACATGTATATAGCATCTAGACACAGTATAACACATGTATATAGCATCTAGTCACAGAATAGTACATGTATATAACATCTAGACACAGTATAGCACATGTATATAGCATCTAGACACAGTATAACACATGTATATAGCATCTAGACACAGTATAACACATGTATATAGCATCTAGACACAGAATAGTACATGTATATAGCATCTAGACACAGTATAACACATGTATATAGCATCTAGACACAGTATTACACATGTATATAGCATCTAGTCACAGAATAGTACATGTATATAACATCTAGACACAGTATAGTACATGTATATAGCATCTAGACACAGTATAGTACATGTATATAGCATCTAGTCACAGAATAGTACATGTATATAGCATCTAGACACAGTATAACACATGAATATAGCATCTAGAAACAGTATAGTACATGTATATAGCATCTAGTCACAGAATAGTACATGTATATAACATCTAGACACAGTATAACACATGTATATAGCATCTTGACACAGTATAGTACATGTATATAGCATCTAGACACAGTATAGTACATGTATATAGCATCTAGACACAGTATTACACATGTATATAGCATCTAGTCACAGAATAGTACATGTATATAACATCTAGACACAGTATAGTACATGTATATAGCATCTAGACACAGTATAGTACATGTATATAGCATCTAGAAACAGTATAGTACATGTATATAGCATCTAGTCACAGAATAGTACATGTATATAACATCTAGACACAGTATAACACATGTATATAGCATCTAGACACAGTATAACACATGTATATAGCATCTAGACACAGTATTACACATGTATATAGCATCTAGTCACAGAATAGTACATGTATATAACATCTAGACACAGTATAGCACATGTATATAGCATCTAGACACAGTATAACACATGTATATAGCATCTAGACACAGTATAACACATGTATATAGCATCTAGACACAGAATAGTACATGTATATAGCATCTAGACACAGTATAACACATGTATATAGAATCTAGACACAGTATTACACATGTATATAGCATCTAGACACAGAATAGTACATGTATATAGCATCTAGACACAGTATAACACATGTATATAGCATCTAGACACAGTATTACACATGTATATAGCATCTAGTCACAGAATAGTACATGTATATAACATCTAGACACAGTATAGCACATGTATATAGCATCTAGACACAGTATAACACATGTATATAGCATCTAGACACAGTATAACACATGTATATAGCATCTAGACACAGAATAGTACATGTATATAGCATCTAGACACAGTATAACACATGTATATAGCATCTAGACACAGTATTACACATGTATATAGCATCTAGTCACAGAATAGTACATGTATATAACATCTAGACACAGTATAGTACATGTATATAGCATCTAGACACAGTATAGTACATGTATATAGCATCTAGACACAGTATAACACATGTATATAGCATCTAGACACAGTATAACACATGAATATAGCATCTAGTCACAGTATAACACATGAATATAGCATCTAGACACAGTATAGTACATGTATATAGCATCTAGACACAGTATAGTACATGTATATAACATCTAGACACAGTATAGTACATGTATATAGCATCTAGACACAGTATAGTACATGTATATAGCATCTAGACACAGTATAACACATGTATATAGCATCTTGACACAGTATAGTACATGTATATAGCATCTAGACACAGTATAGTACATGTATATAGCATCTAGACACAGTATTACACATGTATATAGCATCTAGTCACAGAATAGTACATGTATATAACATCTAGACACAGTATAGTACATGTATATAGCATCTAGACACAGTATAGTACATGTATATAGCATCTAGACACAGTATAACACATGTATATAGCATCTAGACACAGTATAACACATGAATATAGCATCTAGTCACAGTATAACACATGAATATAGCATCTAGACACAGTATAGTACATGTATATAGCATCTAGACACAGTATAGTACATGTATATAGCATCTAGACACAGTATTACACATGTATATAGCATCTAGTCACAGAATAGTACATGTATATAACATCTAGACACAGTATAGTACATGTATATAGCATCTAGACACAGTATAGTACATGTATATAGCATCTAGACACAGTATAACACATGTATATAGCATCTAGACACAGTATAACACATGAATATAGCATCTAGTCACAGTATAACACATGAATATAGCATCTAGACACAGTATAGTACATGTATATAGCATCTAGACACAGTATAGTACATGTATATAGCATCTAGACACAGTATAGTACATGTATATAGCATCTAGTCACAGAATAGTACATGTATATAGCATCTAGACACAGTATAGTACATGTATATAGCATCTAGTCACAGAATAGTACATGTATATAGCATATAGACACAGTATAACACATGTATATAGCATCTAGACACAGTATAGTACATGTATATAGCATCTAGTCACAGAATAGTACATGTATATAGCATCTAGACACAGTATAACACATGTATATAGCATCTAGTCACAGTATAGTACATGTATATAGCATCTAGACACAGTATAACACATGTATATAGCATCTAGACACAGTATAGTACATGTATATAGCATCTAGTCACAGAATAGTACATGTATATAGCATCTAGACACAGTATAGTACATGTATATAGCATCTAGACACAGTATAACACATGTATATAGCATCTAGACACAGTATAGTACATGTATATAGCATCTAGACACAGTATAGTACATGTATATAGCATCTAGACACAGTATAGTACATGTATATAGCATCTAGACACAGTATAGTACATGTATATAGCATCTAGACACAGTATAACACATGTATATAGCATCTAGACACAGTATAGTACATGTATATAGCATCTAGACACAGTATAGTACATGTATATAGCAATTAGTCACAGAATAGTACATGTATATAACATCTAGACACAGTATAGTACATGTATATAGCATCTAGACACAGTATAACACATGAATATAGCATCTAGACACAGTATAGTACATGTATATAGCATCTAGTCACAGAATAGTACATGTATATAGCATCTAGACACAGTATAGTACATGTATATAGCATCTAGACACAGTATAGTACATGTATATAGCATCTAGACACAGTATAGTACATGTATATAGCATCTAGACACAGTATAGTACATGTATATAGCATCTAGACACAGTATAGTACATGTATATAACATCTAGACACAGTATAGTACATGTATATAGCATCTAGACACAGTATAGTACATGTATATAACATCTAGTCACAGTATAGTACATGTATATAGCATCTAGACACAGTATAGTACATGTATATAGCATCTAGACACAGTATAGTACATGTATATAGCATCTAGACACAGTATAGTACATGTATATAGCATCTAGACACAGTATAGTACATGTTTATAGCATCTAGACACAGTATATAACAAATACTTATTTTAAAATTTAATCTACTTTCCATTTAGTAGGTTTTAAAGGAATCCATAATCATTTTTAATGCACACTGTGCACACAATGTATTTCCACATATATTCCAGAAAAGTGTTACCCTCGGGGAAATTTCATGTCTTTGGGATCATCAAGTCAATCTGTGTGGCTTTGAAGTAGAATATCGCTTAATATTTAATAATTCCGTGTCCTTGTAAGACGCAATAGAGTATCATTTGGTTGGATTTTGGGGGTTTTCTTTCAAAGTATATAAAGAAAAAAAAAATTGAAATAATTCTGTTTACACATTGTACGTCAGGGCTTGTTGTGTCCTTTAACTTGATGTGATAATATTTATTTATCAGATCATGAAATACGATCATTAGTTGCTAAACATAATGAATATTGATCAATACCAAATCAAGGTTCTAGTTCAATAAAATTAATTCATTCAACAACGGTCATTATAACTGCTATCATGAACATTGAATCTCAGGTATTTGCACACCGTTAAATATGTTTAGCTATACGCGTATTATTTCTTTGTAACGATTAGACGTTAGAACGTTGATTACATTGTTATATACAATGTCAAAACACTATAACCGGGTTACTTTATATTGTTCAATGTTCAAGTTAATCTGATAATCGATGATCTGCGTTAACCTTGTTATATACATTAAACTGTAATTATACAGTCTCGTTTCTTTATTGTAACAGCGAGCTCTTTAACAGGAAGTTTTGTCCAAGCTAATAAAGAAGTGAATGTAGAATATCGCTTAATATTTAATAATTCCGTGTCCTTGTAAGACGCAATAGAGTATCATTTGGTTGGATTTTGGGGGTTTTCTTTCAAAGTATATAAAGAAAAAAAAAATTGAAATAATTCTGTTTACACATTGTACGTCAGGGCTTGTTGTGTCCTTTAACTTGATGTGATAATATTTATTTATCAGATCATGAAATACGATCATTAGTTGCTAAACATAATGAATATTGATCAATACCAAATCAAGGTTCTAGTTCAATAAAATTAATTCATTCAACAACGGTCATTATAACTGCTATCATGAACATTGAATCTCAGGTATTTGCACACCGTTAAATATGTTTAGCTATACGCGTATTATTTCTTTGTAACGATTAGACGTTAGAACGTTGATTACATTGTTATATACAATGTCAAAACACTATAACCGGGTTACTTTATATTGTTCAATGTTCAAGTTAATCTGATAATCGATGATCTGCGTTAACCTTGTTATATACATTAAACTGTAATTATACAGTCTCGTTTCTTTATTGTAACAGCGAGCTCTTTAACAGGAAGTTTTGTCCAAGCTAATAAAGAAGTGAATGTATTGTCATTTTAATGCTATGGCAGCCATATAGGTGACCATTGTGATATTTGTATTTTACCTTATAAGTAAAGTGAGAAATGGATTCATTAACCCTCAGTACCAACATGTTTGTCCTAGCTAATGTAAACATCAAGATATCGTCATTTTAATGGCATTCTTGGACTGATGCTGGGAACTGGCTCGTCAATACCGTAAGTGATTTAGGAGTAATTGAAGGGAATTGAAGGGGACCCCTGTAATGTGAAATCGAAATGGACTTGACGAGCCAGTTCCCAGCATCAGTCCATTTCGATTTCACACGGGTATTGACGAGCCAGTTCCCAGCATCAGTCCATTTCGATTTCACATTACAGGGGGTCCCCTTCAATTCCCTTCAGTTACTCCTAAATCACTTACCAGACACAAATCATTGTTTTTGAAGTTTGTTCTGCATGCATTAATCTTCATTCTTTTACTTACGAACGGGCGACATACACGGTATTGACGAGCCAGTTCCCAGCATCAGTCCATTTCGATTTCACATTACAGGGGGTCCCCTTCAATTCCCTTCAATTACTCCTAAATCACTTACCAGACACAAATCATTGTTTTTGAAGTTTGTTCTGCATGCATTAATCTTCATTCTTACTTAAAAATATTGAACATTATACTCGACATCTTACCTGGAATCATCTTCAAAGTTTACCCTGCGTTTCTTTATCCCTTCAGTATAGTTATAATCGATTTTTTTGACAGCGCATACTAAGCTTATTTGCATACATATACAACCAGTGGTATATCGAAAATATAGAATGGTACTATCCCACCACACACAGTAAGTTATATGATAAACCTTATAACGTCTTAATAAAGGGACTTGTGGAATATTTTCCTCGACATTTGCTATTTTATATGGATATAACATCAACATTTTACTTATAAAACTCCAAAATCAGAGTCTTGATATATTTATTGTACATATTGCGTAATTAAACTACTCGACTTCTTCCTCTATGGCTATTGTGATATAAATACAACTTATTGATTATTGTGCACAGGAGTTACCGCGATTCATTTGTTAACATATCATATTCGTTAAAACTAGGGAAGGGATTACGAATTTTGAATATTACATGATGGGAAATAAATCGGATATTCTTAAAGACACGCGGAATCCAAAATGTGCAAAATGTTTACCAGGTATATAAACACGTTTTATGTTTTCAGAAGTAACACAATTACCAACATATAACACTTTATGTGTGACTATTAATAACGTTGTCTTTATGTGCAATGGTATAAAACACGTTCTTTCGAATTCATTCGTTGTGTACCAGGTATTATACCTTCTATGTGAACCAGGTATGATAACACTTTCTTTGTGAACCAGGTATAACACTTCCTTTGTGAACCAGGTTTAGCGCATTCTGTTTGAACCAAGTATAACACTTCCTTTTTAAACCAGGTATAACACCTTCTATATGAACCAGGTAAAATACTTTCTTTGTGAACCCCGTAAGACACCTTCTATGTGAACCGAGTATAACACTTTATTTGTGAACGGGTATAACACTTTCTTTGTGAACCAGGTATAACACTTTCTTTATGAACCGGTTATAACACTTTCTTTGTGAACCAGGTATAACACTTTCTTCCTGACCCAGATATAACACTTTCCATGTGAACCAGGTAAAATAACACTTTCTTTGTGAACCAGGTATAACATCTTCTTTGTGAATCAAGTATAACACTTTCTTTGTGAACCAGATATAACACTATATTTTTGTACCAGTTATAACACCTTCCATGTGAATCAATTATAATAACACTTTCTTTGTGAACCAGGTACTACTCCTTCTTTGTGAACCAGGTATAACACCTACTTTGTGAACCAGGTATAACATTTACTTTGTGAAGCAGGTATAACGCCTTCTTTGTAAAGCATGTATAACATTTTCTTTGTGAACCAGGTATAACACGCTCTATGTGAACAAGGTAAAACACTTCCTTTGCGAACCAGGTTTAGCTTTTTCTTTGGAAGCCAGGTATAACAGTTTCTTTGTTTACCAGGTACTACACCTTCAATATGAACCAGGTATAACACCGTTTTGTGAACCAGGAATAACAAATTCTATGTGAACCAGGTAAAACACTTTTTTGTGTGAATCAGGTATAATAGCACCTTCCATGTGAACAAGGTATAACAACTTCTTTGTGAACCTGGTGTTACACTAACACATTCTATGTGAACCAGTTAAACGCTTTCTTTGTGAACCAGGTGTAACACATTCTTTATGAACCAAGTATATGTGAACCAGGTCTAACGCAGTATTTGTGAACCAGGTATAACGCATTCTATGTGAACCAGGCAAACACTTTATTCGTGAACCAGGTATAATACATTCTTTGTGAACCAGGTATAACACACTCTTTATGAACCAGGTATAATAACACACTATATGTGAACCAGGTCTAACGTAGTATTTGTGAACCAGGTAAAACTCCTTTTTGTGAACTAGCTATAACACATTCTTTGTTAACCAGGTATAACACTTTACTTTCTATGTGAACCAGCTATACTAACTTATATTTGAACTAGGTATACCATCATCTATGTGAACCCGGTTTACCACCATCTATGTGAACCAGGTATAACACCTTCTATGTTAACCAGGTATAACACGTTTGTGTGAACCAGGTATGACACCTTCTACGTGAACCAGGTGTAACAGCTTCTACGTGAACCAGGTATACCACCTTCTACGTGAACCAGGTGTAACAGCTTCTATGTGAACCAGGTACACCACCTTATATATAAATCAGGTATAACACGTTTGTGTGAACCAGGTACAACACCTTCTATCTGAACCACCAAATATAACACCATATATGTGAATCATTCATAACACTTTATTTGTGAACCAGGTATATCACCTTCTATATGAACCAGGTATAACACATTATATATGAACCATTTATAACACCTTCTATATGAACCAGGTATAATAACATCTTCCATGTGAACCAGGTATAACACATGCTTTATGAGCCAGGTATAATAACACATTATATGTGAACCAGGTCTAACGCAGTATTTGTGAACCAGGTATAACGCATTCTATGTGAACCAAGTAAACACTTTATTTGTGAACCAGGCATAACTCATTCTTTGTTAACTAGGTATATCTCATTCTATGCGAACAAGGTATAACAATGCTTTCTATGTAAACCAGGTATAATAACACATTCTATTGAACCGGGTATAACACATTCTTTGCGAGCAAGATATTAAACACATTATTTGTGAACCAGGTATAACACGTTCTTTGTCATCCAGGTATAACACCTTCTATGTGAACCAGGTATAACGCCTTCTTTGTGAACAAGTTATAACATCTTCTTTGTGAACCAGGTATAACAACACCTTCTTTGTGAACCTTTTATAACGCCTTCTTTGTGAACCAGTTATAACATTTACTTTGTGAACCAGGTGTAACACATTCTTCAAGAACCAAGTATAATAACACATTCTATATAAACCAGGTCTAACGCAGTATTTATGAACCCGGTATAACGCATTCTTTGTGAACGAGGTAAACACTTTATTCGTGAACCAGGTATAATAAATTCTTTGTTAACCAGGTATAACACATTCTTTATGAACCAGATGTAATAACACACTCTATGTGAACCAGGTATAACGCAGTATTTGTGAACCAGGTATAACGCATTCTATGTGAATCAGGTAAACACTTTATTTGTGAACCAGGTATAACACATTCTTTGTGAACTAGGTATATCACATTCTATGCGAACAAGGTATAATAACGCTTTCTATGTAAGCCAGGTATAATAACACATTCTATGTGAACCAAGTATAACACATTCTTTGTGAGCAAGATAAAAAACACATTAATTGTGAACCAGGTATAACACGTTCTCTGCCAACCAGGTATAACACATTCTATGTGAACCAGGTATAACGCATTCTTTGTGAACAAGCTATAACATCTACTTTGTGAACCAGGTATAACACCTTCTTTGTGAACCAGGTATAACCCATTTTTTGTGAATCAAATATAATACCTTTTTTATGAACCGGGAATAACACCTTCTTTGTGAACCAGATATAACACCTTTCATGTTAACCAGGTAAAATAACACCTTGTATGTGAAACAAGTATAACACTTTCTGTGTGAACCATGTATAACATCTTCTTTGTGAACCAGTTATAACAACTTCTTTGTGTACCAGGTGTAATAACACATTCCATGTGAACCAGGTATAACTCATTTTTGTGAACTAGGTATAACACTTTACTTTTTATGTGAACTAGGTATACCACCTTCTATGTGAACCAGGTATAACACCTTCTTTGTGAACCAGGTATAACACCTTCTATGTGAACCAGGTATAACACTTTTGTGTGAACCAGGTATACCACCTTCTATGTGAACCAGGTATAACACCTTATATGTGAACTAGGTATACCACCTTCTATGTGAACCAGGTATAACACCTTCTACGTGAACCAGGTGTAACACCTCCTATGTGAACCAATTATACAACCTTCTATGTGAACCAGGTATAACACATTCTATGTGAACCAGGTATAACTCCTTCTATATGAATCAGATTTAACACTTTTGTGTGAACCAGGTATACCACCTTCTATGTGAACCAGGTACACCACCTTCTATATAAATCAGGTATAACACTGTTGTGTGAACCAGGTATAACACCGTCTATCTGAACCACAAAATATAACACCATATATCTGAACCATTTATAACACGTTATTTGTGAACCAGGTATATCACCTTCTATATGAACCAGGTAAAACACATTATATATGAATCATTTATAACACCTTCTATATGAACCAGGTATAATAACACCTTCCATGTGAACCAGTTATAACATCTTCCAAGTGAACCAGATATAACACCGTATATGTGAACCATTTAAAACACTTTAGTTGTAAACCAAATATACCACCTTTTACATGAACCAGGTATAACAACTTATAATTATATGAACCATTTATAACACCTTCTATATGAACCAGGTATAATAACAGCTACCATGTGAACCAGGTATAACACTTTTTATAGGAACTAGATTTAACACCTTCTTTGTGAACCATGTGTTCCATTTTCTATGTGAACCAGGTATAACACTTTCTTTGTGAACCAGATATAACACCTTATATGTAAACCAGATATAACACCTTATCTGTGAACCATTTATAACACTTTCTTTGTGAACCAGGTATACCACTTTATATGTGAACCAGGTATAACACATTCTTCATGAACTACGTATTCCACCTTCCATGTGAACCAGGTATGACATTTTATTTTTGAACCAGGATTATCTCCTTCTATGTGAACCGGGTATAACGCCTTCTATATGAACCAGGTACAACACCTTCTATAGCATCTTCCATGTGAACAAGGTATAATACCTTCTTTATGAACAGGTACAACACTTCTTTGTGATTTAGATAAAACACTTTCTATAGAACGCCTTCCATGAGAAGCAGGTGTAACACCTTCTATACTAACCATTAAGAACACCGTCCACGAGAAGCAGGTATAACACCTTCTATACTAACCATTAAGAAACCGTCCACGAGAAGCAGGTATAACACCTTCTATACTAACCATTAAGAAACCGTCCACGAGAAGCAGGTATAACACATTCTATACTAACCATTAAGAAACCGTCCACGAGAAGCAGGTATAACACATTCTATATTAACCATTAAGAAACCGTCCACGAGAAGCAGGTATAACACATTCTATATTAACCATTAAGAAACCGTCCACGAGAAGCAGGTATAACACATTCTATATTAACCATTAAGAAACCGTCCACGAGAAGCAGGTATAACACATTCTATACTAACCATTAAGAAACCGTCCACGAGAAGCAGGTATAACACATTCTATATTAACCATTAAGAAACCGTCCACGAGAAGCAGGTATAACACATTCTATATTAACCATTTAGAATACCTTCTTTGTGAAACATGTATAATAACACCTTCCGTGTGAACCAGTTATAACATCTTCCAAGTGAACCAGATATAACACCTTATATGTGAACCATTTATAACACTTTAGATGTAAACCAAATATACCACCTTCTACATGAACAAGGTGTAACGACTTATAATTATATGAACCATTTAGAACCAGGTATAATAAAGCTACCATGTGAATGGTTTAAGCTGTTACCGAATGGTACAATCTAAAAGCTAGACATATCGCTGAGCTGCAATGGATAAAGCAATAACAAATTCCATATCCAGTATGTCCAAATGATAAAATTTATAACGATGGGAAGAAACTGAAATAACCCCGATATAGATTGTCTCTTCGTAACCGTAAACGGCGATCGCATTTGTCATAGTAAGAACCATAATTTAAAATTTTAGAACTTAGCAAAAACATTATTATTTTAATATAAAAATCCTGGGTATACACGCGCTCCTAAAGAACGTAGTCAGTCTGTAATTTTACAGGAACTTGACGAAGAAGCGGATACCATTTATATCCGTACTAATCCACTGTGTGATGTTGGGCCTATAATTCAATAATACACGCAACATATTTTACGCTTATATATTGATGCTCCATCTAACCATCAAATGAGTTGTGAAAATAACTTAGTAAACAACAGCCGGTCGTTGGTCGTAACTTAACACTATTATTATTAATTAAAAAAATTGGTAGACACGCGCTTCTAAGCAAACTAATCAGTCTGTAATTTTGTTGTTTACAGAACCTTGACGAAGATGGATACTAACTGTGTGGCACTTATCGTAGATTATTTTATAATGTTACGAAAAATATGTTATGTTGAATTTGTCACCTGCCAGCCAGAGATTTACTAATACATTTTTTTTTTTTTTTTTTTTTTTTACAATAGCAGCATTCCTCGATCTTCATCTCTCGATTTCAAATAATTATAGACAGATATCTATGGTAATAGTGAGGACTTAACTTTGACATGCTTAACTATCCACATTTAGAATGGGGACGTACCTTGTGCTACATTACACATTTCTTGCATACCGAATAATGTTGTCCACGTTTACATGGATGATGGAAAGCCTGATCTTACACATGGGGGGAAGACCAAAGTCGCGCGCTGATATCAACAATGACAGTTGCCTGACGTCTTTGTTTAAATAAACACGCAACACATTAATATTAGTTGGCGACGTCAACGCCCAGAATGTAAATGATATGTAAGAAAAAGAATTAATCATGAGTATCCAGTTCAGAAAGGGAAATTTCAACCCTGTTTTAATCGGAACCTTTAATTTTCATCAAAAATATTTAAAACATATTGTCATTACATCGTGGGAATTTTCACAATGAAATCAACATTGTTTGCATCACGTGACATGCTTTCTTTGACATGAACAGAAACGTGCACCAATCACGAACGAGTAGACATAACACACCCAATATGACTTTACTACACGTCAATATGGGCAAATATTGACGTTTCCTGTTACATTGAAAGTAAACGGAGATTGTAAATAAACGTGTACTTGAATCATCAAAAAATAGCTAATTCGTTCAGATGGACAGAAAGCTTAGCTAATGAGCTAAACAAACCTATACGAATATTAAAGGTCGCTCAATGCCTCGTTATTTTGATGAACTTGATATGGTAGGACGAGTTAGTAGATATGCAATATTTTTAAAGTGTAAGAAAGGTGTTAAATATCTGGTACTATTGTTGATGTGTTTAGTTATGTTTGAGGAGTTATGTCAGTTCCACATACTACTAGTTTAGAAATTAGCTCTATCTGAATATGTTTAATGTTATTTTGACAGCACTGGTTATGTTTTGGAGATTGTCAGAAATATCATGTAAGACTAACTTTATTTATCACATACTTCCCTATAAATACGTTGTTTTTAATATACGATACGACATAGACCTAGCTGGTCATATCCATCAGGATTTCGTTGCCGGGCATTAAAGCCGGGCAAGAAAGCTTTATCGCACGCATGAAATAAAGGGTTAAAAATGGTCATATCAATTTGGAATTCCCGAGTCTATTTATAACTATATGATGTTCGGCTAAAGACGGAGATATTCGAATGTTCTTTATGATTCTTTCAGCGGAGTGATACGGAAATTGCCGATTAGTTACGATTGTATACGATGTGTCACTCGTATCGTTTGTCGTCTGTTTGTCCTGTTTTCGCGCCAGATTATTGGCGATACATCTACATGTGAACGTTGAGCTGTCATCTTTGACCATAACTCTACGGAAATGACTTGACTTTTAATGCAAATAAGATGAAATAAAAAGATTATAGATAGATAAAAGTAAAAGAAATAAAGAAATAAGGCATTCTACACGGACCATAAATATAGTTTAACAACTTTATTATAATCTCAATTATATAGAACCATCCGTGGATAAAATAACCACGTGTGACCATTCATTTTCTAAATGAGGCAATTTCAAAGTCAATGACATTCATTTTAAAATCAAATTTCGAAATGTCAGTTAGATCTACATAAGTTTACGCGACAGATGTGCATCAACACATCAAAATGGGATTACATCTATTAATAATATTATTGTATTCTCCCGGGAAAAAAGCGTAGTACATTAGTTGAAATTGACAGTTCAACAAAGTCATTGCTGAAGTATATGATAAATAGAATAAAAATGGGTATGTTCATACCACACCCTATATCAGGCCCTCGACCCATATCAGGCCTGATATAGGCTGTGATATGAAAATACCCATTTATTATTATCTGTATACTTAAACCGGTCTGTATATCCAATTTCTTTTTTCAGATAGTACAGATCAACTTGGGAAATACGTTTCTATGGGAATTGCAAGCTTGTATAAATCAAGAATTGTACGTGTATCTAGTCTGTAAGATGTTATGTCATGGTGAATGGACGATCAGTATTTACCCAAGTGCTGCTAGAACGGATGTGTTCTAAAAATAGCAATCTATATTTAGCTGCCTCGTGCGCTTGTTTCCCTTTCAGGTGTGAAACCACCAACTATTTTACCCCATTAAAACCCAGTCTGATACTTGGTCTCTTGCTTGTGTTTGTTGTTTCCAGCGAATAAACCTTATCAGTATGTGCTATATTTAACACAATTATATTCGTTTTGCTCACCATCGGCAAAAATAATGTGATAATGCACGGGGCCTAATTTAATAATGATTTGTTATTGTTACTTAAGTTTGAGGGTTTGTCTCGGACAAAAAATCGCACGCGCGAGCAAACAACAACCGGTCTTAAATGTACCTGTTTCACTATTGGCGCGAAATCTAGCAGGAGAGCAGTAAAACGCGTAACTAATTGTATCAATAAACACTGATCCGCTGACCACACACATGGTCACCGCTGACCACGCACATGGTCACCGCTGAACACGCACATGGTCACCGCTGACCACACACATGGTCACCGCTGACCACACACATGGTCAACTTAAATGTGCAAGGGTGTTAAATGTTCAAAAGTGTCACGTGATTGTTATGATGTAGAGTGATGATTATGACATGATGCATTTTCTTTTATAATATGACTTTTTTCATTCAGTCATATATACACGCATATGCATGATGTGTTCCAGGTACATGCAACCATGAAGAGTTCGAGAAAATGTGGCGGCACAACTGCAGACAGGCAAAGAAGTGTTGTTGTTGTCCTCTAGCATATTATGGATATTCCGTATATCATTGCTGTCTTTGTTTAAGAGCTACCGCATGTAAGTCAATATTGACAGATGAAGAAGAACGAGTGTGCTCAGAAAAGTTGTTCAATGAAGACAAGTTCTGTCTAAACGATCATTTGTTTTGTTGTTGTTGCTGTCCGTGCATCATGCTAGGCGGATGTCTTATGAGTATAACAGGCGTAATCTTTATCAGCATGGGAACAGTGGTGTGTTGTGTATGTGAAGATATCTGCAAGCTAAAAGAAGACTGCGAATTTGACGATCCTGTAGAGGAGTCAGAAGCAATACACAGCAATAGAGTGCGTCCACTGCCGACTGCACCCCCAGCCCCAGGTAGATTTCTTTGTAAAATTATATTTCCCTGTGTTACAATGTATGAACTGTCATGTATTAGTTTCTAGAAAAAGAAGTTAATACATTAAAAAATTAGTAAAAGAGTGGTCGCCCATTGTTCCAATGTATATTTTAGGACCATAGAAAATGAAACAGCTGAAAAGAAAGAGTAAATGTATTAATATGAAGGTAATACCAAACTTAACACATTTTCAAACGTATGTTATCCCAAATGAGGAACACAATTGAAAACGGCATATCTGTACTCAACGAACGATTTTTAAACGATTAAAAAGCCATTTTGTAATACATTCGGTCTGGACTTTTATTTACTTTGCTGTGTTATGGAATGACAATTATAATGAGGGTCTATGTTTCTATCTTTATAAAATCATATAAATGTATACACCATGAATGCTAGTATTCGAGTGTTATCAAAATGGACAGAACACGCTATCCCAGATAAAGGAGTTACCAAGAGGCGGGGATTATCAGTCAGTAGAGTATATTATACATCAGGTAGTCCCAGGAAGTAGAATGACAATTAACAAGCAAATTTAGTGTCGTCAGCTTAAAAGCTCACGAAATAGCACTTCCTTATCATTTCCTAATAATATTTTGAATCTGCGTTCAACTGGTTTGAAGGTTTAATGAAATTCATTCACAACACGTTTAGTAGTAAGGCTTCCTGAGATAAAGATAGTCCATGATATTTTGATTTCTGCTTAGCTATTGTTATGTACACTGTATTCCTTGTTGATCAGTTTAACATTGACTCAGATATTTATATTTAACTTCTGTTCATGACCTTGTTATGTTAACATTGGAACTTGGTTCTAAAACAGACTTCGTGCCTAAAGCTTATGATAACTCTGCAATTAATTTATTTTGATCAATTAAACTTTCAGGAGGCGTTCTTGATAACATTTGCAAGAAACGTCGGGTTTCATATAGGGGTACTTATGACTTTTCAACACTAAATACGGCCTTACCACACACCCTTCTCAAAGACATACTTGTTGAAGTGACTGTATTCTGTGAATGCTACTATTCCTGTTGGACTTATATATCCTTTTCTTCATTTTTTCATCGTTCGGACTGACTAATTCTAGACTGCCATGTAAAGCGGCTTTAGATTTTGATCATGTTCCTGCCAACTTTTCCCTAAAACGCGTATGACGTCTACAATTGCAGCGACAATATACCATGAAAAGGTGATCTATTTTCCTCTGGAATTAATCTCCAGATGACTTAAGCCGGAACGGCAGCTAGTATATGTATCTACCAAACATGAAATTGAATCTTGTAAGAAATGATGACTCCTCTGACAACTTTATTCCACAGAAACCTGATCTACCAAGTTTCATGAAATATTTTTATGAACCAAAACGCTTGGATATAATGTCTTCTAGTGTTCTCATGCATAAATGAGGACGAAGATTATTTTAATGCAAATCATGTGGATCAAGACAAATGCGGAATGGTCATTTAGCATTTACCTAACTTTCCAGAACGGGTGTATTACATGAGTATCCTTTGGATCAAGGTGTATTTTGCATTCAACAGGGAAATTGCCTATGCTCTTAAATAACTTAGAATGATCACTTAGGATTAATGTCTTTGCTAGAAATGTCTGAGAATGATCAGCCTCAATAGCGTATATAAGCTTAATAAGCCCAAATTATATACAGGTTTGTAATCTAAACTAGGGCGGTGACAAATTTAAAGTAGATAAAAAAAAGTCGAACAGGAAATGTAGCATTCAACAGCCAACCAAATCACGCACAAAAACAAACAATAACTTCAAAGATGATTTTTAAGGCACGATATTTTTAAGGCAGGATATGGCATCACAAACATAAAATGGTTGACAATAGGGCTACCGCCTTGGTGTGGTCAGCGGCAAAAAATGTCGCTGGTGTTTAAACCGGGTTCTAGAAACGTGACCTATGTTGTGTGAAGAGTGCCGCGATAGAAACATACTGTAAGGTCAAATCTGATCCCAATATAAACTGATAACTTTGTAATAGACTTGCTAAGAGCCAATTTACCATCAAGATACTAAAATACAGAGCATGTTAAAATGTTAGACTGGACGCCTTAAGTGCCTTGAAATTAACAAGACGTTAACAAGGGCCTACCAGAATCCCTGCAATTACCTGTTCTTTGGAAATTTTAGTTTCCACACTTGCAACAAATACATACATATACGATTTGAATAAATAATCCGGTTCACAGTTTTCCATTATCCCTACTTCGTTTACATTTGTTTGGGTAACAAAATTCCAATTTGTTCACAAATGGATTGTTTCCCTTTAGCGGGACACTGTGATTTGATATCTGTTAACATAGCTGAATTAAAATAGGAAACAACCTTGGATTTATATCGACCTACTATGCAAGTATAATTAAAATCAAATGAACACGAGTGTAGTCTGAAAGACAGCCATATCCCCCTGGACAAAGATTTATAATATACAAATTTAAACATGGAATGTCACTGTAAAGTAACAAATTCTCCCTGAAGTTTCCTTGTTCCAAAAAGTGTGACCTTCAACTAAAAGAACATATGTTTTACACACAACTTGTAGTAGAGACATACAGACTACACATATACAAAACATAACTTATAAATCTGTATGCTCATTTGATTTTAATCCATCCCACAACTCGGAGTATCCCTGGTCTCGGGATACCGTTGTTATTTATTCTCACAACTCGGAGTACCACTGTTCTCGGGATACCGTTGTGATTTAATCTCACAACTCGGAGTGACCATGATGTTCATATATGCACAATTATTTCGTTGTTATATTTTTCAACCATGTATGTGAACATGATGTGAAGGCCCGGGCCTTTTGGCCTAATAGGTAACTACGCTACTGAGAATTTCACGATTCATATCCCTAATTGTAATTTGTACGTGGACTTTTTTTTAAGTCGACAAATCGTTTGTTGACAATAATCATAAAAGTCACGGTAAATTCTACATTAGGCCTAAACAAGAAAGTGTTTTGTTTTCTGTCACTCAACCGAATTGCCGTTTTTACCACCGACACAACAACTTTTTACCCCTTCATTGTTTTGTTGCTTTGTTTTGTTTTTAAACATATTTTTGTTTTGGCCTTAACAGAATATAATTCAATCAATTGTGCATGTAATTTGAAAATTGTTATAAAAGGTAACATATTTGTTTTAGATCTACTCTTGTTTGTGTAATGTATATCTCTCAATGCTACAGTTATACGTTCAAGTTGCACATTGAAGAATGTTTGACAGCTACTCACTAACGCGCGGCAGGACTGTGGTTCTACGAGTTTGTTTCAAAACAGATGAGGTCTACCTCTACCTCTACCAAATTGACGCATAGATAAAAGTCGTAAAAATCTTTAAAAAATATCCCCCCCCCCCTCCCCCACTCTCCACACACAAACAATTTGTTTTCCGACTAAAGTCTTAAAGGGAGTACATCAGGCTTTTTATGGGGGTCTAGGTGTCCGATTTAAAATTGACAAATATTAATGTTTTTTATTCTACATGACCAAAACATAATGAGCCTACAAAATATTTTATTTGCAAAGAAATTCATTCTGCACAGTAATACGTGCTATCCTAGGTGACGCACCAGGGTAATTTCAGCATATTACGTGCGATTCCACCCTAGCTATATGGTGTTCAGAAACTTTAGACATTAACAAAATGGTTCTAGCTTCACATTTTGATTGATAGTGTTATATATCGTGAACTGGAACAATTTTATAATTTAAGATGTTTCTAGAAAAATCCTGATGTACCCTTTTTAAGACCATTGGTCATGAATTAAACAAACTTATTTACATAAAAAAAAAATATAATTATAATAAAAAAATTGAGTCCTGCACAGATTCGAACCCATCCCGCTCGCTTTATAATTTTCTGGGACTGCCGCTCTCCCGACAGAGCTAACAATCCTTTACAAAATTGTATGAGCTATAATGGGTCTTATTCTAAAACTGGAGTGTCCGAATAGACCCGAAGTAGTCACTCGGGATCAAATGACGTCATATATACCCAGTCAGATCTTGTTGATTTGCATTCGGTCTCGCCGACACGATTGGCACAAGTATTCAGGATTATTTTACTGACGAATCAGTCATTTTAACTTCATAGCAAGGGAGGTAAACACTTAAGAATATTACACAGCGTACTACAAAGTAAGCTAAAAGTCTTATTTCGGAGAATGGGCAGCAACAACGTTTTATAAAGGATAGTAGCTTATGCGATAACCATTACTGACCAAACCTATTAAATATTATATGAAGACTATAAAGGCCATGTATATTTCTTAAATATATAAATCCAAGAAAGATGGAAGATATGCGTTTGATGGTGTTGCAAGTGAAAGAAATTATAAAATTAACTGGTTACAAATCTCAATACACTATCCTAGGAGAACAATACAGCGTATGAATACATTTTACGCAAGAGCACGTGATGATCACGTGATGATGATGATTGATCTATTTAGAGAACGCACAGCAAAACGATGGAACAATAGATGAAATAGCTACATAAACAATATATAACTTAAACAATATATCGAGGAAATTATTTGACATTTCTAATGACATTACCTTAATATTTATCCGCACTAGAAAAAAAGAAACACCTGTTAAAATATGGGTCTTCTTTTTCAGGCAATTCGTCGATTTATCCGTGAGGCTGTAGTTAGGATTCGTGAAAAAACATGGTTACTAAAGCTTGGTGAAATGCTAAAAAACAAGTTCACCATGCTAAAAATGTAGAGTAAAAGCCTTCATCGATAAAGATCTTAGGATCGAAATATTGGGAAAAATAGAGTGATATTTTCTTCATTGTGTTAACTTCTTCCCTTAGGAGGACATTGTATATTTTCATTATGACGTATAGGAAGAACGAGACTTACAACGCAAAGATATATTACAATACTTGTGTATTAGCTGAAAATATTGAACGTAGATGAAACAAGTATCTTACACATTATTACAATATGATGATAGTGGATGCTGATGTATATCTAACTAAAAGGAATTGTTAAAATTGGTAAAAATAGTTAGAAAGTGTTGATAATAAGGAATCGTTTCTATACTATGTTGAACAAAGAATTCAATTTTTTTGTACAAAATTGCCTTTTAAGGTTGAAGAATTTTAGTAGGAATAATTTGTATTAACTGATTATTGATTATAATTTGATCCTAATCCATATATAAAGCACTTAAGAATACTGAAGTTGAGACAGGTAATGTCAAATTTACGTGTTTTCTGGCATACTCATAAAATAGAAACCGGAAGATGGCAAAAGCCAAAAAATGTAATACACTTAAAGATGAATACCACTTTGTTATATAATGTATAGTATACACTTTTGAAAAAGACGTAATATTAACAAATTGTTACTGTGCATTTCAGGGTGCCTAGATGTCGAATATGAATCCAGATATTTTTTTTATTACTTTCTATATGTTTTATACCTGAAATGAAAACGGACGCTCCTGAATCTGTTTGCAACCTTCGCGTAGCCATCCTCTAAGCTTCGCAAAGCCAAACATTCATTTTGACCCCCACTGTTTACATGTAGTTTTATTGAATGCCGAAAACCAAAAGAGCGACGGCGCAGCATTCTATTTTTCTAGGGTAGGGTGACTTAAAAAATCAGTTGACCAATAGTGGGGTAAATAATAAAATATAAACGCAGTATACTATTTACACACCTTTTATTTGCTAGATATAATGTTTTTCATTCCAAAATAAAAGATAAGTATGATCGTTTGCTGAAGGTGCTGAACATTGAACATCAACATCACCCTGCATAACCTACGTTTTACTTGGTACATTCGAACCCTAGAAACAGACATGCGCAGACGACAATTTCTAAAAATAATGCCTTCATGTTGTTTTAACTTTTACAATGTAAACAAGGGGGTCAAAATGAATTTTAGGCTTTGTGAAGCATAACGGATGGCTATGGCAAAATTGTAAACAGATCCAGGAGCGTCTATTTTCATTCTGTCTAACCATATCAAATATGAAAACACACAGCAAGTAATAAAACAAATCTCGATTCATATTCGACGTCTAGGGTCACTGAAATGCACAGTAGACTTTTTGTTTCAATTCTAAACCAAAACGACACAGAAAAAAAATATATATATATATATATACTCAGCAAAAATAAAAAGTATTCACTTTTTTTTCCTGCAAAATCGGAGACAGTAAGAAAGAACTAACAAGTGTAGCCTGATTTTCTTTTGATAACATCCTCGTTTGATGTTCACACAAACTTTCATCGAAATATACCGAATAATAAAAAAAAAAATCACAGTTTAAAAACATTGGTGTGAAAACGAAATTCACAAAACTGAACAAATGTAAAGGTAAGACAATAGCACAGATTCAGCAGTCTAAGTCGATTCAAATACACAGAAAAATATTCAAAACCTCTCTAATATCTCATGTGTCCACCGTTACACCGAATACACGCACGAATGCGACGTCGCATGATTCTGACGTAACGACTGACGAATTCTGGAGGTAATGTGTTCCATTCGCGGACAAGTGCTGCTGCAAGGTCCTGAACACATTGGATAGAGTCAACTGACGTCCCA
This sequence comes from Cyrtodaria siliqua, assembly GCA_037043455.1. Lineage (NCBI taxonomy): Eukaryota > Metazoa > Mollusca > Bivalvia > Adapedonta > Hiatellidae > Cyrtodaria > Cyrtodaria siliqua. The sequence continues at coordinate 27,046 of JAWPHD010004056.1, forward strand.
AATTTGCTCAATGCTTCGTCACTCGTTACGTCAGAAGCATGCGACGTCGCATTTTTGAGTGTATTCGGTGTAACGGTGGACACATGAGATATAAGCGAGGTTTTGAACATTGTTCTGCGTATTTGAATGGGCTTAGACTGCTAAATCTGTGCTATGTCGCTAATCTTTACATTTGTTAAGTTTTGTGAATTTTGTTTTCACACTTATGTTTTTAATTTTTGATTTTATTAAGCATTCGGTATATTTCGATGAAATGTTGTGTGAACATCAAACAAAGATGTTATTAAAAGAAAATCATGCTACAATTGTTAGGTCTTTCTTACAGTCTCCGATTTTGCAGGAAAACAAAGTGGATACTTTCTATTTTTGCTGAGTATATCCTTTAAAATAAGAAAATCAACAATGTGGATTGATTTAATGCACAGGCATTTTCAGTATGGAACTGAAACACACTATCTACAAGGATTTTCATATTTGTATTTGAAAAGACATCTATCACTTTGTCATGTGTCCCTTTAAACATGTTTCATATAACTTATTTTAGCTGATGTAATAACACAAGAACCACAACCAAACGAGTTGCCTCCAAGTTACGATAGCGCGGTTAGACATCCTAGGTAAAGCCGCACTGAAATCCAAAGACGGGAGGGCAGTCCAGTGGCATGGTGCGTATTTAGATTTAATTCATGCTTTACATTGACTACGTGTATTTTAGAAGGAAATAGGTAGAAGTTATTACACTGTGTAATACAATTGTTGTTTACAGTATTTTTTGTTATTATTTAGAAATCAGTTCATTCACGGATTTGTGTTTGCAGTAGGCCATATCATTTACATGTAACAGTCTTATTTGACGCATGGCTCTATATAAATCTAACTTGGAAATAATAAATGAATGAATGGTGTTTTACGGCACGTTAACACATACATAGGTCATATTATGCCCAAAAAATGATGAAAGATGAAGAAATGAAGAAGTAATTAAAAATAAATGTAAATATATAAAGATAAAACTTAACAATAAATGCGTTATCTTTGTTCATTGTTCAATGTTTTATGTTTCTGTTTTCTTTTATAATGTCATTGTCATAGAACATCGAGTGATGTATAATATATGCATCCGCCATTTCAATGTTAAATATAAATTACTGTAAGGAAAGGGACTTGAAGTATATGTTTCTTTTCCGATCCTTGTATGTGTTGTCATTGTTTAAATATCAATATGTTGTACATATAATTAATAACATCTGTTTAAACCAATCTTCTTTGACTCATGGATATATTCCACATTGTTATATATGAATCGGTTTTGACGCATGATATTTTGTATGAGGTTGTTTGTATGGGTCATGCTCATGCCGCGTGATAATGCTATTTCTTGATTGGAACCAGCTGTTATTTTTACTGAAAACTACAACTTCTTGCACATGCGTAGTTGGATAAATGGCTTTGGTACAAAACATTTAAAGCATATTTTGCTCGTATGCGATTTATACTGCACTCTTGGGCCTGCTATAAATATTACTGATAATAAAAAACAGGATGTCAACATGTTATTGTATACAGTCAACAGGTTATTGTATACAAGAGAAAAATCTATGATATGTTAAGGCGTCAAGCTATTGGATTTTACGATCTTGGATTAAACAGCACATAGCATGTCTGTTCAGGGATGTCATTAACTGTTCAAGTAAACAGCACACAGAGCAGAGTAGCTGTGTATTTTTATCAATAAGTATTATACTTGTATAATATACTATATAGTAAACGTAATCATAGTAGCCGGTAATCCGCGACTTCTATGACCTTACCAGCCCTTTTTACGATTCTGATATTTCATCTGGTTGTAAAAGTCGCAAAAATAGAAGAAGTCTTTTAGGGTCAGAGAAGGCTCGGATTAAGTAGAGGTAGAGCAGTCAAAGTAGCACAGGGAAATCCCTGCCTACCGCCTTTTAATGACACACCTTCTGTTTCAGAAGTTAAGGTATCGCAGCGCCGCTACGCAATAAATGGGTGGGGAAGGTCCGGTATATATGGGTGGGGTGTATGATACACCATGTCACATGTGCTTGCAGTTGCACTTCATTTAGTTTAAGATGAAGAAGATGTGAAGCACTTATAAATAAATAATTAAGGAACGTCCACGCTTAACGGGAAACATCGTATTGTTAACCGCAGACTGGGGCGCAGTATGAATGAATTATTGTGTCAGGAACCTCTATAAATACGCCGACAAAATAAATAAATATGTAACGCATGTTAGTCACGTGCCAGCAGTCGCCATATTGTTTATCTTACAATTGAAGAGCTCGCTACCGCAAGAGTTGTCGTTTCTTGAAAATAGTTCAATAAGGCGTCGAGTACTCTCCGAGTCGGATTCCCGAGTGACGGAATCCGATGAGGCAGTTCCGATTGCCTTAGGAGCATGGCGAGAACGGACGGTTCTCCAGGCTAAATGATGTCGTCTTTCAGGCTTCTAAAAGAGCTTTATCGGAAAAGTGGATTGTGAAAGGAGACAGGGGAAGAGTTGGTTTACTGAACGAGATCGGTCTAAATACCTGACAGGGCATTTAAAGTTCTGGTGCACTCGACAAGTTCGATTTTTATCACAACATACAGCATGATACAATGAAGAATAACGAATGTGATCGTCTTACAATAGTATCTGTTTTTTTCTTTTCAGACTGGGTGATTTACCGTAGATGCCCATCAGTCACGATAACATTATGTAACATTAAAGGCCTCTTCCATTTAACCCCATTTCTGAACGTTTAATCTCAAACCAGTTCGAGTCTGAACGTTAGTCTTCAAAAACTGTACGTAGCAATTCTACTCAGTGATATTACCTCTATGAGGAACCATCTAGCTAATAACGAGGATGAGGGACATCTTGGTGGCTCTCTTGTACATATAATGTCCCATCAGTGAGCATCTTGACAACTTGTTGGTTAGTGTAACTAGTGTGTTTTTCTTAGTGTTATATCCTCAAAAATAAATACAGCAACAAGTAAAAGGAGAACATTGGTGATTTGTTACCTAGTGTACACAGTGTTATTATTTATCACTTGCAATTACTCTAATGCCATAGGCTGAGAAGCAGTCACGTGTGTGTAAATAAGTTTAACTATTCTTAATGTTACGGACAAACTTCGTCCTTCAGGTGAGACCCGAATTCACGTCTCATTTCCGAGTCAATTGTTTGTTTAAAGTCATATAAATAGCTCAAATACGCCAAGCATATTATCCCACACGTAAATCGTCAAATGACGAATATCAATTTCACAATGCTAAAACAATTTGCTGGTCCAGTTCATCTGAGACGCTTGATTATTTAAATCTCTACTCAGTTTTTTGTTGCTTGCATTCACATACAACCTCTGTCAATGTCTAAAGCAAATACCACGGATCTTGGCAAAGTTACCTGGTGGCACTTATATTTGTCTTATTCCAATTAATATGAATACGTCAATTAAAAATGAAAACGTGTTTTCCTTGAATATTTTTAATAAACAGTACATACATTATGCTTAGAATTATAGTGCATTCAAAATGCACAGCGCCATTACGTTGCCCATAAGGTTACAACATAAAGCGTTTGTGCCAACCAACACTTTCCAAAATATCCCAGCTCTTAACAGTCTACCTAAAATGTATGTACTAACCTAAATCACAGACCTAATAACAAATGACAAAGTTATTAGGTATATGCCTAAATATATAACGCCTATTCATAAAACACGATTTGAAAGCAAGGGTCGAATATGATCAATACTATCTGGATGTGTTTTCAATAAAATAAAGCAGCTATCTATTTCTCTATCTGTCAATAGATTAAAACTATTCTTCATCGAGATGACTCTTGACCCGAAACAAGAAATCATTGACCTCGACTTCGTCTCGGAAAATAGTTCCCTGTTTCGGGTCAACAATGAATCTAGCCAACATTTCAATAATGTACACCTCTTTATGGACGTTTTGTACAAATTATCCAACTTGAAGGATGAATTTATTTATCGTCATTATATTTAATTCAATGCAACTTGGAGTGATTCACTATGTACTTTGGAACCTTCCAATCAGACATGAAACAATGTGATGCTTTGTCAATCCGGGTTGATATTTCAAACCATCTAATCGAACTTGTAACGATTCAGTGCAATGCCAAACAGTCCATTGGAAAATATGAATCAACGCAACACAGTGTGAAAATATTTAAAAATGTAACCACATTAATTTACCGATACGTGACACATTCTATAGTAAACTGAATTAATGCGAAAATATGCTCAGTTACGTTAACCGATCTTTGAACAACTTGGCCGAGAAGTAGAAGAAGCATGATGCGCAAAACCAGATAATACATATTTCGTACCATACAGCTCATAGTTTTAAATTACAAAACACTAAATACAATACAAAATACTGAGACTAAAATAAACTGACAAGCGTACATTCTAAACTTATTTTAAATCTTTGTACTGTTTGAGTGATTGATGCACAAAGTATATCCCTAAAGTTAAATTACCCCCACCCCTTTTTTCATTATATGTGATACACTATTGTTATTAAATCAAAGTGCATGGTTAAATGTACTACACGACTTGAACCGTTATTTTACCTCTCTTCTCTCTACATTTGGATAATTTAAACAACCTACACCATAGCAATTTTAACACAATTAATCAACACTGGAGGCCATGTTACATGTTTGGCATTCAGCAGTACACCTACACCGGACAACCTTGATTGATATGTCCAGTGCATTAAAAAAAACAGCCAGATCGGACCGTAACATCGGAGATATGGCCCTTGATAAGGTTAAACATGTAATATTTGACTTCGTTAAGACAATAGGGCCTTCATATCATTGATAGTAATAAAAGGTCGGACAAGTTCAAAACCCAGTCAGATCGGTTCAGTAACACCGGAGTTATGGCCCTTTGTTTTCTTAAATATTTTGTTTTGGTGCGCAGAGAGGATAAGGCTTTAGTTTTACATCTGATATTTATCAAACTTGGACAGATTGTTAATATCAACAAAAGCGCAAATAAAGCCGAAAACCAGCCAGATCGGACCAGTAACATCGGAGTTATGGTCCTTGATTATCTTAAATATACTTTATTTTACCTCAATAAGACAATCATCTTTTGTCTGATCTGTACTAAATTGTTATTGTTATTGTTAATATCTATGGATGCTCGGATTTGTTCGAAAACCAGCTAGATCGGATTAGTGGAACGAGTTATGGCCCTTGAAAAAATTTATTTTGCTTTGTTAAATCTGTAGCTACTTTATTTTCGTATGTTATCTGCTCTTTACCATGTTCAGAATGTTAAGACGTTAATATCAAAAATGTCTGAAAACCAAAAATACCCCATCTGAACTTTAACACACGTGTTCAGAATGTGTTAATATCAATAAAAGGCCGGACATGTTTGAAAACCAACCGCATTTTATCTGACTTGAATCCATTCATATTAACCGCACGCATGCCCCCTACACCACCCCACCCACCCTCACCACACACATCCCCTTATATGATGTTATCACCGTCATAGAAAAAAGTGGGACAAATTAAACAAACTAGCGATATCAGTATCAGACAAATAACACCCTTGCATTATTTAAAAATGATTGTCAATACTCTAGTTCCTTCATGTCTTCATTTATCTTTACTATATATGTTCAGAATATTATTTTCAAAAAAAGAATAAAAGCTCATAAAAAAAATATATTTAAAGCATGGTAGCTTTGTTTTTCTCATGATTCCACCAAATTTGACAAACAATATATACATTTGTCAATTAGATATATTACCATGGACACCATGAAGCCAGCAGAGCGACACCGGCCCTCTTGGGCCTTTATTTACTATAAGTTGTTCATGTTCTCTCAGAACTTACATCTGAACAAAAACTCTCAGGCTGTGGTGTAAAAGTTGGCGGTACAATGTCAACCCGACAGAATCTACAGCCAGAGACTAACTTGTCGGAGAAAATAGTAGCTAGGGACCAAAAACCAGGTTTTAGGACCAATCTATACACGCCGGACAAAAGTACTAAACTTTCCTCAAATGTGTGTTTTATATTTCTTCATATTTTTAAAAGTTTCCCCAAAGGTTCGTGAATCCCTAAATGTATTTTTTGGGTCAAAAAGTTGGAAAAATAACAAAAAATGCTGATTTCTGGAATAATCCAATAAAAATATGTTTTAAATGTTTATTCATTATTTTATTTACCCATTTAAGTGTAATGATATATTCCTATGAATAAAAATACATAAAGGGATAGATATGGGTCTTTTGGCAAAGAAATATGGAAAAAAGAGTAAAACAACACTAAAACTGCTTAATTTCAGGAATAGTTCAATAACAAATTATTTCTTTAGCATATCTCTTATTTTCTTTTACCATATTAGGTATAATGATATTTTATACATTTCATCTTATGTTTAAAAGGGTCACTAAAGAGTCGTGTATCCCTAAATGTATTATTGTTTTGGGTCAAAATGTTGGGAAAATAACAGAAACTGCTGATTTCTGGAATAATTCAATAAACATATATTTTAAATGCTATTCATTATTTCATTTAAACGTTTAAGTGTACTGATATATGTGTATCAAATAATGAATAAATAAAGGGATATATATGGGTATTTTAGCAAAAAATATGGAAAAAATAGTAAAAAACACACTAAAACTGCTTATTTCTGGAATAGTTCAATAAAAGAATATTTGTTTAACGTATCTCATTTTCTTTTACTATATTAGGTATAAGACTATTTTATACATTTCGGCTTATTTTTCAAAAGAGTCGACAAAAGTTCGTGAGTCTCGATTTAACTGAGACTGTTCATGAATGGTAGTGAAAAGTGTTTGCTACCGTTCACGCCCTCTAGCAGAACTCAATATTTAAAATGTCAGCAGTACGAAAATATTAGCCCTCCCGAAGATGGTATGCATATGACGGTGAACATGGAACCTTCAGTGAGGCGCATAATTACAGTTCCACATGTGTCAATTTCGTGTCTTTGAACTTTTATACATCATGGCAGATACCATGGCAGATACCACGGTAGAAAAAAGTCAAACTGTTGTCTGTTAACCTTTTATACACAATGGCGAATACCGTGGTAGAAACAAGAGTCAAATTGATGTATATCAACCTTTTGTACATCACGGTTGATAACACGATAGAAACACGTATCAAATAGATGTTTATAAAGAAAGATAAAAATATCGGACAGGGAAAGCAACATTCAAGGACGACAGTCAACCACAAAACACAAAAACAAACACGGAAACAGACAAACGAGAAGGCAAAAGTAATAAAAAATGCAAACGACATTACAAACACAGAAGGGTTGACAACAGGGATACCGCCTTGGAACGGTCAGTGGCAACAAAGGCCACTGGGGGTTTAAACCGGTTCTAGGGTGCACCAAACCTCACACTTAGCCTACTGTCATCCCATTAAAACAGGACAGTGTAAATAAAGAACCTTTTGTTCACAATGGCGTACATCATGGTGTCAAATTGATGGTGGATAACAGGGTTGAAACATACGTTAAGAATTGCATGTTACCCTTTTTTCACTACGGTGGATAACATGGTAGAAATGTACAGAATGTATTTCTAAGAGCCTTCTTTTACACATTGGCGGATACCATTGTAAATATAACCATTTGTATACCATGACCATTATGAATTATAACCATGTGTATATCATGGCTGAACCATTGTAGAAACACGTGTAAAATTGATTTCTATGATTTTTTATAAAACATGGCGGATATATTGACAGAAACATTTGTCAAATTGTCAAATATCTAAGAACCTTTTATACACCCCGGTGGATAACATGGTAGAAAATGTGTCAATTTTATTTATATGAACCTTGTGTACACCATTGTAGATCACATGGTAGAAACATGTTACAAATGAAACATTTGTACACCACGGTGGACAACATGGTAGAACATGTAACACATGAAACATTGTACACCACGGTGGACAACATGGTAGAACATGTAACACATGAAACATTGTACACCACGGTGGACAACATGGTAGAACATGTAACACATGAAACAATGTACACCACGGTGGACAACATGGTAGAACATGTAATACATGTATGTCTATGAACGTTTGTTCACCCTGGCGGATACTATGGTAGAAACATTTGTCAAAGTGATGTCTATGAACCAATTTTACACCATGAAGATGAAACAAGTGTCATTATTGCCCGTAAACCGTTTATACACCTCGGGGATACCATGGTAGAAGCATGTGTCAGATTGATTTCTATGAACCTTTTGTACATATCATGGCACATATCATGGTAGAAACATTTGTCAAATTGATGTGTGTTAACCTTTTATACACCATGGCGGATACCCTGGTAGAAACACTTGTCAAATTGGTGTATAAGAAACTGTTTTACATCCCGGTGGATAACATGGTAGAAACATGAATCAAATTGATGTTTAATTACCTGTTATACAACATGGCGGATAACATGATAAAAGCATTGTCAAACTGATGTATAAGAACCTTTTATACACAATGGCGGATACCATAATAAAGCAAGTGAAAAATTGATGCATATGAACCTTTTGTATGCAATGGTGGATATCATGGTGGTAACATTTGTCAAATTGATGTATATGAACCTTGTGTACACAATAGCACATATCATGGTAGACATATTTGTCAAATTGATGTATATGAACCTTGTGTACACAATGGCACATATCATGGTAGACATATTTGTCAAATAGATGTATTTGAACCTTGTGTACACAATGGCACATATCATGGTCGACATATTTGCCAAATTGATGTATATAAAACCTTGTGTACACAATGGCACATATCATGGTAGACATATTCGTCAAATTGATGTGTATTAACCTGTTATACACCCTGATAGAAACATTTGTCAAACTGATGTCTAAGAAACTGTTATACACCCCGGAAGATAACACCGTAGAAACATATGTCAACTTGATTTGTATGAACCTTTTGTACACCATGGTAAAAAACATGTGCCGATTTGTTGTCTTTGAACAATTTCTACACAATGGTGGATAACATGTTAAATCATATTTCAAATTAATTGAATTGAATTGGATTTTATAGTCGCACCAACAGCTAAGGTCATATGGCGACTTTCCAGCTTCCATTGGTGGAGGAAGACCCCAGGTGCCCCTCTGGGCAATTTTCGTGCACGGGCGGGCACCTGGGTAGAACCACCGACGTTCCGCAAGCCAGCTGGATAGCTTCCTCACATAAAGATTCCTAGGCCCCTGAGGGATCGAACCTACAGCGGTGAGGGGCAAGTGATTTCAAGTCAGAGACGTTAACCACTCGGCCACGGCCGCCCCCCCTAGTCAAATTAATTTCGATGAACCTTTTGTACATAAAGGCGGATAACATGGTAGGAATATTTTTTCAAATTGATTTATAATAACCTTTTGTATACAATGGCATGATAGAAACACGTGTCGATTTGATGTTTAAGAAACGTGTTTACATCACGGATGTTAACATTTTAAAACCACGTGTCAAAAAAAGTCAGAACATGTTATACACCATCTTTGATACAATGGCAAAAACATCATGCGAGAATGGTTATTTCATAACTCAAATGAAATAAAATTAAACAAAACTATGTGTATACACGTTCAATCTATGACCTACATTTGTAAATTCGCCTGTTATATATCTTTACGGTGTCTAGTGAAGTCTCGATAAATCACAAGGAAACAATTTGTGCTCGAGGACCATGTATATAGTTTCAATACATCATACGTGCAACTTTAAAACTAATGTCGCGATAGCCCTAATATATCGTCTATTCAAAATCGGTTTTACATCATAGAAGAAGAAGAAGAAGAAGAAGAAGAAGAAGAAGAAGAAGAAGAAGAAGAAGAAGAAGAAGAAGAAGAAGAAGAAGAAGAAGAAGAAGAAGAAGAAGAAGAAGACGAAGAAGACGAAGAAGAAAAACGAAATCGCATTCAAAATCGGTTTTACATCATAGAAGAAGAAGAAGAAGAAGAAGAAGAAGTTTATTGTCAGACAGGCGATTTTAAAGTCCTCGAGTATATAGTTCAGTCATGAAATGAGACATATTGCGCAGCAAATGTAATATTAGGTTGACTAAGACAGTAGCTGCTCAGTTATTTTAAATGACAGGGAAATTAAACATTACACAAGGAAATGTTATTTTGCCTAATGATCAATAGGTACGATCATATTAAAGTTACATATTGGCCAAATAACCAATAGGTGGGATCATATAAAAGTTACACATTGGCCAAATAACCAATAGGTGGGATCATATAAAAGTTACACATTGGCCAAATAACCAATAGGTGGGATCATATAAAAGTTACACATTGGTCAAATAACCAATAGGTGGGATCATATAAAAGTTAAACATTGGCCAAATAACCAATAGGCCAAATCATAGAAAAGTTACACATTGGCCAAATAAACAATAGGTCAAATTATAAAAAAGTTACACATTGGCCAAACAACCAATAGGTCAAATCATAGAAAAGTTACACAGTGACAAAATAACCAATAGGTCAAAATCATAGCAAATTTACACATTGACCAAATAACCAATAGGTGGGATTATAGAAAAGTTAAGCATTGGCCAAAAAATCAATAGGTGAAATCATAGAAAAGTTACACATTGGCCAAATAACCACTAGGTGGGATCATATAAAAAATACATATTGGCCAAATAACCAATAGGTGAAATCATAGAAAAGTTACACATTGGCCAAATAACCAATAGGTGAAATCATAGAAAAGTTACACATTGGTCAAATAACCAATAGGTGAAATCATAGAACAGTTACACATTGGTCAAGTAACCAATAGGTGAAATCATAGAAAAGTTACACAATGACAATATAATTAATAGGTGAAATCATAGAAAAATTAAACATTGGCCAAATAATCAATAGGTGAATGATAGAAACGTTACACAATGACCAAATAACCAATAGGTAAAATCATAGAAAAGTTACACATTGCCCAAATAACCAATAGGTGGGATTATAGAAAAATTAAGCATTGACCAAATAACCAATAGGTGACATCATATAAAAATAAATATCGGTCAAGTAACCAATAGGTGAAATCATAGAACAGTTACACATTGCCCAAATAACCAATAGGTGGGATTATAGAAAAGTTAAGCATTGGCCAAATAACCAATAGGTGAGATCATATAAAAAATAAATTTTGGTCAAATAACCAATAGGTGAAATCATAGAAAAGTTACACATTGGCCAAATAACCAATAGGTGAAATTATAGAAAAGCTACACATTGGTCAAATAACCAATAGGTGAAATCATAGAAAATTTACGAATTGGTCAAATAACCAACAGGTCAAATCAAAGAAAAGTTACACATTGGTCAAATAACCAACAGGTCAAATCATAGAAAAATTAAACACTGGCCAAATAATCAATAGGTGAATGATAGAAACGTTACACATTGACCAAATATCCAATAGGTGAAATCATAGAGCTGTTACACATTGATCAAGTAACCAATAGGTGAAATCATAGAACAGTTACACATTGGCCAAAATAACCAAAAGGTGAAATCATAGAGCTGTTACACATTGATCAAGTAACCAATAGGTGAAATCATAGAACAGTTACACATTGGCCAAAATAACCAAAAGGTGACATCATAGAGCTGTTACACATTGGCCAAGTAACCAATAGGTGAAATCATAGAACAGTTACACATAGGCCAAGTAACCAATAGGTGAAATCATAGAAAAGTTACTCATTAGCAAAATAAGCAATATGTGGGATAAATAAAAGCTACTTTATGAAATTATGTTAACTTCTGGCTATGAACCTTTGCATACAAAGGTGAATATAATTATCATGAACGGAATCCTTTTTTACGTCTGCTTAATTTTAAAATTACATAATTATAAACTATCATAGATGTATATGTGTTTAGCTGAATACGACATTTATTGGACCTGTACTCTTAAAAACAGTTTAAAGGGCTCTGAAAAACTTGAAGAGAGCTGAAAGAATTATCAAAATACCATGAAAAATAAAGGAGATATGTATGGGAAGCCATAACCGTCAAAATGTGGATATTTCAGACCATTCAATGACAGGCCATTTAATTCAACATGAAGTCATTTGATGACGTACATATTGATTCGATGCGACGTGTTAACTCGGTTCATTCGTTACAAAGTGAATTGATACGGTTCAAAGTGAAATGATACGATGTAAAATTGCAAACCATACGACGCAAAGTCATTTGATGACTTACATATTGATTCGATGCGACGTGTAAACTCGGTTCATTCGTTACAAAGTGAATTGATACGGTTCGAAGTGAAATGATACGGTGTACAATTTCAAACCATACGACGCAAAGTCATTTGATGACGTACATATTGATTCGATGCGACGTGTAAACTAGGTTCATTCGTTACAAAGTGAATTGATACAGTTCAAAGTGAAATGATACGGTATAAACTCGGTTCATTCGTTACAAAGTGAATTGATACAGTTCAAAGTGAAATGATACGGTATAAACTCGGTTCATTCGTTACAAAGTGAATTGATATGGTTCGAAGTGAAATGATATGGTGTAAAATTTCAAACCATACGACGCAAAGTCAATTGATGACGTACATATTGATTCGATGCGATGCAAACGCAGTCCGTTCGACAGAAACTGATTTCATTACGTGCAAAGTGAAACGGTGCGACATCTGGCGGCGATATTTGCCACATCACTTGCATGGTTATTTCCCCTACATAATATATGATAAATCAAAGTACTAAAAATACTGAGAATGCAAAGACTGAATGGATATTTGCACGATCAAATTTCCATGAATTTTACATAGTTTTAGCAAACTTGGCGATCTTTGGCGACCTACCAAAATCTTAGAGGGTCAATCCATTCCAAATATATTGTGATCAATTGTCATTAAACTGTTTCAAATCTAGACTAGAATATTTTTTTATGAAATTGCTGATGGATAGACAGATTTGTGTTTTATGACCAAACTGTCACTCAAGATGACCTCCATGTCTAAATTTGTCATTTACAGAGTGGCGTGTATTAAGTAGTCTTCCGGGAACAAGATGCACAAGAGGGCCTGTATCACTCTATTGGCTTGAACAGTCTAAGGCCTACCGAAAAACAGTGTTTTTTTTAAATCAAAGGCTATAACTCTGATGTGTCTAGTCTGATGTAACTGGTTTTGAACTTGTCCAAGTTTAGGGCCTGTAGATGCTCTACTGGCTAAAACGGCTCTTACATCAAGGGTTGTTGACATAAAATCCCCATCAGTATTTTTTTTAAAACATTGCAAAAACAACAGAGATAGGATGGCCTTAGATCGCTCACCTGGTAATCATGGGCAATAAGTCGGCTGTGTCTGTTCTGGCATGGGTACTTTTTTTGGGGGGGAGGGGGGGGTGGGTGGGGGGGGGGTTATATTAACATTCTAAACAAATATGGTAAAGATCAGATAAAAAATGAAGTAACTACAGATTTAACAAAGGAAATACAATATAGCATTTTTCAACAAATCAAGGGCCATAACCTGTCGTTACTAACAAGATCTAGCTGGTTTTCGAACTTGTCCGAGATTTCATTGATATACCGCGATTTGCACAACTAGACATCATACTGAGGCTTCCTGCCAACTTTTATAGAAAGTTTAGGAGGAGAAGCGCCGACAAGAAATTTAAATGTGAAAGTGCCATAACTCCGTAATAAATCAGCAAACTGGAAAAAAGCGTGATATGCACAATAGACATCTTACCGATGCTTCCTGCCAAGTTTCGTCGAAATCCAACAAGGCTTTAGGAGGAGTAGAGCCGACAAGAAATTTAAAAGTAAAAATGTCAAGGGGCCATCAAAAATCAACGAACCGAAACAAATAATGAAATAAAAAAAAAATATAAAAAAAAATATTAAAAATAACAAAAAAACAACAACAAAAAACATTTGAAACAATAAATCAATAAATATATCAAATAAAAAAATAAAAAAAAGTAATAATAATAAATAAAAAAATATATATATTTTTAAAACAAATTTAAACAAATTTAAAAATGTACAAATGATAAAAAAAAATATACTAATAATACAAAAAAGGCAAAACATCTGGTAAAGTTTGGTAAAGATCAAATGAAAAATGAAAGCCCTGTCGTATTAACGAGGCAAAATATAGCATTTTTTAACTAAATCAATGGCCATAACTCCGTTGTTACTAGTCCGATCTGGCTGGTTTTCGAACTTGTGCGAGCTTTCATTGATATTAACAATATGTGAACCTTTTGTAAAGATCGGATGAAAAATGAAGGCCCTTGGCCAGTAGAGCTAAAAATCATCAGCTCCAGAAAGTAGGTCAAGGGCATAGATGAAATCCATGCATCCAAAAAGATGCACTACCCAAGACACAACTATGTCAAAATAGAATATGTTTTCTTCCAAAGATTAAGCTATAAATTAGGTTTAAAACATCTAGTGCATAATTATAATTCATGAGAGAGTGATGTAAATGTAACAATTAAAGTTATCTGCCCTTTGCTTGGATGGTGAAGGTCACATCCACATTTGCTTTGTCACGTTGCAATGTACCACTCAAGATACAACTATAAGCAAAGTTTGAAAGGTCTTAGGTGCATACAGTTTGTGAAAAAGTGACCTAAACGCAAAAGTTGAAGGTAACAATTAAGTTATCTGCCCTTTGCTTGGAGGGTCAAGGTCACTTCCACATTTGCTTTGTCACGTTGCGATGTACCACCCAAGATACAACTACAAGCGACGTTTGAAAGGTCTAGTGCATAGAGTTTGTGAGAAAATGACCTAAACGCAAAACTTGAATGTTGCCGCCGCCGCCGCCGCCGCCGGAAAAGCAACACCTATGTCTCTTTAAAAACTGTTTTCCGGCCTGACTATTCAAGCCAGTAGAGTAATACAGGCCCTATTGTGCCTCTTGTTCCCGGAAAACTACTTAATACACGCCACTCTGTAAATGACATAATTTTAGACATGGAGGTCATCTTGAGTGACAGTTTGGCCATGAACACAAATCACAAATCTGTCTATCCATCAGCAATTTCATAAAAAAATATTCTAGTCTAGATTTGAAACAGTTTAGTGACAATTGATCACAATAAATTTGGAATTGATTTTGGTAGGTCGCCAAAGATCGCCAAGTTTGCTAAAACTATGTAAAATTTATGGAAATTTGATCGTGCAAATATTCATACAGTCGTTCCTATCAAACCTTGCATTCTCAGTACTTTTAGTACTTTGATTTATCATAATATATATGTTATGTAGGGGAAATAACCCTGCAAGTGATGTGGCAAATATCGCCGCCAGATGTCGCACCGTTTCACTTTGCATGTAATGAAATCAGTTTCTGTCGAACGGATTGCGTTTGCATCGCACCGACTGTGTTTTCGCCGGATCATTTTACTTACCACCAGACTAAATGTGTTTGCGTTAAACTGATTCATAATGCATCATGCTGATTTAATTTGTTCTGTATCACTTCACAGTTTTCGATGAATCGTTTAAGTTTTCATCGTACCGACTTGTATTTGATTGTATTGCATTAGTTTTGTTGTCAAATGGTTTGTCATTGCACTGAATGATTTCTATTTGCGTCGTATGGTTTGAAATTTTACACCGTATCATTTCACTTCGAACCGTATCAGTTCACTTTGTAAAGAATGAACAGAGTTTACACGTCGCATCGAATCAATATGTACGTCATCAAATGACTTTGCGTCGTATGGTTTGAAATTTTACATCGTATCATTTCACTTCGAACCGTATCAGTTCACTTTGTAACGAATGAACCGAGTTTATACCGTATCATTTCACTTCGAACCGTATCAATTCACTTTGTAACGAATGAACCGAGTTTACACGTCGCATCGAATCAATATGTACGTCATCAAATGACTTTGCGTCGTATGGTTTGAAATTTTACATCGTATCATTTCACTTCGAACCGTATCAATTCACTTTGTAATGAATGAACCGAGATAACACGTCGCATCGAATCAATATGTACGTCATTAAATGACTTCATGGTTTGTAAATATCCACATGTTGACGGTTATGGCTTCCCATAGATATGACCTATTGAAAATGTGCAAAGAACATCAATGGAGGCGGCCATCTTGGGACGATGCAGTCATCGCGTCTTTTTACGATACATGGCATATTGACAAAATATTTTTTACGTCAAAGAAAATCACTGCAAATTGATTAAAAATAAATATACACATGTAAAATGTATACATTGTTTGCTTATTTTTCATGTGCATTGATTTTCTTTGCTTTAAATGATACGTTGACAATATGTCATATAGGGTAAAAAGGCACATGACGTCATCATTCCAAGATCCCTTTATGTTTCTCTGCAAATGTTCAATAGGTCATATCTCCTTTATTTTTCATGGTATTTTGATAATTCAGCTTTCCTCAAGTTTTTCCAGAGCCCTTTTAAACAAATCTTGTTCGAAAATAGTGCATCAACCCCTTTAATAGTATAGTTTGCAAATATCGTCTGCTTCTTATTAGTATTGTTAAACTTCAACAAAAATTAATGTATTCATACAATAAATCGCTTACGACACGCGAATTATACGTTCAAATATAATATAAATGATATTCTTCTTGATGAGAGATAACTGTTTGATAAGGCGGAGGATCATCGCTTTCTTTATTAGGTGCACCATCCGTCTCTGATGTTGTTTGATCATGGTCACCATATTTTTGTTGTATATTCTCTAGAGAACTATATTCCGGTGGCGGTGCAAACTGATTATAATCTATTGGACCAGTTTCTGAATCAGAATTATCCCCTGAGATTGTATAAACGTCTTCTGCCGTACGAGGCGCGGCTTGTCTTGGAGGTGCGAGACAACAGCGCTGTCTTGTCCTTCGATTCTTATAAGCAACATATAATCCGCCTACAATGATAAAAATAATAAATGCCGTGACAGTAATGCCTGTCGTCAGACCAGTACTAGTTGTGTCTGTAACAATATCTGCACACGTGTGTGTGTTATCACCGCAGAAATTGTATATCTCCGAACATGCCAGTTCATGTTTGATGCATCGTAAGTTGTCGCACTCGACTTCATGCGAAAAACATGGCGTCATAGCGAACGTGTTGAAGATCAGTTTAAACTTTGCGCTGGTCTTTCCTCTGCTGGTAAATGTAAGACTCAACTGATTTTTTTCGGTTATCAGCTCATGGGTTGGTAATGCCACACAGTACTGCGTAGAGTTATAACTGTCCTTCACTTGCAATGCGTTGTTACATGCGTGTTCCGGGTATGAGTTTGTGTTCGAAAGTTGTATAGGTTGTTGGAATTTGAAGGCTATTTGAGAATACTTCCTTGTTGATATTATTGTTCGACATGTATACATGGCACTGTCGTTGTGGCTTTCATAACTGAAGTGCATTATTCCAGCGAATTCAGAGACGCCGAGACGAATTGTTCTGTTGCAAATAACGTCACTTGTATAATCTGTCAGAGACAACAAAAAAAAAGTATGTCATATTTTATAAGACAAATACAACCGTCTGTTTCGGTTCTATTATATACTCAGTTGCAAAAGAAAGTGGACACTGGAGTTTTGTTTAGATTTAATTTGTATAAAGTTTTTTTAGAATAAAATTGACAAATTCCAAAATGAATATGCCATGTTTGGTACCAAAGTTTGTATCATTCCATTGCCAATATCATGTTGTCATTTGTTGTTCAATAGGTCGAATCATTAAGGGACTGTCGCTTGGTAAAGAGGATAGGGTGTAAAGTAAATTGTTCAAAGTGTCCAGTTTCTTTTGCAACTAAATATAGAAATAATTAAATTTAAAAGTGATGCTTATGCCATAGTGTCTGTGATACATAAACTTTATTTTTTATTTGTTTTTTCATTGATCAAGTGTTGTATACATTTGAGACAATATGTCTCTGAAAATACGAAGTTTCTATTTACAGTGTACAAAGGACAACAGGAATTGATTCGATTTTAAGAGTAGGCCACGGTTCTTCCAGGATTTCTATGTACCATCCTCACTGTCTAAGGAAGCTCTAACCTAAATCACGTGTGTATCGCAATTTTCCAGGGCGGTGTATCGAACCTGTAACATTTTGGCTACAAACCAATCACGCTAGACCGCCGCACTATCATAAAATGATGTATTGCATACGCATTCATAGGCTTCGTTTACTTTCAGGAAACGTCAATATTTGCCCATATTGTTCATATTGCAGTGTTGTAAAATCATTGTACTGGAACTGTTATTTTGCATACTCGTTAGGATTTGATGCAATACGTGGTTCATGTCGCAGGAAGTCATGTTATGTAAATATTAAAGTGTTTTTGTTTCATTGTGAAAAATTCCCACGATGTTGCGACAGAATGTTTGTTTCAAATAAAAAAAATGATGAAAATTAAATACTAAAACCTATTTTTCGTTCTAATTATTCGTTTGAAATAAAAAGGTTAGTAGATGTGTATTGGGATATATGCACTCTTTCTACCGCGTATAAATATTGCGCTCCTAAAGTTGCGCACTATTATTATGCGGAAGAACTCGTGTATAAATCACAATACATATCTAATAACATTTAACTACTTTAAAGGTGAATGGTCACCTTTTTTTATAGTATTATCAATTAACAAATTTAACTCTTAAACATCATATGAACATTTATTGATAGTCCCGGAGTCCCGGAGAGAAACCTCTACTAAGTTGTATGTAACAATAAGTATTATGTGCATGACGTAGATACTACTTTTACCACTGCGTGACTGCGTGACTGCACGGGGAAATGAGGTAAATCTGAGTTGTATAGCTGCACAACTATTGCCAGATAATTGATCAATACATTTACCTGTGGATTAATTTATCTGTTCAAAGTTTTCTACGTCATCAAATAAAATGTTATTCTCTCGCTTTTCACAAGATATTGCAATGTGTGAATTTTAAATATCTGTTGCCTTGTAGTGATTTCGATTTAAATAAGCATAAATATGTTCATGAAACAAAACATGGCCGGATAAATTTAACCGTGACTCATTCATAGTTTACACCTTTTGAAGTATAGCGTGTACATCTTTAAGATCATCTCTCATGTAAGTGATGTGTGTACAGCTTTAAGATCACCTTTCATGTAATGGATGTGTGTACAGCTTTAATATCGTCTCATGTAATTGATGTGTGTACAGGTTGATTATCATCTCTCATGTTATTGATGTGTGTATATATCGCTGTGAATACACTTACAAAAATAAACATATACATGAGATAAGAAAGAACATGACATTTAAGAAGAATGACATAAATCAGAGAATAAAGAACAGGCCCCGTAGCTAGTCCTGAAATTTAACCGAGGCAAATCCCTTTCTATGGAGGTACTTTGGTATGCACCCACACTCCGATTATTTTTGTGATTTTTTCATGCGATTTCCTGCGTTTTAGTGCATGTCCCTGACAAGATTTCAGTTCTACGCAAGACATTTTAGCAACTGCCTCGGTGTGCCTCCGTGTAGCTGCGGGTCTGTGTGCCTCCGTGTAGCTACGGGTCTGTGTGCCTCCGTGTAGCTGCGGGTCTGTGTGCCTCCGTGTAGCTGCGGGTCTGTGTGCCTCCGTGTAGCTACGGGTCTGTGTGCCTCCGTGTAGCTACGGGTCTGTGTGCCTCCGTGTAGCTACGGGTCTGTGTGCCTCCGTGTAGCTGCGGGTCTGTGTGCCTCCGTGTAGCTGCGGGTCTGTGTGCCTCCGTGTAGCTACGGGTCTGTGTGCCTCCGTGTAGCTACGGGTCTGTGTGCCTCCGTGTAGCTACGGGTCTGTGTGCCTCCGTGTAGCTACGGGTCTGTGTGCCTCCGTGTAGCTACGAGTCTGTGTGCCTCCGTGTAGCTACGGGTCTGATTACAAGACTACTTCTTACACCACTGCAAATTAAACAATCTAGCAATGAATCTTTGAGATTATTTCTTTGCAATGTAAGATAATAAATTGCTATACTTACACTTGGTTATAGCAGCTATTGCAGTATCCGTAAACAAATTAAATATAAGGCTTAAAACATAAGCATATTTAATATCTGACATTGTGCTTGTCACTTAAGAAAATCCAATATAATTAATATAAGTGGCGTTTTATCTTAAAATTGTTTCGAGTCAAACAACGCAATAGTATTTATGTGACCACGCATAATGTAAACACGGTTGTTAAATATAGATTTACACCTGATCAACATGACATTCGATCTCAGGTAAACAAGATCCAATAAATAGGTCATTATACACACAGGTAAACAAACGAAAACGTGTCGCTCAGACTTCAGTTTCCTTCGGGATTGACGGGCAATTAACAAAACGGACAATTTATAAGTGCTGCGTGGAATGTTTAGGAAAGCATCATAATCGACTGGGTCCAACCAGGGACTGTAGATAGACAAATAAAATCCTGGTCCGACGAACCCTCCAACTGAAATAATAACTGTAAAGGGATGTAAACGTTTCACATTACGCGTATTCGATTGGCCTGTTTCATTAAAAAAAAAATTCGTTTAACAAAGCAAGTTTTCTATTCGACTACCATAAGTTACTTTGTACGTTAAGGATTATGTCTCCTTTTGTGTAATCCCATTGAGATTTCATTTTAAAAAAGATAAAAATTAGTTTTTTTTATTAGAACTCACTGAACTTGTTCGAATGACACTTTCAGTATGATATGTTTACACATTTTTCTAGGCTGTGCTACCCTTGAATTATAAATGCATACTTTATAAATATGTTAATTAGTCAATACACACATGACCTTAAGTATGACATAAGCTTTTATCAAGTAAATATTTATTATTCAAGTATAACACAGTTTAGATAAAAGTGTGAACATATTAAAGGAAAGTGTAAAAATATTCAGGATTATTTGAGTTCTAATATTTTTCTTTTGTTAATGCACTTTCAATGGAATTCCACATCGTTTAAGCACTTACTTCACAGAGTAAACAACGTTAAGTACTTGAAAAGGACTGGCCAGGCAACGAAGAGAAGTCTTCAACATTAAAAAAATCGAAATGAGGGAGCGTAGCGACCGACCGTGGTTTCTTAATGGTGAAGATTATATAGATTTATTTTCATAGATTCTATCCGGCTTAGTGTTTACTACATATTTTTCAATAGTCTCTATATAGGTCACGCTCTAAACCATGAAGAGCGATGGTAGTAAATTCTTCATGAATAAATGTAGCCAGTATTTTAAATTCTGAGCCATCTGATTGGTTAGAAAAGTAGGGTAAACGCCATTGTATCCCATCAGACGACGCTGCCGCACTCATCTGTGTACTTTAGCTTAAAGAACTATGGGATTTGTTTACAACCGGACTATTTCGATTGAACATCGAGTACGAATAGGTGCTTTCATTTGTTCTTGTTTAAATAAAAATATATTTGTCTTTAGTTACCTACTATAAATTGCTTCATTATTTAAAAAAGTAAAAGTCACATATATTCACGATTTAGAGTCTTAAACATGTATATAGTAAAGTAAAATAGTTCCCACCTCTTTACCGCCTACACTAACGTTAGTGATGTGTCAAAGCATACAGGTCAGTGCGACGATAGTCACGTGACCGGTGATACAATGGGGTAAACACTAAGACTGATTGGACGATACGAAAGAGGGAGTAAATCAATAAGCAGAACAGCAATTTGCTCAACGAAATAAGGCCAATCGAATACGCGTAATGTTTCTAACCACAGTTTAATTCATGACACTAAACTGCATGTGTAATGTTATCAGATCCATAGATGACCAGACCCAACTGCAGCAAGATTTATTTTCTCTGTGCTCCTGGAGCTCGGACTGGATGTTGCAATATGTAAAATACTCCATATTGGAAACTTAAACTAGCCTATGAATTTGAATATCAAATGTTTGATAAAAACAATTGAATATATATTCACAATTGGCTGTTGATGAAACAGAAATTGATAAAAACATTTACCTGTGGATTAATTTACATGTTCAAAGTTTTCTACGTTGTGTATTGATTTCGATTTAAATAAACATAAACAGGTTCATGAAACAAAACATGGCCGGAGAACTTTAAGTTGTTTCATGAAATTAATCAATACTCCCTGCCATAACGTAAGGTATTCAATTGTCCGTTAAGCTTTAACAATGCATTGACTGAATTAATAATGTGTAATGTTATATATAACGGGTTTATGATATTAAGTTTACACGAAGCTATTTAATTCTTTGTTTGTAATGTATATTAATATACTCTAGTTGCATATTGAGATATGAGATCACTTATAGTACCCGGATAATGTGTATTGTTAACATGTTTTTTTAACCATGAGTAGAGCTTCCGAATTCGTAAACACAAAATTTGAAAAAGTGAAGAATGGATCACAAAATACGTGGAAATGATATGAATTGTTTTAATGACAAGCGGGCTCCAAAATGTCTATGTGAACCAGGTATAACACGTTTTATTTCAACCAGTAATAAAATACATATATAATTTATAACGCTTTCTGTGTGACCAGTTATAAAAACTGTCATTATGGGCCAGGTATAACACGTTCAATGTAATTGACTAATTATAACACAGTATTAACACTTAAAACCATAAATAAATGCAATATATGTGAACCAGGTAAAATACTTTCTATATTAACCAGGTATAACACTTTCTGTTTGAACCTAGTATAACACTCTTTGTGTTTGATCTAGGTATAAATCTTTATTTGTGAACGAGGAATGACTCTTTATATGTGAACCAGCTATAATTCTTTATATGTGTATCAGGTATATCTCTATATGTCAGGTATACATCTGTATATGAGGTCTAAAGGTCTGGGTATAACTAGTTGTCTAATAGACCAGGTATGACTAGTTATCTAATGGACCACGTATGACTAGTTCACTAGTGGACCATGTATAACATTTGCTCTAATGGACCAATTATAACTAGTTCTCTAATGGACCAGGTATGACTAGTTCTCTAACGGACAAGGTATAACTCATTCTCTAATGGACCAGTTATAACTAATTCTCTAATGGACCAGGAATAACCCTTGCTCTAATGGTCCAGGTATAACTAGTTCTCTAATAGATCAGGTGTAACACTTTCTCTAATGGACCAGGTATAATTAGTTCTCTAAAGGACTAGCTCTTGCTTTAATGGACAGGTATGACTAATTTTACATTGCACCAGGTATAACTAGTTTTCTAATTTACAGGAATAACTCTTTCTCTAATGGACCGTGTATAACTCTTTCTCTAATGGACCAGTTATAACTAGTTCTCTAATAGACCAGGTATATCTCTTTCTCTAATGGACCAGGTATAACACTTCCTCTAATAGACAAGGTATAACTAGTTCTCTAATGGACCAGGTATATCTCTTTCTCTAATGGACCAGGTATAGTTAGTTCTCTAATTGACCATGTATGACACTTTCTCCAATGGAGCAGGTATAACTCGTTCTCGTATGGACCAGGTATGTCTAGTTTAAAGCACAGGGTATAACTCCCTCTCAAATGGACCAGGTATAACTCTTTCTCTAATGGTTCAGGTATAACTAGTTCTCTGATGGACCGGGTATAACTAGGACTCTAAAGGACCAGGTATAACTCTTTCTCTAACGGACCATGTATAACCCTTTCTCTAATGGACCCGGTATAGATAGTTCTCTAATGGACGAGTAATAACTCATTCAATAATGGAGCAAGTGTACCGATTTCGCTCTTTGGACGAGGTATAACAAGGACTCTAATTGAGCAGGTATAACTCTTTCTCTAATGGACCATGTATAACTCTTTCTCTAATGGACCACGTATAACTAGTTCTCTAATGGACCAGGCATAACTAGCTCTCTAATGGACCAAGTATAACTAGTTCTCTAATGGACCATATATATATAGTTCTCTAATGGACCCGGTATAACTAGTTCGGTAATGGACATGTATAACTCTTTCTTTAATGGACCAGGTATGACTACACGTAGTTCACTAATGGACCAGGTATGACTAGTTCACTAAGATCAGGTATGACCCTTTGTCTAATGGACCACGTATAACTAGTACTCTAAGGGACCTGGTATAACTAGTTCACTAAGATCAGGTATGACCCTTTGTCTAATGGACCACGTATAACTAGTACTCTAATGGACCAGGTATAACTCTTTCTCTAACGGACCAGGTATTATTAGTTCTCTAATGGACCAGGTATAACGGACCAGGTATTATTAGTTCTCTAATGGAGTAGGTATAACTAGGTCTCTAATGGACCAGGTATTATTAGTTCTCTAATGGAGCAGGTAAAACTAGTTCTATAATCGATCAGGAATTACTCTTTCTCTAATGGACCATGTATAACTAGTTCTCTAATGGACCTGATATAACTCTGTCTCTAATAGACCAGGTGTAACTATATCTCTAATGGATCATGCAATACTCTTATCTAATGGAGCAGGTATAAACAGTACTCTAATGGACCAGGAATAACTCTTTCTCTAACGGACCATGTATGACTAGTTCTCTTATGGACCATGTATAACTCTTTCTCTAATGTAGCAGGCATAACTAGTTCTCTAATGGACCAAGTATATCTATGTATCTAAAGGACCAGGAATAACTCTTTCTCTAACGCACCATGTATGACTAGGTCTCTAATGGACCACGTATAACTCTTTCTCTGATGGACGAGGTATGACTAGTTCACTAACTTTCTTATGGACCAGGTATAACTCCCTCTCTAATGGATTGTGTATAACTCTTTCTCTAATGGTCCAGGATTAACTAGTTCTCTAATGGACCAGGTATGACTCTTTCTCTAACGGACCATATATAACTCTTTCTCCAATAGACCACGTATAACTAGTTCTCTAATGGACCATGTATAGATAGTTCTCTAATGACCGTGTATATCTCTTTCTCTAATGGACCAGGAATAACTAGTTCTCTAATGGACCAGTTATAACTAGTACTCTAATGGACCAGGAATAACTAGTTCTCTAATGGAGCATTTTATAGCTAGTTCTCTAATGACCATGTATAGCTAGTTCTCTAATGGACCAGGTATAACTCTTTCTCTTATGGACCAGGAATAACTAGTTCTCTAAAGGACCAGGAATAACTAGTTCTCTAATGGACCAGGAATAACTAGTTCTCTAATGGAGCATGTATAGATAGGTCCCTAATGGACCAGGTATAAATCTTTCTCTAATGGACCAGGAATAACTAGTTCTCTAATGGTGCAGGTATACCTCTTTCTCTAATGGACCAGGAATAACTAGTTCTCTAATGGACCAGTTATAACTAGTACTCTAATGTACCAGGAATAACTAGTTCTCTAATGGAGCATTTATAGCTAGTTCTCTAATGGCCATGTATAGCTAGTTCTCTAATGGGCCAGGTATAACTCTTTCTCTTATGGACCAGGAATAACTAGTTCTCTAAAGGACCAGGAATAACTAGTTCTCTAATGGAGCATGTATAGATAGGTCTCTAATGGACCAGGTATAAATCTTTCTCTAATGGACCAGGAATAACTAGTTCTCTAGTGGAGCAGGTATAACTCTTTCTCTAATGGACTAGGTATAACTCTTTCTATAATAGAGCAAGTTTAACTATTTCTCTCTTTGGCCGAGGTATTATTAGGACTCTAAAGGATCAGGTATAACTATTTCTCTAATGGACCATGTATAACTCTTTCTCTAATGGACCACGTATAACTAGTTCTTTAATGGACCAGGTATATATAGTTCTCTAATAGACCAGGCATAATTAGTTCTCTAATGGACCAGGTATAACTTATTCTTTAATGGATCAGGTATAACTTGTTCTCTAATGGAACAGGTATAACTAGTTCTCTCATGGACCATATATAACGCTTTCTCTAACGGACCAGGTATTATTAGTTCTCTAATGGACCACGTATAACTAGTTCCCTAATGGACCAGGAATAAGTCTTTCTCTAATGGACCATGAATAACTAGTTTTGTAATGGACCAGGTATAACTATTTTTTCTAATGTTCACTAGGACTCTAAAGGACCAGGTATAACTCTTTCTATGGTATGAATTGTTCTCTAATGGACCAGGTATATATAGTTCTCTAATAGACCTGGTATAAATAGTTCTCTAATAGACCAGGTATATATAGATCTCTAATATACCTGGTATAACTAGTTCTCTAATTGACCTGGTATATATAGTTCTGCATGGACCAGGCATAACTAGTTCTCTAATGGACAGGTATAACTCATTCTCTACTGGATCAGGTATAACTTGTTCTCTAATTAACCAGGTGTAACTATTTCTCTCATGGACTATGTATAACTCTTTCTCCAACGGACCAGGTATTATTAGTTCTCTAATGGACCAGGTATAACGCATTCTCTAATTGACCACGTATAACTAGTGCTCTAATGGACCAGTTATGACTAGTTCTCTAATGGATCAGGTATATGTAGTTCTCTACTGGACCTGGTATAATTAGTTCTCTAATGGACCAGGTATTAATCATTCCTTAATGGACCAGGTATTACTCTTTCTCTAATGGACCACGTATAACTAGTTCTCTAATTGACCACGTATAACTAGTTCTCTAATGGACCTCGTAATACTAATGGACCAAGTATTACTAATGGACCAGGTATTACTCTTTCTCTAATGGACCACGTATAACTAGTTCTCTTATTGACCACGTATAACTAGTTCTCTAATTGACCACGTATAACTAGTTCTCTAATGGACCTCGTATAACTATGTCTCTAATGGGCCAAGTATAACTTGTTCTCTAATGGACCACGTATAACTAGTTCTCTAATGGACCTCGTATAACTCTGTCTCTAATGGACCTGGTATAACTATTTCTCTAAAGGACTATGTATAACTACTTCTCTAATAGACCAGATATAACACCTTTTTTAATGGATCATCTATAACTCTTTCTCTAATGGACCAAGTATAACATTTTCTCTATTAGATCAGGTATTACTATAGTTCTATGCGAGAAAGATGATGTGGTACAGTATTATTTATATGCATGCGCTGTGAGTTTGTAGTTAAACGTGGTTCGAATATTATATCTGATACTGCTTGCGTTATGGTCATACTACACCAATTCTTTTTCCATAGGCCTACCTTATAGCTCTAAGCTCTGTACTGAGGTCCCTTATATAGGAAGCTATATTTTGTATTACTTGTTTTGAAAGACCTATCCTAGTATCCTAGTTTTATCAAAAAAAACATACAGAAGCTATACATTGAGTATGTTTTGAAAAAGCTGTTTGAGTCGGATGGTGCTGACCCACCTACTTGCATGTAGAAAAATGAGAAAAATGTAAAATATACTTCTTTCTTTGATTATGCGACACATTATGAATACATTGCACAAATGTATGATTTAACCTTTATCAGTACTCTTCAAAAGTTGAATTTTAATTTTTTAGCAAGATTTTTTGGTTTGTTTACCTTGACAACCAATCAAAATTAAGAGATTCGGTGTAATAGCTCCGAATTTACCCTGGAACTTTTTCCCTGCCCGCTGATTGGTTGGTAATTGGTGTAGTCTGTTTTAAAGAGACATTCAAACCTGACTGAAGTTGTTTTTTTCGGGCTAAATTGTTTGATACACTCGATCTGAGAGAAATGATGTCATTCTTTTGAAGAAAAAAATCCTTTTTGACAAAATATGAGGGCTTAAAAGAGCTTTGGCTAAAGCAAAATTCCTTTTTTTACGCGTAAATCCAGAATCTTCAAAATGCCATATCTCGACAAACGTTCCAATCTTTTGCTTCAAATAAAGTGATTTTAAATTGATTTCATCAGCAACATGTGATTTTCAACCAGTTGAAGCTATCTTGAAAATAATATCTACTCGAAAATGATATTTGTGATTTTCAGGGGTCAAAATAGCAGATTTTACCATAAAACGCCACTGTTTTTGTATGTATTCAAAATCTGCCTTCAAATGAATTAATTAACATTATTCAGCAGGTTCTATATGTGAAACCATCAAGAAAATGCAACTTTTCAATTTAGAAATGACAAAAAATAATTCTGAGACTATCCTCCCCAACTCCATTTTTAAGGCCATGCCATGATTTACAATATGCTCATTACACAAGATTGCCTGTTACTGTACTGTTTCTTGTATTTTTTTATTAGATATTGTTTATATCATCTTAACAAGTCATTTTCATGTAACCATGCCGCCAATAAGCACTGTTTAAAGTACAGATCCATGAAAATTCATTAAAAGGAAAGGGGTTGGGTAGAAAAAAAACTTTT
Source organism: Cyrtodaria siliqua (assembly GCA_037043455.1). Taxonomy (NCBI): domain Eukaryota; kingdom Metazoa; phylum Mollusca; class Bivalvia; order Adapedonta; family Hiatellidae; genus Cyrtodaria; species Cyrtodaria siliqua. Next base: position 55,419 of record JAWPHD010004056.1, read on the forward strand.
GAAAAACATACTAAAGGTCATATTTTTTGCCAACTAAATAACTTAATTTGTAAAATGTATTAAACCGCATAAGATATTTGCATATCGACACTAACCGTATAGAAGCGATGCACTCAAAGTCAGAGTTTACCTCAACATCTTTTTCAAAACACAAAAAAGCGGCTTTTCCACATCTTTTCGGACAGATGTAGATTGTCGCTCTCTAACATTTTTGCCAAACAATGTATGCAAAGCCCTCAGAAATGAATCAAACTTACTAGATATACCTTTAACTTGTCAAACATGTGCATTACAGGCTAATTTTGTATACCAGGTGTCAGGTATGGCTAATTTTGTGTCCACTACCTTCAATACAGGAATTTAAATTACCTATGTTGCATCATAAAACTTTCAAAAATTTAAAAACCATAAAAAGAGTTATAAGAAAAGTCAAAATACACCATAATTCAACATTTCTCACACTTTCAAATCATTGTGTTAGGGAAAAAGTATGTCTACTTTCACTTTTACCCTATGCAGAATCTATCTTTAGGTCATACTACACCAGTTCATTTTCCATAGGCCTACATTATAGCTCTAAGCTCTGTACTGAGTTCCCTAATATAGGAAGCTATGATTTTTATTACTTGAAAGACCTATCTTAGTTTTATCAAACAAACATACAGAAGCCATACATTGAGTATGTTTTGAAAAAGCTGTTTGAGTCGGATGGTGCTGACCCACCTACTTGCATGTAGAAACATGAGGAAAATGTAAAATATACTTCTTTCTTTGATTATGCAACACATTATGAATACATTGCACACATGTATGATTTAACCTTTATAAGTACTCTTCAAAGTTGAATTTTAATTTTTTAGCAAGATTTTTTGGTTTGTTTACCTTGTCAACCAATCAAAATTAAGAGATTCTGTGTAATAGCTCCGAATTTAACCTGGAACTTTTTCCCTGCCCGCTGATTGGTTGGTAATTGGTGTTGTCTGATCTTAAATGCAGAGCTTAGACAATTATTCTTACTCCATGTTTTACTATACGTGGTGTTTCGAAGAGTATGTGTGGTCCTTTTGTTCTTATACTCCATTTGCCTCGTCCGTCGGACGTGCTCTGGCCGGTCCCGTGTGGAGGAGTATATTCGTTGAGCACGTTAGAAACCCATGTATACAGGCCCGTAGCTAAAGCGAGGCTGTTGCCTCGGTATAATTTTGAGAATTTACATACTTTACATATGTTATCAAGCATATTATTATAAGTGGTGCTTCGAACATTATATGTGGTCATTTTTATATTTGATCCATATGTCGTTATGCGTGGTGCTTCGAGCAGTGTATGTGGTCCATATGTAATTATGCGTGGTGATTGGAACAATATTATACGTGATCCATGTGTCGTTATGCGTGGTGTTTCGAACATTATATGTGGTCCATATGTCGTTAAGCGCTGTGCTTCAAACATTATATGTGGTCCATATGTCGTTAAGCGTGGTGCTTCAAACATTATATGCGGTCCATATGTCGTTAAGCGTGGTGCTTCAAACATTATATGTGGTCCATATGTCGTTAAGCGTGGTGCTTCAAACATTATATGTGGTCCTCATGTCGTTAAGCGTGGTGCTTCAAACATTATATGTGGTCCATATGTCGTTAAGCGCGGTGCTTCAAACAGTATATGTGGTCCATATGTAATTATGTATGGTGCTTGGAACATTATATGTGATCCATATGTCGTTATGGGTGGTGCTTCGAACATTACAATATGTGGTGTATTTGTCGTCACGTCTGGTGCTTTGAACATTATATTATGTGGTCCATTTGTCGTTATGCGTAGTGCTTCGAACATTATATTATATGTGGTCCATATGTCATTATGCGTGGTGCTTCGAACATTATAGTATATGGGGTTCATAATTATGTCGTTATGCGTGTTGCTTCGGACATTACATGTGGTACATATGTCGTTATGCGTGGTGCTTCAAACATTATAATTATGTGGTCCATTTGCCTTAATCGACATATAACAAGAAAAGGTATAACACATATATTATACCATGGGAAGTACGGACTGCATGTAGATGTTCTGGATCCGGGATCGTTTTGATAGTGAAGGTCACCGGCACCTTGACCTTTAAATGAATAAGGATAAGGGTCATGTACTGGTCATGAGCAACCATTCATCCTTTCAAGTTGGAGGACCTAGATCCATCAAGTTTGTACCGGAAAATAACAAGAGGTCAATGACCTTGAAACTCTACTAATTGATTTTGATTTCAGGAAGTAGTCGATACAAACTTGCTTTTTGAAAATCTATTTTTAGCCGTAGCGGCCATCTTGAAATTCCGGCCGACCTGAAATTTTGCTTGGATCAATTAGACATCAAGAGCAGCTTTCCTGTGAAGTCTCATGGAAATCCGTCAAGTAGTTTCAGAGGAGTAGTCGCTACAAGTTTTCATTATATAATTCTATGTAAACAAAGATGGCCGCTGACAGCCATGTTTAACATTGAATCAAAATGATGTTCGACTCCTATAACCATCATGCCATGCTGATCATTTTAGAAAAAGTCCCATATCAGTATCTTTTATAGTTTTCAAGAAGTAGTCGCTACAAACTTATTTTTTAACAATCTATTTTTAGCCATGGCGGCCAACTTGAATTTCTGGCCGACCTGAAATTTTGCTAGGATCATTTAGACATGAAGAGCAACATTCATGTGAAGTTTCATGAAAATCCATCAAGTAGTTTCAGAGGAGTAGTCGCTACAAGTTTTCATGATATAACTCTATGTAAATAAAGATGGCCACTGGCAGCCATGTTTAACGTCGAATCAAAATAATGTTCGACTCGAATAACCATCATGTCATGCTGATCATTTTAGAAAAAGTCACATATCAATATCACTTATAGTTTTCAAGAAGTAGTCGCTACAAACTTATGTTTTTTAAATCTATTTTTGACTGTGGCGGCCATCTTGAATATCTGGCCGATCTGAAATTTTGCTAGGATCAATTAGACATGAAGAGCAACATTCCTGTGAAGTTTCATGGAAATCCGTTAAGTAGTTTCAGAGGAGTAGTGGCTACAAGTTTTCATTATAAAACTCTATGTAAACAAAGATGGCTACTGACAGCTATGTTTAACATCGAATTAGAACGATTTTTGACAAGGACCAACATCATGTCATGCTGTATCATTTTTAGGAAAAGTCCCATATGAATATCACTTATAGTTTTCAAGAAGTAGTCGCTACAAACTTGTATTTTGAAAATCTTTTTTTAGCCATGGCGGCCATCTTGTATTTCCGGCCGACCTGAAATTTAGCTAGAATCAATTAAGACATGAAGAGCAACATTCGTGTGAAGTTTCATGAAAATCTCTGATCAGTGGAGCTAAGAACAGGTTATCTACTGGTCATGACCAACCATCCTTTCAAGGTTGAGGACTGTAGGACCAACCGTTGTGTAGTTATTGATCGGACATCTTTAGATAGCGAATGTGACCGCGACCTTGAACTTTGATGTAGTGACCCCAAAATGAATAGGTGTCATCTAGTTGTAATGGTAAAGCGTTCTTCCGAGTTTGGGGGCCCTAGGTCCAACCATTCTGTAGTTATTGATCGGACATCGTTTCGATAGTTAATGTCAACACGACCTTGACCTTTGACCTAGTGACCCCAAAATCAATAAGGGCCATCGACTGGTCATGAGCAACCATCCCTCAAAGTTTGGGTACCCTTCTGCCAACCATTCTCAGTGTAGTTATTGATCGGACACCGTTTGGATAGTCAATGTTAGCCCGGATGTAACCTTTGACCTGGTGACACCAAAATCAATAGGGGTCAAAATGAACATGGCGCTCCGACCACACTTTGTTGTGGGGAGCAATAATCTATTAATTGAAGGGCACTGGCTTAGTCGTTGCTGGGGTGATTTACGGAAGAATAACCGTGTGACAACCTGCTGTAAGGATGAATATTACTAGTAACTACCAAAATACAAGAGGTCAATGACCTTGAAGCTCTACTTATTGATTTTGATTTCAGGAAGTAGTCGCTACAGACTTGTTTTTTGAAAAATTATTTTTAGCCATGGAATTTCCGGCCGACCTGAAATTTTGCTAGTATCAATAAGACATCAAGAGCAACATTCCTGTGAAGTTTCATGAAAATCCGTCAAGTAGTTTCAGAGGAGTAGTCGCTACAAGTTTTCATTATATAACTCTATGTAAACAAAGATGGCCACTGGCAGCCATGTTTAACGTCGAATCAAAATAATGTTTGACTCTGATAACCATCATGTCATGCTGATCATTTTACAAAAAGTCCCATATCAATATCACTTATAGTTTTCAAGATGTAGTCGCTACAAACTTCTTTTTTAAAAATCTATTTTTAGCGTGGCGGCCATCTTGAATTTCTGGCCGATCTGAAATTTTGCAAGGATCAATTAGACATTAAGAGCAACATTCCTGTAAAGTGTCATGAAAATCCGTCAAGTAGTTTCAAAGAAGTAGTCGCTACAAGTTTTTACTATATAACTCAATGTAAATAAAGATGGCCGTTGGCAGCATGTTTAACGTTGAATCAAATCAATTTTTGACAAGGACCAACATCATGTCATGCTGATCATTTTAGAAAAAGTCCCATATCAATATCACTTATAGTTTTCAAGTAGAAGTCGCTACAAACTTGTATTTTGAAAATTTATTTTTAGTCGTGGCGGCCATCTTGAATTTCCGGCGACCTAAAATTTTGCTAGGATCAATTAGACATCAAAAGCAACATTCCTGTGAAGTTTCATGAAAATCCGTCAAGTAGTTTCAGAGGAGTAGTCGCTACAAATTTTCATTATATAATTCTATGTAAACAAAGATGGCCGCTGGCAGCCATGTTTAACGTTGAATCAAAACGATTTTTGACAAGGACCAACATCATGGCATGCTGATCATTTTAGAAAAAGTCCCATATCAATATCACTTATAGTTTTCAAGGAGTAGTCGCTACAAACTTGTTTTTTAAAAACCTATTTTTAGATTTGGCGGCCATCTTGGATTTCACATCAACATGAATTTTTGCTAGGATCAACTAGACTTCATGGGCAACATTTCTGTAAAGTTTCATGAAAATCCATTCAGTAGTTTCAGAGGAGTTGTCGCTACAAAAAAAGTTTACGGACAGACGGACAGACGGACGGACGGACGACGGACGCCGCACCACGGCATAAGCTCTGCTGATCTCTGATCAGTATAGCTAATAACGGTCATGATTGAATAATTGGTAGGGAACTGAAGAAGTGAAGGGACACTACAAAATCTGAATTGAAGATTGCTGTGCATCCCTTTATGTGGGGTGCATGAGATGTTGTAGATTTGGCGGAAAGGGACAAATGAGAATAGGTATTTTGTTGAAAAATATGTTTAATATACAAAAACAACATTACTGATGTGGAAAAAAACAATTGTATGTACAACTCAGTGTGTCAGGTCCCTGCCAAGACTTGAACTTGAATCTCTTTTCTCGAAAGAAAAGTGTGTTTCCTTACACTACAGAGATCGCCCAGACATCACAAAAAGAGTGTACAAAACTAAGTGAAATTAATAAAGATGTAGATCAAAAGAATGTCAAACTAAAACTAGAAATTGTTATTGGACAAAAATGTATGGCTCCCCACTCGCCCGAACAGACATAATTGACGACTCTAGGTCCAACCGTTCTCATTGATCTGAGATCGTTTTGATATTCAATATCCCTGTGACTGTATCTACAAACTGTATCAGTAATATTTATTGGTCAACCATCCTTCCAAGTTTGAGGACCCTAGGTCCAACCATTCTCTAGTTATTGATTGGACATTGTTTTGTTATTGATCGGGGATCGTTTTGATATCAATAGGGGTCATGTTCTGGTCATGACCAACCATCCTTGCAAGTTTGAGGACCCTAGGTCCAACCATTCTCTAGTTATTGATCGGACATCGCTTTGATAGTCAATGTCGTCGCTAGCTTGACCTTTGACCTAGTGACCCCAAAATCAAAAGGGGTCATCTGCTGGTCATGACCAACCATCCTTACAAGTTTGAGAACCCTAGGTCCAACCATTCTCTAGTTATTGATCAGACATCGTTTGATAGTCAATGTCACCGCGATCTTGACCTTTGACCTAGTGAACATCGATTTGATAGTCAATGTCACACGATGTTGACCTTTACCTAGCCAATTCAAAATCAATAGGGGTCATCTACTGGTCATGACCAACCATCCTTCCAAGTTTGAGGACCCTAGGTCTAACCATTGTGTAGTTATTGATCGGATATCGTTTTGATAGTCAATGTCACTGCGACCTTGACCTTAAACCTAGTGACCCCAAAATCAATAGGGGTCATCTACTGGTCATGACCAACCATCCTTCCAAGTTTGAGGACCCTAGGTCCAACCATTGTGTAGTTATTGATCGGATATAGTTTTGAGTCAATGTCACCGCGACCTTGACCTTTGACTAAGTGACCCCAAAATCAATAGGGGTCATGTACTGGTCATGACCAACCATCCTTTCAAGTCTGAAGACCCTAGGTCAAACCATTCTCTAGTTATTGATCGGAATCTTTTTGATAGTCAATGTCACCGCGACCTTGACCTTTGACCTGGTGACCCCAAATCAATAGGGGTCATCTAATAGTCATGATCAACCATCCTTCTAAATTTGAGGACCATAGGTCCAACCATTCTCTAGTTATTGATCGGACATCGTTTGTGACACAGACAGCACAAAATCAATATGGCTCCCCTCCACACTTTGTGTGGGGGAGCCATAACTATCACAGAGTTATTAATACCCTTGCAAACGCATAACCCATGACTTCATGTATATGCGCAGTTCCACTTCATACTGATGCTTCTCACAATGTTTGGGGTATGACAGAGGTCATAGTGACCTTATTTTGGTATGCGACCTACCGCTATCCCAAGATGTATCAACATACCAAGTTTGGTATTTCTAAGTATTATTGTATTGAAAATATGGTCCGGACAAGCATTTTCTATGACAGAGGTCACAGGTCAAGGTCACAATTACCTTATTCTGGTACGCGACACATCACCATCCCAAGATGTATCTAAATACCAAGTTTGCTATCTCTAAGACTTAGTGTTATAGTATTAAAAATACGGTCTGGACAAGCATTTTCTATGACAGAGGTCACAGGTCAAGGTCACAGTGGCCTTATTTTGGTATGCGACACACAGCTATCCCAAGATGTATCCACATACCAAGTCTGGTATCTATTAGTGTTATAGTATTGAAAATACGGTGCAGACAAGAGGTGAAAGTGTCTGTGGATGTTCTACTGGCTAAATGTGCAGGGGACCGTAACACATTTTCAACATTCATTCAACCGGCACATGGCAATGATATAGGTCACCAGTTGTTGAATGCCAGCCAGGGTAGCAGGAGAACTAGTCTGTACAAAGTAAGTGTATTACAGGGTTCCCACAGTCTTTTGAGAACAAAATTCAAGGTCTTTTCCAGGTTTTTCCACTGTTTTCAAGGACAATTTATAAATACCAGTGTTTGTCCGACACCGTTGTTGCAAAAACGTTAAATTGTTCGCAGTACTAATATGTGACACCACACAAGATGTTAGTTTATTGTTTTTGACAAGTATTGACTTTAACCCGCTGTTTTTTAGGCTGTTCTCCCTCCTATGAAGGAAATTTAGTGTTGACATTTACTTGTTCTCAGACGACATGCTTTATCGATTCAAATGATTAGACGCTTGCATATACGACGGAACATTGCGAGTTTTATTTGAAAATACTCGGCTAAAATCGCCAACATATTTTATGAGTCAACCGGTGAGGTAACGAATTTGTACGACAGCGATCGAAAACAAAAGTACAATTTGGGGTTCATATTTCATTGATCAGAACATTAACACATCTTTACGACTGTTCACGAATACCAATGGTTATTTTTAATGGGCTTACTAGGTCATTCGCCAAATCGCCATAAGCGTAAAGTAACCTGAACTGGCGAATGAAAACCGTAAGAAATACACACCAAATTCTCCAGACATCGGCGGTCTGGCGAATCCAAATTTCCGACCGATTTTGTCTAAAAGATCTCGGAAAATCCTGAATTCTAATTCACAAAGTCTTTCACTGTTTATAAGCCACTATAGCTGAGTGTTTTAGCTAATTAGTGACAATCAATTTAGATCGATAAACTAATTATGTCAGCATTTAGTGAAAACCAGCGTTTATTGAAAACCAAATTGTCGGTGCGATAAGACTCCGCCCACTGTTACGCCTCTTGCTGTCAATCAACTGGTTTGTGTCCTCGCGCTCAACATTATCTGTCATATAAAGTTGTGACATTATTCACAGATTTTAACTGCGTGATCGAGCCGGGTAAAACATAAAATAATGTGGCGCCCTCTAGCGGCCAAAATGGCTGATCAAAACAGAAAATTTGAAAATGTTTGCTTACGAATTAGCAAGAGATACTCAGCCGTCTGTGTTTTTGAACTTTGCAATCACTGATAAGTGTTAAAGGAGCACATGGCAATCTTGAGTTTTCAAAAACTAGCAGCGCCCCGTTAGTTTTTATCATTAATGTTAATTATAAGAATTGTATTAAGCCATTTGTTTTTGCATATTATTATTTTATATCTTATTGCACCAGTATTATATTAAAAAACTTATAGTATATTAAGACGAAATAGTGAATACTTAAAATTTGATTTATTTAAATGTAACCAGGGTAAAAGTAAAAATGATACTGGATATATAAATTGTGACACCCATTTCAATTACTGCAAGATTGCCATGTGGACCTTTAAGTGCCTACTACTTAGTTGTACACATGGTAGCGTAAACTGGAACAATGGAAAGTGTGAACCGGTGTTTAATCGGCTGTTTCTGAATTGGGTTCATTTTATGGTTGATTGTTCAATCAACATGAAACAATACAAAAGGTGCGATTACTCAAAATAATGGTGTATGTATTATTTCTGAATTTGCAGCACGGTCTTTCTAGATTCTTTGGAACTCGTGTTAGTTGAACTTGTATATGCCTCAGTTTAGCCTTACATTTTCTAAATATATTGCTATTTATTTTATTTCTCTGCATGTTAGCATATTGAAATGCATTTAATGAAAATAGTAAATGGTGAAAAGAGTCTGCATTTTTGTATTTTCTCATTATATATGCATGCATTCATTCTGTCCTTGTTTAAATATCAGTCTTTACAATTTTTAAGAATTAAAATTACATTAAATTAAATACAGTTTTTACCAAGTTTTTCCCGGTATGGGAAGCATGATATTGTGTCCTTTAATGGGGCATAACACCGCCAAAAGTCATTCAACTGGAACACAACAATCACATGCACAACTACACATGGCACTAATCATCCCTGCCATTGTATCAAGAACAGAAATGTGACAAAGTTTGTGTCATTAAAACTTTAAAGAACTCATTAACCAGTACACAACAATGGCAATGCAACTAGGCTTGGTATAGTTCTATGACATAACACGTCACAGAACAGCTACAGATAAGCAACGTATTTGCGTAAATTCCCAGTTAAAACTCCCTAAATTACCGGTAGGCTAAATACACAATTAAATTACTTTATCGGTGCGTACCAATTATTTTCAACAAATTAATTACACAAAATAACCGTTTTTGTCAGCATATCATATTTTATCCATTACCGTGAAGACGGCCAATATCAAATGGAATGCATCGCCGTTTCCAGTCAATTCTGAAATAAGCGAGCCATTGAGATTGGCTAAATGTGACTGGTTATCAAGTTTATTTTTTTTCATTCGAAAGTAAATCCTTCAGGAACAAAATTGTTGTATTCAGTGACAGTCTAGTCTATTTTTAATTATTCGGCATCACCGAAGCACTCAACTTTCTCTGTATGTCAACATGGCTAAAAGAGGCCCAGGTGTTTGAACTCAGTGCAAGAATATTCATTATCGCTAAATATTAATAACTAACTCAGAACACAATAATAATTAACGTTGCGACGTTGAGTCGTGACGTCAATAAAGTGTTGCCGACGTCAACATCATCCGCCAATAACGTTCAATAAAGCGAATATTTGTTTGCAAAAACTGAATTTAAAATGTAATAAATAGATTATTTAACTGCTGGGATCGACTATGGGTAATCCTTTACTTCATGGTAGACGTGCTTTGTTTTTTTTACTCACACGCATGCGCCCGTTCATGAAAAAAACTACACGCCGACCTCTTGTGAAAGATTTCCCTATAATCGATCCCAGCAGTTAAATAATCTCTATATAATTCATATAGGGCCCTGGTTTTGTATCACTGCTTAACATAGAAGTTCAGAGAGATATTGCACAGGGTATAGTTCTCCCTGTACACTGGAAAGACTACTTTACATCCCTCCGAAGGATGACCTATATTCACAGTACCATGCCCAAGTAAGATACTGCGGGAGTTTGTTTGAAAAATCCGGGATGTGACCCCACTGGAAATCATACACGTGATTTCTGGGACTCGAGTCAAGTATGCTTAACACTTGGCGACCGCAGGGTTAAGTTTCCAAAATTATATGGAAACAAAAGAGCACAAGATGTTTCGAAAGATAAACATTCAAGAAAAATATGTCTGGAGGTCTCCTGAAACATGAGTCATACACAAATATCCTAGACACATTCGGTATACACAGGGTCTGAATGACACGGACTACCACAACAGCCATGATTCTCACGTCTCCGTCTAGGTATTTTGTTCTTCTTTTAGTTTAGATACTACAAATTACCAAATATGCAACTACGACTAGAAACGTCAGGGAATGTTTATGCACACACAACCTTCCAATTGTTCACTCGAATTTTTAAACACGCAGAATGAATAACAAATACGTAGTCTAGATCATCTGCGACGCTTGCTTGTTTACAAAATTATCAGGCGTCGAACATGATCAAGAGCAATTTCATGTAGATCAATCCGTGACAACACAAAACATTCATAAACTAAAAATGTGTGCTAACTTTATTGACACGTATGACAGTGGAGAGTTTAAACTTGCACATATTCTACTTACGATAAATTGTTCCGCTCTCACTGGAGCGCTCTTGCTGCACAGAAGAAAACAAAATGGAGGAATGGCCGAATCAAAACGGAAATGGATTGCTATGACGTCAGGCTGTTCCAGTAACACATTACTTTCAATGAAAAGCCTCCCGATTTTTCGCGAAATACATGCTACTCCTGCAGTTGAAGACGCAGTATGCAAACTTCCCTAAAATACCTCAGGCTTGCGCAAGCCAAAACAATGCATGTGTACACGTATGACACCAACTATCTATTCCATGACATCGACACCTGCATATCCCACACTTTTCAAAATTGACTGCACTGACTACTGTCAGAAATGTTATTACATAATGCATTCCTTTCTGCATGTTGAGTTAGCTACCATAGAAACAGCAAGCGTGTGGCACTTGATTCAGAGGGTTACCGTAAAGCATATTTACATATGCAGTTGCTGCCACGCGGATTACGACTTTTTCGCAGCATCCCCGCGGCCGTTCTTCAATCGAAGTCACAAATCCGCGCGATCGTACCGCGGATTGTCACCCGAAATATCCCGGGGATTCCCTGCGACTGTAAAAATCGCCGCGATTGCAAAATCCAGTCTCGAAAGAAAGAAATCACCGCGATTTCTCCGTGATAGATATGCGGGGGAACACGGGGGAAATTAGAGCACGGATCAATGAAAAATGTAATAAAAATGATAAATACAATGAACAATTTTGGAAGCAATACGTATTTCAAACTTTTAATGCATTTAATAACGTGTTTTTTTTGTTTTTGTTGTCCAAAAGTCGCATTTCTCTTCACCGGACATAAATTGGCTACCCACAATCCTTTGCGATGTGTGTACCTATTAACAAGGCGGCACTAATAACGGGTTTATGACCCAGAATTCTTTACAATTTTTCGGATTATTTCTGACTAAAGAACCCATCGATGTATTAATAACCAACAGCAGAATAGTAAAATATGTTAAAATAACGATTAATTAAAAATATAATTCTAATTTCCAGTATAAGAATTACTATTTCAATTTTATGTTTAATCACCGCAGAGTCGGTAATAGGAACCGCCATATAACTAATGTGACCCAGTATACATTATCCGGGCATTTGAATTTTCCGAAAACAAAAATAAAATTGTCTTCTGCTTCGGGTTTTTAATAGTTATTGAATAACAATGCATTAAATTGACTGCACAATTGTACATTGATACTGAAGATAAATCGCGGCGATGGCCTACGATTTCACACCGGGTAAAGCGGTGTGCAAATTAAAACAGATCACGGCGAATCGCGGTGGAAAAAATGTATTATCCCCGCGATGAGCGGGCTGTCCGCGGATCGCGGGGACAAAATCAGTGTGTCCGTGGTGAGATAAAAACGCCGCGATGAGTGGGATTAGTCGTAATCCGCGTGGCAGCAACTGTACGTATACTAACTAAATGTTACCAGTGTGTGAAAGAAAACTCTGTAAAACCTTTAGAGCTGATGAGGTATTTTTAATGTATGGAAGTGTTTATTTTAAAACAAAGACAAAATCAAACAAACAAATCTTGCATTCGACAACTCAAAGTTTGTTTACACTTGCACGAGTCTGACTCATTATCCGTTTGTGTAATATGTACAGCCACACAAAAAATTAAGGCTTCTAAGTGCAAGTTATGTATTTACTTATAAATAGTAGTGTTACTGACTTGTTTTATAAATGATCACAACTGCGTATGTAAATTATTGTATTAAAGCAGTAAAACATATTAGATATTTGTAAATCAATGTCTTATTGTGTAAGAAATATTTCATGTTGACATACACTTTTTTAATTAATGTATGACACCTTTTCTATCAACATCATTCACAGCCTTATTATTGATGATTTCTAAAAGCACCGCATTTTAGCAATCAAAAGGCGCCGCATTTTAGAATACCAAAGAACCAGAAGTGAAACCGAATGATATCCCCTTCAATTTATAACACAAATTTATGATCATGTGTAAAATAAACACTGCCTTGTCTGTTGAAAAGTTGATTACATACCAGCAAATGTTACTTGTACTCATGGACATCTAAGTTTAAATTAACATTTGACGCGCAAAGCAGCCGTCGAAATTAGCACAATCCCGAGACTGGTAAAATGCCTGACAGGCTTGCCCAATATCCAAGAACACCCAGCAAATGTTACTTGTACTCATGGATATCTAAGTTTAAATTAACAGTCGAAGCGCAAAGCAGTCGACAAAATTAGCACAATCCCGACAATGCTAAAATGCCTGCCAGGCTTGCCCAATATCCAAGAACACAAGCCCAACGGGCTTGTTGATTTGCCGCTCGTTTCGACGGGAGAAATTGGAATACAGACGAGGGAACTCCATTAACCAATCGTCCGAGAAACGATTTACTAGGAAACAGAACAAAAAGGCAATTGTTCTTACATAGTTTATTAAACGATTAAATGCAGTAAATAGTCACAACTCTGTTTATTTAGCAAAATTGGAAAAATACAAGAAAACACTTGCCTCGTTGTTATTTTGTTAAGGGTTTCCGGGTTTCTTTCCAAAAGTATGTAGTTCACAGCGGCGGCACGATTTACCCAAATATACCCAAATCTACCCAAATCTACCCAAATCTACCCAAATACAGTTTATGATTGCACAAATACACACTAATTAATTATTTTTTTCGGCAAATACTTCATTATTATAGTTAAGTATGTTATAAACTAATATAATATGTGAAAAAAATAAATTTATTAGTCGCAGATATGAACTTTGCAGCCATTTTTAAAATTCATTGCCCTCAAATCGTATACGATTTACCCAAATACAGTCTATGTTTGCACAAATACACCCTATTTAATTATTTTTTTCGGCAAATACTTCACTATTATAGTTAAGTATGTTATAAACTAATATCATCTGTTATAAAAATAAATATATTAGCCGCAGATATGAACTTTGCAGACATTTTTAAAATTCATTGTTATCAAATCGTACACGATTTACCCAAATACAGTTTATGTTTACCCAAATACAGTTTATGATTGCACAAATACACCCTATTTAATTATTTTTTTCGGCAAATACTTCATTATTATAGTTAAGTATGTTATAAACTAATATAATCTGTGAAAAAAATAAATATATTAGCCGCAGATATGAACTTTGCAGCCATTTTTAAAATTCATTGTTATCAAATCGTATACGATTTACCCAAATCCAGTTTTATGTTTGCACAAATACACCCTATTTAATTATATAAATGATATATACTTTTTAACATATGTTGTTTTTTTATATATTTATTAGTTATTATTTTTATCGTATTTTATGAATATTGCTAACAAATAAATTGCTAATAAAATTTCATTTACGGGTGATGATGTTGTTTGCATTAGTTTTTGACCTCTTTATGTGTCATAATAATAAATACAGTATAATTTTATTGATATTGTTAAAAGGGCCTTGGTTATTGACAATTTTGAGATGTTCTTTCGAACAATATTGTTTGGCCCTTAAAAGGGCCTTTATAATGCATAAAGCATTTATTTCCTGGTAGCTAATAAACATCTATGAATGACAGATGTCAATATTCTCATGCCACCTTCTTTGGCTCCAGGATGAACCATGTCTGCGTCATAATGGCGAGGGAACTTCAGTTTTTTCATGACATTGATGAATTCTTCCTGCAGCATAACCCGCAGCCTCTTGTTAACACTGCGTAAATTGAGTGAATTATATAATTGATATGTCAGTAGTGTGTTTTAATCTGAATGTCCTATATTAATTAAATCATGTGCAAACATTTTACTAATTAGTAAATATAGTTCACTAATCAATTTCAAATGAATAAATCGAGTAAGATAATTACTTCTTGTCACTTATAGGAATTGAATAAATCGAGTAAGATCACTTATTATTATAAATTTTATTTTCAGAGATCAAATCTGACGCAAATCACCCAAATACACGTGTCAAATCCAGTGTACAACGACGGGGCTAACAATTAACACCACTACCAGTTAACTCCAAAAAGAAAAAGACCTGAAAGAAAGCCAAAATAAAACAATAAAAATGATTTTCCAAATCTCCAAGAAATGTTTAAGCTTCGGAATAAATGTTATATATCAAAAAGTAACTGTGTTTGTTTTCATTTTCATTTCCAGTTTTAATTAAGATTTACTTAATAATTGTGCTAAATTTCACAATATATAAAAACAGTCAATAAAATATACACGCAATATACTGTCCTAAAATAAATTGTAATATATTATGATATTCTTCCTCCTTTTTTAGATCTTTAAAAATTAAATTAATTACATAAAATCTGTTTGAGATTCTGAATTATCTATTGTAAATAATTGTATTATAACAAAACAAAACAACAAACTTTGTGCACTGATTATATAATTGCGCAAAGTATTCCTTTAACAGTTACGCCTAATCGATAAATTTAATCCGTTAATTGCTTGCGCGTAATCTGTGTTAATTAGTTTTCAACAGTTTTGATACTAATTATTTAAGTGATTATCAACAGTTTTGATACTAATTATTTAAGTCAATTAAACTTATTGACTTCAAAGTAAAGCGGAATGTTGACATTTAGTTTTTTGAGTATTTTGAGTAAATTGAGAACTTAATGAATTGTATATATACTAAGCGTTTTTCATATATGTTATCTCTTTTTTGAGGTACAAATTATATAGTTAACTTGTGATATTGTCTGAAATAGTTAATATTCTACTATGGCTAATTTGTCTAAGCAACGTGCGGCTAGGTTTCCATGCGGTGACTGCAAGTGTAATTGCGTTTCCGATTGTGTTCATTGTTCAATGTGCAAAAGTTGGTATCACAGCACGTGTCAAAGCATTGGTGTTGATGAACTAGCAATTTGGAGTGATATTTCATTGGATTATATATGTGTTTCGTGCCGTACAATGGATGGAAAGGAATTTGATTACTTAATGGGGGTGCACAGATTGCAGAAGGTAAGAATGTATATGTGTGTAAATGATATAATTTTCTTATTTTAAATACATAATTAGAGCTAAAAAAACTTATTATTATACACGGGTATTGGCTGATTTATTTTAGTTCCGGGCTATATACGAATAAGTAGAGTATGTTAATTGACGATCACTGAAAACTGTTATAGTCCAAGTTAGATACAAGAGTAAAGTAGTATTTTATATGTATACATTCTTATTTTAAACGTATAACTTAAATAATTTCACTTATATTATACGTTAAGTATAACACATTTAATTGTAAACGTGTAACTTAAATAATTTCACTTATATTATACGTTAAGTATAACACATTTAATTGTTATAGATTTATAAGTAATCCATTTATTAAGGGGATTAGAAAACAAGACTAGAATCTATATAACAACACATATATTAATATCGATCCCAATATGCAGCTAATGTTAAGAGCGTGTAATTTTCACGCCTTGGTGTACATGTCAAACGATGTCTAATATACAATGCCCTCACGATTGACACTATATTTTAAAGCATTTAGCACGTACAATAACACACTGTCTCGTGCATATCATGTTAAAAGTTAAATATTTCCCCACAATATTAAGAAATAGAAATTTAATAATAATAATTTAAGGATAATTTGTTTGTATTTAATGAAAAAAACTTATTCATAGTTTGTATCCAGCTGCAAAATGAAAGTGTTATGTATATGTAGGTGTAAAATAAAGATGTATGTAGGTATGGTGTAGCTTATATTAGTTATATGTATTAGGTTACCAGTAATACGTTTATTAATGTATATGACCGCCCTTTGTGTTTATCAGTTAAATAATTCAATTCTCAGGCTGCCAGTTCCACCATATTTGGTACTCTGAAAGCCGCAGTACAACGAGAATCCCTCTTCAGCGTATCGTTTGCTCCGCCATCACCTGCATCTCCATCTCAGCTTCCGGGTGTAGATAGTATGGCTGCCGAAGTAATGGACCAATACGTTGACGACGTCATGGGAAACCCCCTTCGAACAACAGGGAATGGGGACTGCCTATTTAATGCAGTGTCAATTCAACTGTGTGGCAACGAGAGCATGTCAGTTATGTTACGTTACCACGCATGCATAAACCTTATAAACAATGTAGAATATTACATGTCTCACCCACTACAGTGTTTGTCACCAAGCTACGAACGGGCATGCTTAGATGCTGCCAAAATTGGCGCATATTCTAGTGTATGGACAATATTGTCTGTGAGTGATGTGATTGGAAGGCCTGTACGTTTAATTTATCCATTTGCCAATGGAAAAATTGACATGGCCTTCAAAACACTGAACACGGTGTTTACACCAATCGGTGAGTGTTCGAACACTACAAATGTGAACATTTTCTGGTACTGCATGGGACAAGTCCCAATTCCAAATATGTGGTACACTGTAAATCACTTCGTCGCAGTAACAGACGTGCGTAACATTGAGAAAGACACAGTTGAGAAGGTCAGTGCCAAAATTGAGAAGGTCAGTGAAACCTCAAAGCGTTCGCGTTCGCCATCCACAGACAGGTGGGAACAAGTGACAGATTGGAAACAACACAAACTCCCAGAACTGGTCGAGAAACTTACCACGGTATCAAAAATTCAAATAGTCGACTTACGTCGCTCATTGTATGGTAGTGGTAATTATAAACTTTTCGTTCACAGCACAAAAGCAAAATCTATCAGGCAAAGTCCTCGAAATTTAATGCTTGTGTCCAATGATTACCCACTTTCATTTTCTTTTATTGAATATTTTTGATTGCCACATGGCCGCATGGAATTCAAATTTTGGCCGTCCAGACCATTTTTTACTCGCCACGGCCGACTGCGAATTTGGCAAAGAGGCAATACAACATGAACACATGAAATATATATATATAAGCAACAAAATTGAATCACTTGCAACATACCGAAGTCAGGTGGCAGGTAAAGTTCAACAAGTTCTCGCTGGAGGGAACCGCTTTTTTCAACAAAATCAACAGGCTTCACCAACACTGCTAGGACTAGTACGAGAATTCTGCTGAAAAAAGAGAATATTTGATATAATTAACAGCAGCCCAACATTCTCTGTTTTGGGTTATTTTTCCAGTCCGACACACAATAAGTGGATAAATGAAAATTCTAGTTCCCTGTCCAATTGCTGCTATTGCAGTGCACACAGCGGCCATTTTAGCCGGGGCGGAATTGCGTAATAATGTATTGGTACCCGATTGTACAACGTAACGCTGATTTGTGTAGGTACCACTGATTCCCTGCAATGACAGTTACGAATGAGGGTAAACAGTCTATGAATTATGGGATTATTACGTAATTCCGCCCCTGGCTAAAATGGCCGCTGTCATACATTGTACCTTGTATATATAATTCATAACTTTCACATCTGGTCAACTTCCGGTAGGTCAAGATATTCAGTAGGTGAAAATAAAGGGGTTTACTCGGACTTTATCCTCAATCTCTATATGAAAAATGAAAATATTAGACCATCATTTAAATTAAATGTATCCTTATCGGTGTTTTAAAATCAGACAACACCAAAAGAAGATACATAGATGTACACAAAAAACAAAGCTTTTAATATACTTATCTCTACAAACTAGTTTTATAAAGGGCTAAAGTCAGTTGAGCACCAAGGATAAACACCGAGTTTACCCCCTACCAGAATGTGGAGGTGTTTTATTTTATTGATCACTGATTGGTCAAATTATTTTGATGATGACATGTGAAAGTTATGAATATAGTTTGTTGACAAAATTTTCGACTTTTTGGAGGAGGCTTTTCAGAACTTCTCAAGTAGTTTTTCGGATAGCTTGTGTCTTTGGTCAAACTAATTTACAGAGCTTTTCTTGATAGCCTCCCTGGCACCTATGCTTCCTAACTGACAAAATCGCCTGACGCGCATGCGTACTAACACAAAAAACAACAACATCAGTTGGCCTAGATCTCAAGTTTGTAAAATAATTCTTCATACACACACCAACAACATTAAACATTCCCCTTAACCGTCCAAGTATAACCAGATTTTCAAAACTGTACACACACATTCTGCATTTTGAAGTTTATCACGACTGACAGTCACTGAGTCAGTCGATCGCGACCTATGCGACTGACCACGGCACAGGCAGTCGAGAGCGCTTGAGACAAAAATACATTTAACCAATACATCATCTCAAAACTCACAACATATACACGTACCTACCTTTCGTCGCGAACTTTTGGACAACCGTTACTCACGAGCTCTAATGCAATTCGTTTAATATCCTCAATCGAAATGCTGACGATATTCAACTGTGCTGCAATAAAAATGGCGTCCTGAAAATGTCTCTAAAATTGTCTGCGCATGCGGGGTAAACGTGACGTAGGCGTTAACACCAGTTTTATATGTACATATTAGTATTCATCCAAGAGATAGCAACTTATGTAATACCAAATTCAACGTCCCGTTCATGAGTCTTTATCCACTACTGTCTTTCCGTACTAGAAAATATTTATACCTGACTGACGGAACTTTAGTAAGTGATGCTAATGTATGTAGATGGAGATGCTGCTGCGGTATAGGATCTGGTTCTTGTTTTTGAAATGTATTAAAGTGAATTCCTAGATTCGAATGTTGGCAAATGTCCATCAGTTATCCATTAAAAGCCTGTAAATACACCTGTAAACAACAACAAAAAAAAGAAATGGGTAATTTTCACCCACATATAATTAGGTACTTTTATTATATTAACAACATTCCAATACACCTCGAAGTTGAATGCAAATGGCGGTTATGTTCGTTTGACAATTTAAAGGTAATCCATGCAGAATGATTCAGACACAGACATTGTTACTAAGTTTGTGATCCAGGATATGATTGGAATATATATTTATTCAAAATATGAAAGACCTTTAGGTGCATGAGTGCACAGGTACAACATAATACATATATATACACATATATGTCATATCAAAGACAGGAAGTTAGAAGAAATCGTAATTTTGGTAAACACGGAATACACAAATATGTACAAAACAAAGTGCATACGGCATAATCCACTTAAAATGTTGAATCGAAAACTTTCAAAGCCATTTGCTACAATAAGTTTAGGACGTGAACCATTAATAATTTCTCCTTTCATCGCACTCAACAAAACATTGCCACAAATATATTCGCCTGGCTCCCACCGGGTGAATAATAATGAAATAACTCCGAATCATACTCGTTTCTAATAACAACAAGGGCCAGTTAAACGCGTAAAGTACATTCCCGACATAAAACTGATTCGCTGACGACAAACTTGGCCAACCTTATTGTGCACGCGAGTTAGAATCTCAGTTAAAGTAGCTATCCCGCCAACAATAGCCAAATTTTACAAAATATGTACACCCTTTCTAAACCTACCGATATATAACTGACATATTTTGGGAATCCAGTTTTTGAGAATCGAATCTCTATATACACAATATAAATGGCTTTAACCAGCCATGCCAAACCTCAAAACTGGAATGTCTAATTAAGAGTTACCAGCTCATAATTCATTTTACGCATATTCAATCATGGGTATCTTAATAACCTCTCAATAAACCTATTCGTTTAATCGGCACATATATATTTTATATGAACTGAACACATGGATAGAGTTTTGATTAAGGTTTTGTAGTGTAATTTTGTCGCTATTTGGCGTGTTAGTTTCTTTAAATAATGCTACTTTTTATGGTGTCACGTGATTGTTGTATTTCATATAATGATGTTGAGTACTAATGTATGATAACGACGAGTCATGATGCATTGTTATCCCATTACGTAGTCCCGCCTTAATTCCATTAAGCGAAGGGAAAGCTTATATTAGCAGGATTTTATATTTCAACAATAAAACATGTTTAAAAACATTTTTACTGAAAAAAATGTGATAACCTGTTTAAAATTACCTATGAAATGTTTTAATTTTACAATATACAAACTTTCTAAACCGAAATTAAGTTTTTATTTCATACCCCCAGCCAACCCTGTTTTCGCTTCTTGGAGAAGGGGTTGGATGGGGTATGAAAGTTAATACTCGGACCACGTAATGCACGGAAAAATTACAATGTTTCACGCATATATACACGCATATGTATGGTGTGTTCCAGAAAAGGACGACCACGAAGGCTGTGAGAGACTATGGCGGCACAACTGCAAACAGTCAAAGAAGTGTTGTGCTTGTCCGCTAGTATATCTTGGATATTCCGTACAACATGGCTGTCTTTGTTTAAAAACTCACGTGTTTAAGACACAATTGACCGAAAAACAACAAGAGTGGTCAGATAAGCTGGCGGATGAAGACATGTTTTGTGGGAACGAGCATTGCTGTGGTTTTCTCTGCTGTCCGTTCATCCTGACGTGTGGGTTGCTGATGAGCACAGCAGGCGTAATCCTTTTGGGCACCGGAAGTGTGCTGTGCTGTCTCTGTGCAGATTTAAAGAAGCTACAAGTAGACTGTTGCGACGATGCCGATTCTGTGAAGGAATCGGCCGGAACAACCGGAACAGGACGTGAAAGCGGGAGGAATATAAATACAGTACAACCACTACCGCTTTCACCAGCAGTATACACAAGTAGGCAGTTTTTAACTCTCCGTTGAACAACAACAGAAAACGCCTTTTTGAAACTAATATTTCCACGTTTTGAAATGTATTAACAATAGCTATGGGTGTCACTCCAAAAATTACGAATAAAACTAATGTTTCAGTTTCATAAAGGCTTTGTATGATTTAAATATTGTTAAATAAACAAAATGGAGGACTTAGCTTTTATTGTTTAAACCATTATATGATGTTTTTATAAATTCTTCTTTTGTGATCAAAGAACACTCTATTTGAAAAAAGATGTTTAACTGTTAGCAATTTTTAACATACTCTTGCATATTGCTAATTGCTGATTATAATGTGGAAAAAAATATATCTAAAATTATGGTCATCAGAATAACAAAGAAAACATAAAAACTCAAAATGTAACTACCTTTTATTTAGAAACCAAGCAGATTTAAAGTCTAAAACATACCGGATTACTAAATCGAGCATTTTAACTTCAAGATTGTCGTCTGCACCTTTAAACATGTTTTATTTATTTTTTTATAGATCCGATCAGTGTAATAACACACGAACCACTAGGTGTGTCTCCGAGTGTAATAACACACGAACCACTAGGTGTGTCTCCGAGTGTAATAACACACGAACCACTAGGTTTGCCTCCGAGTTACGATAGCGTGGTGAGCAGTCCTCATATATATCCGCACTGTAGCCCCAAAACGGGCAAGACGAGCTAGACGGACAAGCACGAAAGACGGACATGGTACGTATGTTCCTGGGACGACAATGACATGTAGAGCCTGGTATGAACCTAACAATGAATACTGTTTTTTTACCACGGAAATAAATCGAAGTGATCACACTAGAATTGTTTACATTATTATTATGTAATTATTATTATTATTAGGGCTTTCCATCTTTCAGTGGAAAGACCTCTTGTTATTGTTCTGTTTATTAGGGCTTTCCACCTTTCAGTGGAAAGACCTTTTGTTTTCGTTCTGTTTATTAGGGCTTTCCACTTTTCAGTGGAAAGACCTCTTGTTTTCGTTCTGTTTATTCTTATTAGGGCTTTCCACCTTTCAGTGGAAAGACCTCTTGTTTTCGTTCTGTTTATTAGGGCTTTCCACCTTTCAGTGGAAAGACCTTTTGTTTTCGTTCTGTTTATTCTTATTATTATTATTATTCTTTTTCTTCTTCTTCTTCTTCTTCTCCCAAGCACTTTTCATAGTACGACTGGTCGCACGGCCTCTAAATTTTACACAATGATAGAACTCAGGCTGGAATAGTGTCCCGAAGCTTTCGGGGTTATGACGTCATCCAAGATGGCAGCCAGTGACGTCATGATACAAATCTTGTTAGCGCTAGATCTCAAACATTTATGGCCGGATTTGTATGAAAATTTCGCAGCTGGTACAGTTTAGGGTCTAGTTGTGCAAGAATATAAAAAGACGTCAAGACGTCATTAAATGTGACGTCAGCCTTTGACGTCTTAAGTCATCAAAGGTCATTTTGGTGCAAATTGTATTTTTCGTCCAGTTTGGCCTGTAAATCAATCACGGTCATTGTCTTCAACGTCACCGATCATTGTGACGTCATGACGTCATCCAGTATGATTTTACTTTTTTTCCTATATAACTGTTTAAAAATGGAAATTCTTGTTATAAGTGTTTCTCGTTATCACTTGTTGCGTAAGATCATACTGCGGATGGTAAGATTGTTTAGGCTGATCACGTGTTGTGTTATGTGACACAGTTGTTTACCTGACGTCACCAACAAACACTGTGTCTAAGGAAGATTATTATTTTTTTTTTTTTTTTTTTTTTTTTTTAAGTCCACCGCGCAGCTTTTTAGCTGGACAAAAGATGCGCAGTAAAACTTGCATGTTTTTTCCTATTTATTAACGATTTCTCGTAAATTTTTTTTTTTTTTTTTTTTTTCTTTTAGGTCAGTGCTGCGGATGGAGGAGGTGGGTGGGTGGGGGGGGGGGGGGGGGGGGATTTCGGGTTACTTTGTCGATGTGAGATGGTGTTGCTGAGAGAGGGCGTTCCCTTTCTAACCTTTCTCCGTCAGTTTTACAGTAAATCAATAAAGATCAATGTCTTTATCATCATTAACCATTGTGACGTCATGACGTCATTGAGTATTATTTTTGGAAAGCCCATGTTTGATCAGGTTCTGATCAAAATCTAGTTCTTCTTATTAGGGCTTTCCACCTTTCAGTGGAAAGACCTCTTGTTTTCGTTCTGTTTATTCTTATTCTTTTCTTCTTCTTCTTCTCCCCAGCACTTTTCATAGTAAGACTGGTCGCACGGCCTCTAAATTTTACACAGTGATAGACCTCAGGCTGGAATAGTGTCCCGAAGCTTTTGGGGTCATGACGTCATCCAAGATGGCCGCCAGTGACGTCATCAGATAAATCTTGTTATCGCTAGATCTCTAACATTTATAGAAGGATTTAAATGAAACTTTCACAAATTGTAAGGTTCAGGGTCTAGTTGTGCAAGAACGTAAAAACCTGTCTCTACGTCATAAGGTCTTGACGTCAGTGACGTCACAATGTTATTAAAAATCCGTTTTCTTTACCGATTTCATTTTTTTATTTTTTTTGCTGTAAAATTCATTAGTATCATTGTCTCAGTCGACGCTGACAATTTTAACGTTATGACGTCATCCAAAATGGCCGCCAATGACGTCATTTAAGAAATCTTGTAATCGCTATATCTCCTTCATTTATGATCGGATTTTGATGCAACTTTCACAGCCTGTAGGGAATTAGGACGAGTTGTGCAAGAATGTAAAGAATTGTCATGACGTCATCCAAGATGGCCGCCAGTGACGTCACGATACAAATTTTGTTAGCGCTAGATCTAAAACATTTATAGTCGGATTTCAATGAAACTTTCACAGATTGTAGAGTTCAGGGTCTAGTTGTGCAAGAATGTAAAAACTTGTCACTAGGTAATAACGTCTTGACGTCAGTGACGTCATAATGTTATGAAAATCCTTTTTTTTCACTGATTGCATTTTTGAAGTTGTTTTACTGTATAATCCATCAATGGCATTGTCTCAGTCGACGATGACAGTTTTAACGTCATGACGTCATCCAAAATGGCCGCCAATGACGTCATTTAAGAAATATTGTAATCGCCATATCTCCTTCATTTATCATCGGAGTTTGACAAAACTTTCACAGTTTGTAGATATCAAAATCTAGTTGTGCTATAATGTGGAATGTTGTCATGTCGTCATCAAAGATGGCCGCCATTGACGTCATAAATGAACTCTTTGTTTTGTCTATATCTTCTCTATTTATTATCGGATTTGAATAAAACTTTCACAGATTGTAGAGTACAGGGTCCGATTGTGCAAGAACGTCATACGGTATCACGACATCATGACGTCATGACGTCAGTGACGTCAAAATATTCAGAAATTTGTTTTTTTCACAGATTGTATGTTCGAAGTTATTTTCGTGATAAATCAATCAGTGTCTTCATCTTCGACAACTCTGACAGTTGTGACGTCATGACGTCATTAAGAGAGGAAAGCCCGTTTGATCAGGTTCTGTTTATTCTTCTTATTATTATTATTCTTTTTCTTCTTCTTCTTCTCCCCAGCACTTTTCATAGT
Organism: Cyrtodaria siliqua; assembly: GCA_037043455.1. Classification (NCBI taxonomy): domain Eukaryota; kingdom Metazoa; phylum Mollusca; class Bivalvia; order Adapedonta; family Hiatellidae; genus Cyrtodaria; species Cyrtodaria siliqua. The sequence goes on from JAWPHD010004056.1 coordinate 80,665, forward strand.
ACGACTGGTCGCACGGCCTCTAAATTTTACACAGTGATAGAACTCAGGCTGGAATAGTGTCCCGAAGCTTTTGGGGTCATAACGTCATCCAAGATGGCCGCCAGTGACGTCATGATAAATATCTTGTTAGCGCTAGATCTCAAACATTTATGGTCGGATTTGAATGAAACTTTCGCAGCTGGTACAGTTTAGGGTCTAGTTGTGCAAGAACATAAAATGACGTCAAGACGTCATTAAATGTGACGTCGGCCGGTGACGTCGTAAGTCATAAAAGGTCATTTTGGTGCAAATTGTATGTTTCGACCAGTTTTGCCTGTAAATCAATCACGGTCATTGTCTTTAACGTCACCGATCATTGTGACGTCATGACGTCATCCAGTATGATTTTACGTATTTTCCTATATAACTGTTTAAAAATGGAAATTCTTGTTATAAGTGTTTCTCGTTATCACTTGTTGCGTAAGATCATACTGCGGATGGTTTACTTTTTCGGCTTTATCGCTTGTTGTGCAACATCATACTGCGGATGGTAAGAATGTTTAGGTTGATCACGTGTTGTGTTATGTGACACAGTTGTTTACCTGACGTCACCAACAAACACAGAGTCTAAGGAAGATTTTTTTTTTTTTTTTTTTTTTTTTTTTTTTTTTTTTTTTTTTTTTAAGTCCACCGCGCAGCTTTTCAGCTGGACAAAAGATGCGCAGTAAAACTTGCATTTTTTTTCCTATTTATTAACGATTTCTCGTAAATTTCTTTTCTTTTCTTTTTTTTTTTTTTTTTTTTTCTTTTAGGTCAGTGCTGCGGATGGAGGAGGTGGGTGGGGGTGGGGGGGGGGGGGGATTTCGGGTTACCTTGTCGGTGTGAGATGGTGTTGCTGAGAGAGGGCGTTCCCTTTCTAACCTTTCTCCGTCAGTTTTACAGTAAATCAATCAAGATCAATGTCTTTATCATCACTAACCATTGTGACGTCATGACGTCATTGAGTATGATTTTACATGTTAAGCCTGACATGGAAAGTCCATGTTTGATCAGGTTCTGATCAAAATCTAGTACGGACTTACCACATTGCTGTAGAAACCCTTATTGCGTTTTTCTGCTTATTAGGGCTTTCCACCTTTCAGTGGAAAGACCTTTTGTTTTCGTTCTGTTTATTCTTCTTATTATTATTATTCTTTTTCTTCTTCTTCTTCTCCCCAGCACTTTTCATAGTACGACTGGTCGCACGGCCTCTAAATTTTACACAGTGATAGAACTCAGGCTGGAATAGTGTCCCGAAGCTTTTGGGGTCATAACGTCATCCAAGATGGCCGCCAGTGACGTCATGATAAATATCTTGTTAGCGCTAGATCTCAAACATTTATGGTCGGATTTGAATGAAACTTTCGCAGCTGGTACAGTTTAGGGTCTAGTTGTGCAAGAACATAAAATGACGTCAAGACGTCATTAAATGTGACGTCGGCCGGTGACGTCGTAAGTCATAAAAGGTCATTTTGGTGCAAATTGTATGTTTCGACCAGTTTTGCCTGTAAATCAATCACGGTCATTGTCTTTAACGTCACCGATCATTGTGACGTCATGACGTCATCCAGTATGATTTTACGTATTTTCCTATATAACTGTTTAAAAATGGAAATTCTTGTTATAAGTGTTTCTCGTTATCACTTGTTGCGTAAGATCATACTGCGGATGGTTTACTTTTTCGGCTTTATCGCTTGTTGTGCAACATCATACTGCGGATGGTAAGAATGTTTAGGTTGATCACGTGTTGTGTTATGTGACACAGTTGTTTACCTGACGTCACCAACAAACACAGAGTCTAAGGAAGATTTTTTTTTTTTTTTTTTTTTTTTTTTTTTTTTTTTTTTTTTTTTTAAGTCCACCGCGCAGCTTTTCAGCTGGACAAAAGATGCGCAGTAAAACTTGCATTTTTTTTCCTATTTATTAACGATTTCTCGTAAATTTCTTTTCTTTTCTTTTTTTTTTTTTTTTTTTTTCTTTTAGGTCAGTGCTGCGGATGGAGGAGGTGGGTGGGGGTGGGGGGGGGGGGGATTTCGGGTTACCTTGTCGGTGTGAGATGGTGTTGCTGAGAGAGGGCGTTCCCTTTCTAACCTTTCTCCGTCAGTTTTACAGTAAATCAATCAAGATCAATGTCTTTATCATCACTAACCATTGTGACGTCATGACGTCATTGAGTATGATTTTACATGTTAAGCCTGACATGGAAAGTCCATGTTTGATCAGGTTCTGATCAAAATCTAGTACGGACTTACCACATTGCTGTAGAAACCCTTATTGCGTTTTTCTGCTTATTAGGGCTTTCCACCTTTCAGTGGAAAGACCTTTTGTTTTCGTTCTGTTTATTCTTCTTATTATTATTATTCTTTTTCTTCTTCTTCTTCTCCCCAGCACTTTTCATAGTACGACTGGTCGCACGGCCTCTAAATTTTACACAGTGATAGAACTCAGGCTGGAATAGTGTCCCGAAGCTTTTGGGGTCATAACGTCATCCAAGATGGCCGCCAGTGACGTCATGATAAATATCTTGTTAGCGCTAGATCTCAAACATTTATGGTCGGATTTGAATGAAACTTTCGCAGCTGGTACAGTTTAGGGTCTAGTTGTGCAAGAACATAAAATGACGTCAAGACGTCATTAAATGTGACGTCGGCCGGTGACGTCGTAAGTCATAAAAGGTCATTTTGGTGCAAATTGTATGTTTCGACCAGTTTTGCCTGTAAATCAATCACGGTCATTGTCTTTAACGTCACCGATCATTGTGACGTCATGACGTCATCCAGTATGATTTTACGTATTTTCCTATATAACTGTTTAAAAATGGAAATTCTTGTTATAAGTGTTTCTCGTTATCACTTGTTGCGTAAGATCATACTGCGGATGGTTTACTTTTTCGGCTTTATCGCTTGTTGTGCAACATCATACTGCGGATGGTAAGAATGTTTAGGTTGATCACGTGTTGTGTTATGTGACACAGTTGTTTACCTGACGTCACCAACAAACACAGAGTCTAAGGAAGATTTTTTTTTTTTTTTTTTTTTTTTTTTTTTTTTTTTTTTTTTTTTTAAGTCCACCGCGCAGCTTTTCAGCTGGACAAAAGATGCGCAGTAAAACTTGCATTTTTTTTCCTATTTATTAACGATTTCTCGTAAATTTCTTTTCTTTTCTTTTTTTTTTTTTTTTTTTTTCTTTTAGGTCAGTGCTGCGGATGGAGGAGGTGGGTGGGGGTGGGGGGGGGGGGGGATTTCGGGTTACCTTGTCGGTGTGAGATGGTGTTGCTGAGAGAGGGCGTTCCCTTTCTAACCTTTCTCCGTCAGTTTTACAGTAAATCAATCAAGATCAATGTCTTTATCATCACTAACCATTGTGACGTCATGACGTCATTGAGTATGATTTTACATGTTAAGCCTGACATGGAAAGTCCATGTTTGATCAGGTTCTGATCAAAATCTAGTACGGACTTACCACATTGCTGTAGAAACCCTTATTGCGTTTTTCTGCTTATTAGGGCTTTCCACCTTTCAGTGGAAAGACCTTTTGTTTTCGTTCTGTTTATTCTTCTTATTATTATTATTCTTTTTCTTCTTCTTCTTCTCCCCAGCACTTTTCATAGTACGACTGGTCGCACGGCCTCTAAATTTTACACAGTGATAGAACTCAGGCTGGAATAGTGTCCCGAAGCTTTTGGGGTCATAACGTCATCCAAGATGGCCGCCAGTGACGTCATGATAAATATCTTGTTAGCGCTAGATCTCAAACATTTATGGTCGGATTTGAATGAAACTTTCGCAGCTGGTACAGTTTAGGGTCTAGTTGTGCAAGAACATAAAATGACGTCAAGACGTCATTAAATGTGACGTCGGCCGGTGACGTCGTAAGTCATAAAAGGTCATTTTGGTGCAAATTGTATGTTTCGACCAGTTTTGCCTGTAAATCAATCACGGTCATTGTCTTTAACGTCACCGATCATTGTGACGTCATGACGTCATCCAGTATGATTTTACGTATTTTCCTATATAACTGTTTAAAAATGGAAATTCTTGTTATAAGTGTTTCTCGTTATCACTTGTTGCGTAAGATCATACTGCGGATGGTTTACTTTTTCGGCTTTATCGCTTGTTGTGCAACATCATACTGCGGATGGTAAGAATGTTTAGGTTGATCACGTGTTGTGTTATGTGACACAGTTGTTTACCTGACGTCACCAACAAACACAGAGTCTAAGGAAGATTTTTTTTTTTTTTTTTTTTTTTTTTTTTTTTTTTTTTTTTTTTTTAAGTCCACCGCGCAGCTTTTCAGCTGGACAAAAGATGCGCAGTAAAACTTGCATTTTTTTTCCTATTTATTAACGATTTCTCGTAAATTTCTTTTCTTTTCTTTTTTTTTTTTTTTTTTTTTCTTTTAGGTCAGTGCTGCGGATGGAGGAGGTGGGTGGGGTGGGTGGGGGGGGGGGGGGATTTCGGGTTACCTTGTCGGTGTGAGATGGTGTTGCTGAGAGAGGGCGTTCCCTTTCTAACCTTTCTCCGTCAGTTTTACAGTAAATCAATCAAGATCAATGTCTTTATCATCACTAACCATTGTGACGTCATGACGTCATTGAGTATGATTTTACATGTTAAGCCTGACATGGAAAGTCCATGTTTGATCAGGTTCTGATCAAAATCTAGTACGGACTTACCACATTGCTGTAGAAACCCTTATTGCGTTTTTCTGCTTATTAGGGCTTTCCACCTTTCAGTGGAAAGACCTTTTGTTTTCGTTCTGTTTATTCTTCTTATTATTATTATTCTTTTTCTTCTTCTTCTTCTCCCCAGCACTTTTCATAGTACGACTGGTCGCACGGCCTCTAAATTTTACACAGTGATAGAACTCAGGCTGGAATAGTGTCCCGAAGCTTTTGGGGTCATAACGTCATCCAAGATGGCCGCCAGTGACGTCATGATAAATATCTTGTTAGCGCTAGATCTCAAACATTTATGGTCGGATTTGAATGAAACTTTCGCAGCTGGTACAGTTTAGGGTCTAGTTGTGCAAGAACATAAAATGACGTCAAGACGTCATTAAATGTGACGTCGGCCGGTGACGTCGTAAGTCATAAAAGGTCATTTTGGTGCAAATTGTATGTTTCGACCAGTTTTGCCTGTAAATCAATCACGGTCATTGTCTTTAACGTCACCGATCATTGTGACGTCATGACGTCATCCAGTATGATTTTACGTATTTTCCTATATAACTGTTTAAAAATGGAAATTCTTGTTATAAGTGTTTCTCGTTATCACTTGTTGCGTAAGATCATACTGCGGATGGTTTACTTTTTCGGCTTTATCGCTTGTTGTGCAACATCATACTGCGGATGGTAAGAATGTTTAGGTTGATCACGTGTTGTGTTATGTGACACAGTTGTTTACCTGACGTCACCAACAAACACAGAGTCTAAGGAAGATTTTTTTTTTTTTTTTTTTTTTTTTTTTTTTTTTTTTTTTTTTTAAGTCCACCGCGCAGCTTTTCAGCTGGACAAAAGATGCGCAGTAAAACTTGCATTTTTTTTCCTATTTATTAACGATTTCTCGTAAATTTCTTTTCTTTTCTTTTTTTTTTTTTTTTTTTTTCTTTTAGGTCAGTGCTGCGGATGGAGGAGGTGGGTGGGGGTGGGGGGGGGGGGATTTCGGGTTACCTTGTCGGTGTGAGATGGTGTTGCTGAGAGAGGGCGTTCCCTTTCTAACCTTTCTCCGTCAGTTTTACAGTAAATCAATCAAGATCAATGTCTTTATCATCACTAACCATTGTGACGTCATGACGTCATTGAGTATGATTTTACATGTTAAGCCTGACATGGAAAGTCCATGTTTGATCAGGTTCTGATCAAAATCTAGTACGGACTTACCACATTGCTGTAGAAACCCTTATTGCGTTTTTCTGCTTATTAGGGCTTTCCACCTTTCAGTGGAAAGACCTTTTGTTTTCGTTCTGTTTATTAGGGCTTTCCACTTTTCAGTGGAAAGACCTCTTGTTTTCGTTCTGTTTATTCTTATTATTATTCTTTTTCTTCTGTCCGCCACTTTTCATAGTAATACTGGTTGCAGGGCCTCAAACTTTTAAACAATGCTAGAGCTCAGGCTGGAATAGTGTCCCGAAGCTTTTGGGGTCATGACGTCATCCAAGATGGCCGCCAGTGACGTCATCCGTCAAATCTTGTTATCGCTAGATCTCAAACATTTATAGTCAGATTTGAATGAAACTTTCACAGATTGTAGGGTTCAGGGTCTAGTTGTGCAAGAACGTAAAAATGTGTCTCTATGTAATAACGTCTTCACGTCAGTGACGTCACAATATTACGAAAATACCTTTTTTTCAGTGATTGCATTTTTCATGTCTTTTTTACTGTAAAATCCATCAGTGTCATTGTTTCAGTCGACGCTGACAGTTTTAACGTCATGACGTCATTCAAAATGGCCGCTAATGACGTCATTTAAGAAATCTTGTAATCGCTATACCTCCTTCATTTATGATCGGATTTTGATACAACTTTTACAACCTGTAGGGAATTAGGTTGGGTTGTGCAAGAATGTTAAAAATTGTCATGACGTCATCCAAGATGGCCGCCAGTGGCGTCATGATTCAAATATTGTTACCACTAGATTTCAAACATTTATAGTCGGATTTAAATGAAACTTTCACAGATTGTAAAGTTTAGGGTCTAGTTGTGCAGAATTGTCAAAACGTGCCACTACGTTACGTCTTGACGTCAGTGACGTCACAATATTATAAAAATCTTTTTTTTCACTGATTGCATATATTGATGTATTTTAATGCATAATCTATCGATGTCATTGTTTGAAAAGACGCTGACAGTTTTAACGTCATGACGTTATCCAAAATGGCCGCCAGTGACGTCATTTAAGAAATCTTGTAATCGCTATATCTCCTGCATTTACTATCGGATTTTGATGCAACTTTCACAGCCTGCAGGGAATTAGGTTGAGTTGTGGATAAATGTCAGAAATGGTCATGACGTCATCAAAAATGGACGCCAGTGACGTCATGATAAAAATCTTGTAAGCGCTAGATCTCAAAGATTTGTAGTTGGATTTGAATGAAACTTTCACAGCTTGTAGAATTCAGTGTCTAGTTGTGCAAAAAGATCAAAACGTGTCTCTATGTTATAACGTCTTGACGTCAGTGACGTTACAATGTTATTGAAAATCCGTTTTCTTTACTGATTGCATTTTTTAAGTTGTTTTACTGTAAAATCAATCATTGTCATTGTTTCAGTCAACGTTAGTAGTTTTAATGTTATGACGTCATCCAAAATGGCCGCCAATGACGTCATTATAGAAATATTGTAATCGCTATATCTCCTTCATTTATAATCGGATCTTGATAAAACTTTCATAGGAACTATACATTCCACGTCTGGTTGTGCAATAACGTCGAAGTTTGTTATGTCGTCATCAAAGATGGCCACTAGTGACGTCATAAAGGAAATCTTGTTAAGACTATATCTTCTCTATTTATGATCGGATTTGAACAAAACTTTCACAGATTGTAGAGTACGGGATCTGGTTGTGCACAGATGTCATACGGTATCCCGACGTCATGACGTCATGACGTCAGTGCCTTCAAAATATTCAAAAAATCGTTTTTTTCACTGATTGCATGTTCGTAGTTATTTTCGTGATAAATCAATCAATGTCTTCATCTTCGAAAACTCTGACAGTTGTGACGCCATGACGTCATTAAGACAGGAAAGCCCGTTTGATCAGGTTCTGATCAAAATCTAGTTCTTCTTATTATTATTATTCTTTTTCTTCTTCTTCTTCTCCCCAGCACTTTTCATAGTACGACTGGTCGCACGGCCTCTAAATTTTACACAGTGATAGAACTCAGGCTGGAATAGTGTCCCGAAGCTTTTGGGGTCATAACGTCATCCAAGATGGCCGCCAGTGACGTCATGATAAATATCTTGTTAGCGCTAGATCTCAAACATTTATGGTCGGATTTGAATGAAACTTTCGCAGCTGGTACAGTTTAGGGTCTAGTTGTGCAAGAACATAAAATGACGTCAAGACGTCATTAAATGTGACGTCGGCCGGTGACGTCGTAAGTCATAAAAGGTCATTTTGGTGCAAATTGTATGTTTCGACCAGTTTTGCCTGTAAATCAATCACGGTCATTGTCTTTAACGTCACCGATCATTGTGACGTCATGACGTCATCCAGTATGATTTTACGTATTTTCCTATATAACTGTTTAAAAATGGAAATTCTTGTTATAAGTGTTTCTCGTTATCACTTGTTGCGTAAGATCATACTGCGGATGGTTTACTTTTTCGGCTTTATCGCTTGTTGTGCAACATCATACTGCGGATGGTAAGAATGTTTAGGTTGATCACGTGTTGTGTTATGTGACACAGTTGTTTACCTGACGTCACCAACAAACACAGAGTCTAAGGAAGATTTTTTTTTTTTTTTTTTTTTTTTTTTTTTTTTTTTTTTTTTTTTTAAGTCCACCGCGCAGCTTTTCAGCTGGACAAAAGATGCGCAGTAAAACTTGCATTTTTTTTCCTATTTATTAACGATTTCTCGTAAATTTCTTTTCTTTTCTTTTTTTTTTTTTTTTTTTTTCTTTTAGGTCAGTGCTGCGGATGGAGGAGGTGGGTGGGGGTGGGGGGGGGGGGGGATTTCGGGTTACCTTGTCGGTGTGAGATGGTGTTGCTGAGAGAGGGCGTTCCCTTTCTAACCTTTCTCCGTCAGTTTTACAGTAAATCAATCAAGATCAATGTCTTTATCATCACTAACCATTGTGACGTCATGACGTCATTGAGTATGATTTTACATGTTAAGCCTGACATGGAAAGTCCATGTTTGATCAGGTTCTGATCAAAATCTAGTACGGACTTACCACATTGCTGTAGAAACCCTTATTGCGTTTTTCTGCTTATTAGGGCTTTCCACCTTTCAGTGGAAAGACCTTTTGTTTTCGTTCTGTTTATTCTTCTTATTATTATTATTCTTTTTCTTCTTCTTCTTCTCCCCAGCACTTTTCATAGTACGACTGGTCGCACGGCCTCTAAATTTTACACAGTGATAGAACTCAGGCTGGAATAGTGTCCCGAAGCTTTTGGGGTCATAACGTCATCCAAGATGGCCGCCAGTGACGTCATGATAAATATCTTGTTAGCGCTAGATCTCAAACATTTATGGTCGGATTTGAATGAAACTTTCGCAGCTGGTACAGTTTAGGGTCTAGTTGTGCAAGAACATAAAATGACGTCAAGACGTCATTAAATGTGACGTCGGCCGGTGACGTCGTAAGTCATAAAAGGTCATTTTGGTGCAAATTGTATGTTTCGACCAGTTTTGCCTGTAAATCAATCACGGTCATTGTCTTTAACGTCACCGATCATTGTGACGTCATGACGTCATCCAGTATGATTTTACGTATTTTCCTATATAACTGTTTAAAAATGGAAATTCTTGTTATAAGTGTTTCTCGTTATCACTTGTTGCGTAAGATCATACTGCGGATGGTTTACTTTTTCGGCTTTATCGCTTGTTGTGCAACATCATACTGCGGATGGTAAGAATGTTTAGGTTGATCACGTGTTGTGTTATGTGACACAGTTGTTTACCTGACGTCACCAACAAACACAGAGTCTAAGGAAGATTTTTTTTTTTTTTTTTTTTTTTTTTTTTTTTTTTTTTTTTTTTTTAAGTCCACCGCGCAGCTTTTCAGCTGGACAAAAGATGCGCAGTAAAACTTGCATTTTTTTTCCTATTTATTAACGATTTCTCGTAAATTTCTTTTCTTTTCTTTTTTTTTTTTTTTTTTTTTCTTTTAGGTCAGTGCTGCGGATGGAGGAGGTGGGTGGGGGTGGGGGGGGGGGGGATTTCGGGTTACCTTGTCGGTGTGAGATGGTGTTGCTGAGAGAGGGCGTTCCCTTTCTAACCTTTCTCCGTCAGTTTTACAGTAAATCAATCAAGATCAATGTCTTTATCATCACTAACCATTGTGACGTCATGACGTCATTGAGTATGATTTTACATGTTAAGCCTGACATGGAAAGTCCATGTTTGATCAGGTTCTGATCAAAATCTAGTACGGACTTACCACATTGCTGTAGAAACCCTTATTGCGTTTTTCTGCTTATTAGGGCTTTCCACCTTTCAGTGGAAAGACCTTTTGTTTTCGTTCTGTTTATTCTTCTTATTATTATTATTCTTTTTCTTCTTCTTCTTCTCCCCAGCACTTTTCATAGTACGACTGGTCGCACGGCCTCTAAATTTTACACAGTGATAGAACTCAGGCTGGAATAGTGTCCCGAAGCTTTTGGGGTCATAACGTCATCCAAGATGGCCGCCAGTGACGTCATGATAAATATCTTGTTAGCGCTAGATCTCAAACATTTATGGTCGGATTTGAATGAAACTTTCGCAGCTGGTACAGTTTAGGGTCTAGTTGTGCAAGAACATAAAATGACGTCAAGACGTCATTAAATGTGACGTCGGCCGGTGACGTCGTAAGTCATAAAAGGTCATTTTGGTGCAAATTGTATGTTTCGACCAGTTTTGCCTGTAAATCAATCACGGTCATTGTCTTTAACGTCACCGATCATTGTGACGTCATGACGTCATCCAGTATGATTTTACGTATTTTCCTATATAACTGTTTAAAAATGGAAATTCTTGTTATAAGTGTTTCTCGTTATCACTTGTTGCGTAAGATCATACTGCGGATGGTTTACTTTTTCGGCTTTATCGCTTGTTGTGCAACATCATACTGCGGATGGTAAGAATGTTTAGGTTGATCACGTGTTGTGTTATGTGACACAGTTGTTTACCTGACGTCACCAACAAACACAGAGTCTAAGGAAGATTTTTTTTTTTTTTTTTTTTTTTTTTTTTTTTTTTTTTTTTTTTTTAAGTCCACCGCGCAGCTTTTCAGCTGGACAAAAGATGCGCAGTAAAACTTGCATTTTTTTTCCTATTTATTAACGATTTCTCGTAAATTTCTTTTCTTTTCTTTTTTTTTTTTTTTTTTTTTCTTTTAGGTCAGTGCTGCGGATGGAGGAGGTGGGTGGGGGTGGGGGGGGGGGGGATTTCGGGTTACCTTGTCGGTGTGAGATGGTGTTGCTGAGAGAGGGCGTTCCCTTTCTAACCTTTCTCCGTCAGTTTTACAGTAAATCAATCAAGATCAATGTCTTTATCATCACTAACCATTGTGACGTCATGACGTCATTGAGTATGATTTTACATGTTAAGCCTGACATGGAAAGTCCATGTTTGATCAGGTTCTGATCAAAATCTAGTACGGACTTACCACATTGCTGTAGAAACCCTTATTGCGTTTTTCTGCTTATTAGGGCTTTCCACCTTTCAGTGGAAAGACCTTTTGTTTTCGTTCTGTTTATTCTTCTTATTATTATTATTCTTTTTCTTCTTCTTCTTCTCCCCAGCACTTTTCATAGTACGACTGGTCGCACGGCCTCTAAATTTTACACAGTGATAGAACTCAGGCTGGAATAGTGTCCCGAAGCTTTTGGGGTCATAACGTCATCCAAGATGGCCGCCAGTGACGTCATGATAAATATCTTGTTAGCGCTAGATCTCAAACATTTATGGTCGGATTTGAATGAAACTTTCGCAGCTGGTACAGTTTAGGGTCTAGTTGTGCAAGAACATAAAATGACGTCAAGACGTCATTAAATGTGACGTCGGCCGGTGACGTCGTAAGTCATAAAAGGTCATTTTGGTGCAAATTGTATGTTTCGACCAGTTTTGCCTGTAAATCAATCACGGTCATTGTCTTTAACGTCACCGATCATTGTGACGTCATGACGTCATCCAGTATGATTTTACGTATTTTCCTATATAACTGTTTAAAAATGGAAATTCTTGTTATAAGTGTTTCTCGTTATCACTTGTTGCGTAAGATCATACTGCGGATGGTTTACTTTTTCGGCTTTATCGCTTGTTGTGCAACATCATACTGCGGATGGTAAGAATGTTTAGGTTGATCACGTGTTGTGTTATGTGACACAGTTGTTTACCTGACGTCACCAACAAACACAGAGTCTAAGGAAGATTTATTTTTTTTTTTTTTTTTTTTTTTTTTTTTTTTTTTTTTTTTAAGTCCACCGCGCAGCTTTTCAGCTGGACAAAAGATGCGCAGTAAAACTTGCATTTTTTTTCCTATTTATTAACGATTTCTCGTAAATTTCTTTTCTTTTCTTTTTTTTTTTTTTTTTTTTTCTTTTAGGTCAGTGCTGCGGATGGAGGAGGTGGGTGGGGGTGGGGGGGGGGGGGATTTCGGGTTACCTTGTCGGTGTGAGATGGTGTTGCTGAGAGAGGGCGTTCCCTTTCTAACCTTTCTCCGTCAGTTTTACAGTAAATCAATCAAGATCAATGTCTTTATCATCACTAACCATTGTGACGTCATGACGTCATTGAGTATGATTTTACATGTTAAGCCTGACATGGAAAGTCCATGTTTGATCAGGTTCTGATCAAAATCTAGTACGGACTTACCACATTGCTGTAGAAACCCTTATTGCGTTTTTCTGCTTATTAGGGCTTTCCACCTTTCAGTGGAAAGACCTTTTGTTTTCGTTCTGTTTATTCTTCTTATTATTATTATTCTTTTTCTTCTTCTTCTTCTCCCCAGCACTTTTCATAGTACGACTGGTCGCACGGCCTCTAAATTTTACACAGTGATAGAACTCAGGCTGGAATAGTGTCCCGAAGCTTTTGGGGTCATAACGTCATCCAAGATGGCCGCCAGTGACGTCATGATAAATATCTTGTTAGCGCTAGATCTCAAACATTTATGGTCGGATTTGAATGAAACTTTCGCAGCTGGTACAGTTTAGGGTCTAGTTGTGCAAGAACATAAAATGACGTCAAGACGTCATTAAATGTGACGTCGGCCGGTGACGTCGTAAGTCATAAAAGGTCATTTTGGTGCAAATTGTATGTTTCGACCAGTTTTGCCTGTAAATCAATCACGGTCATTGTCTTTAACGTCACCGATCATTGTGACGTCATGACGTCATCCAGTATGATTTTACGTATTTTCCTATATAACTGTTTAAAAATGGAAATTCTTGTTATAAGTGTTTCTCGTTATCACTTGTTGCGTAAGATCATACTGCGGATGGTTTACTTTTTCGGCTTTATCGCTTGTTGTGCAACATCATACTGCGGATGGTAAGAATGTTTAGGTTGATCACGTGTTGTGTTATGTGACACAGTTGTTTACCTGACGTCACCAACAAACACAGAGTCTAAGGAAGATTTTTTTTTTTTTTTTTTTTTTTTTTTTTTTTTTTTTTTTTTTTTTAAGTCCACCGCGCAGCTTTTCAGCTGGACAAAAGATGCGCAGTAAAACTTGCATTTTTTTTCCTATTTATTAACGATTTCTCGTAAATTTCTTTTCTTTTCTTTTTTTTTTTTTTTTTTTTTCTTTTAGGTCAGTGCTGCGGATGGAGGAGGTGGGTGGGGGTGGGGGGGGGGGGGGATTTCGGGTTACCTTGTCGGTGTGAGATGGTGTTGCTGAGAGAGGGCGTTCCCTTTCTAACCTTTCTCCGTCAGTTTTACAGTAAATCAATCAAGATCAATGTCTTTATCATCACTAACCATTGTGACGTCATGACGTCATTGAGTATGATTTTACATGTTAAGCCTGACATGGAAAGTCCATGTTTGATCAGGTTCTGATCAAAATCTAGTACGGACTTACCACATTGCTGTAGAAACCCTTATTGCGTTTTTCTGCTTATTAGGGCTTTCCACCTTTCAGTGGAAAGACCTTTTGTTTTCGTTCTGTTTATTCTTCTTATTATTATTATTCTTTTTCTTCTTCTTCTTCTCCCCAGCACTTTTCATAGTACGACTGGTCGCACGGCCTCTAAATTTTACACAGTGATAGAACTCAGGCTGGAATAGTGTCCCGAAGCTTTTGGGGTCATAACGTCATCCAAGATGGCCGCCAGTGACGTCATGATAAATATCTTGTTAGCGCTAGATCTCAAACATTTATGGTCGGATTTGAATGAAACTTTCGCAGCTGGTACAGTTTAGGGTCTAGTTGTGCAAGAACATAAAATGACGTCAAGACGTCATTAAATGTGACGTCGGCCGGTGACGTCGTAAGTCATAAAAGGTCATTTTGGTGCAAATTGTATGTTTCGACCAGTTTTGCCTGTAAATCAATCACGGTCATTGTCTTTAACGTCACCGATCATTGTGACGTCATGACGTCATCCAGTATGATTTTACGTATTTTCCTATATAACTGTTTAAAAATGGAAATTCTTGTTATAAGTGTTTCTCGTTATCACTTGTTGCGTAAGATCATACTGCGGATGGTTTACTTTTTCGGCTTTATCGCTTGTTGTGCAACATCATACTGCGGATGGTAAGAATGTTTAGGTTGATCACGTGTTGTGTTATGTGACACAGTTGTTTACCTGACGTCACCAACAAACACAGAGTCTAAGGAAGATTTTTTTTTTTTTTTTTTTTTTTTTTTTTTTTTTTTTTTTTTTTTTAAGTCCACCGCGCAGCTTTTCAGCTGGACAAAAGATGCGCAGTAAAACTTGCATTTTTTTTCCTATTTATTAACGATTTCTCGTAAATTTCTTTTCTTTTCTTTTTTTTTTTTTTTTTTTTTCTTTTAGGTCAGTGCTGCGGATGGAGGAGGTGGGTGGGGGTGGGGGGGGGGGGGATTTCGGGTTACCTTGTCGGTGTGAGATGGTGTTGCTGAGAGAGGGCGTTCCCTTTCTAACCTTTCTCCGTCAGTTTTACAGTAAATCAATCAAGATCAATGTCTTTATCATCACTAACCATTGTGACGTCATGACGTCATTGAGTATGATTTTACATGTTAAGCCTGACATGGAAAGTCCATGTTTGATCAGGTTCTGATCAAAATCTAGTACGGACTTACCACATTGCTGTAGAAACCCTTATTGCGTTTTTCTGCTTATTAGGGCTTTCCACCTTTCAGTGGAAAGACCTTTTGTTTTCGTTCTGTTTATTCTTCTTATTATTATTATTCTTTTTCTTCTTCTTCTTCTCCCCAGCACTTTTCATAGTACGACTGGTCGCACGGCCTCTAAATTTTACACAGTGATAGAACTCAGGCTGGAATAGTGTCCCGAAGCTTTTGGGGTCATAACGTCATCCAAGATGGCCGCCAGTGACGTCATGATAAATATCTTGTTAGCGCTAGATCTCAAACATTTATGGTCGGATTTGAATGAAACTTTCGCAGCTGGTACAGTTTAGGGTCTAGTTGTGCAAGAACATAAAATGACGTCAAGACGTCATTAAATGTGACGTCGGCCGGTGACGTCGTAAGTCATAAAAGGTCATTTTGGTGCAAATTGTATGTTTCGACCAGTTTTGCCTGTAAATCAATCACGGTCATTGTCTTTAACGTCACCGATCATTGTGACGTCATGACGTCATCCAGTATGATTTTACGTATTTTCCTATATAACTGTTTAAAAATGGAAATTCTTGTTATAAGTGTTTCTCGTTATCACTTGTTGCGTAAGATCATACTGCGGATGGTTTACTTTTTCGGCTTTATCGCTTGTTGTGCAACATCATACTGCGGATGGTAAGAATGTTTAGGTTGATCACGTGTTGTGTTATGTGACACAGTTGTTTACCTGACGTCACCAACAAACACAGTGTCTAAGGAAGAATTTTTTTTTTTTTTTTTTTTTTTTTTTTTTTTTTTAAGTCCACCGCGCAGCTTTTTAGCTGGACAAAAGATGCGCAGTAAAACTTGCATGTTTTTTCCTATTTATTAACGATTTCTCGTAAATTTCTTTTCTTTTCTTTTTTTTTTTTTTTTTTTTTTTTTTCTTTTAGGTCAGTGCTGCGGCTGGAGGAGGTGGGGGGGGGGGGATTTCGGGTTACTTTGTCGGTGTGAGATGGTGTTGCTGAGAGAGGGCGTTCCCTTTCTAACCTTTCTCCGTCAGTTTTACAGTAAATCAATCAAGATCAATGTCTTTATCATCACTAACCATTGTGACGTCATGACGTCATTGAGTATGATTTTACATGTTAAGCCTGACATGGAAAGCCCATGTTTGATCAGGTTCTGATCAAAATCTAGTTCTTATTATTATTCTTTTTCTTCTTCTCCCCAGCACTTTTCATAGTACGACTGGTCGCACGGCCTCTAAATTCAACACAGTGATAGAGCTCAGTCTGGAATAGTGTCCCGAAGCTTTTGGGGTCATGACGTCATCCAAGATGGCCGCCAGTGACGTCATGATAAATATCTTGTTAGCGCTAGATCTCAAACATTTATAGTCGGATTTGAATGAAACTTTCGCAGCTGCTACAGTTTAGGGTCTAGTTGTGCAGGAATATAAAATGACGTCAAGACGTCATTAAATGTGACGTCGGCCGGTGACGTCGTAAGTCATAAAAGGTCATTTTGGTGCAAATTGTATGTTTCGACCAGTTTTGCCTGTAAATCAATCACGGTCATTGTCTTTAACGTCACCGATCAGTGTGACGTCATGACGTCATCCAGTATGATTTTACGTATTTTCCTATATAACTGTTTAAAAATGGAAATTCTTGTTATAAGTGTTTCTCGTTATCACTTGTTGCGTAAGATCATACTGCGGATGGTTTACTTTTTCGGCTTTATCGCTTGTTGTGCAACATCCTACTGCGGATGGTAAGAATGTTTAGGTTGATCACGTGTTGTGTTATGTGACACAGTTGTTTACCTGACGTCACCAACAAACACAGTGTCTAAGGAAGAATTTTTTTTTTTTTTTTTTTTTTTTTTTTTTAAGTCCACCGCGCAGCTTTTTAGCTGGACAAAAGATGCGCAGTAAAACTTGCATGTTTTTTCCTATTTATTAACGATTTCTCGTAAATTTCTTTTCTTTTCTTTTTTTTTTTTTTTTTTTTTTTTTCTTTTAGGTCAGTGCTGCGGCTGGAGGAGGTGGGGGGGGGATTTCGGGTTACTTTGTCGGTGTGAGATGGTGTTGCTGAGAGAGGGCGTTCCCTTTCTAACCTTTCTCCGTCAGTTTTACAGTAAATCAATCAAGATCAATGTCTTTATCATCACTAACCATTGTGACGTCATGACGTCATTGAGTATGATTTTACATGTTAAGCCTGACATGGAAAGCCCATGTTTGATCAGGTTCTGATCAAAATCTAGTACGGACTTACCACATTGCTGTAGAAACCCTTATTGCGTTTTTCTGCTTATTAGGGCTTTCCACCTTTCAGTGGAAAGACCTCTTGTTTTCGTTCTGTTTATTCTTATTATTATTCTTTTTCTTCTTCTCCCCAGCACTTTTCATAGTACGACTGGTCGCACGGCCTCTAAATTCAACACAGTGATAGAGCTCAGTCTGGAATAGTGTCCCGAAGCTTTTGGGGTCATGACGTCATCCAAGATGGCCGCCAGTGACGTCATGATAAATATCTTGTTAGCGCTAGATCTCAAACATTTATAGTCGGATTTGAATGAAACTTTCGCAGCTGCTACAGTTTAGGGTCTAGTTGTGCAAGAATATAAAATGACGTCAAGACGTCATTAAATGTGACGTCGGCCGGTGACGTCGTAAGTCATAAAAGGTCATTTTGGTGCAAATTGTATGTTTCGACCAGTTTTGCCTGTAAATCAATCACGGTCATTGTCTTTAACGTCACCGATCAGTGTGACGTCATGACGTCATCCAGTATGATTTTACGTATTTTCCTATATAACTGTTTAAAAATGGAAATTCTTGTTATAAGTGTTTCTCGTTATCACTTGTTGCGTAAGATCATACTGCGGATGGTTTACTTTTTCGGCTTTATCGCTTGTTGTGCAACATCCTACTGCGGATGGTAAGAATGTTTAGGTTGATCACGTGTTGTGTTATGTGACACAGTTGTTTACCTGACGTCACCAACAAACACAGTGTCTAAGGAAGAATTTTTTTTTTTTTTTTTTTTTTTTTTTTTTTTTTTTAAGTCCACCGCGCAGCTTTTTAGCTGGACAAAAGATGCGCAGTAAAACTTGCATGTTTTTTCCTATTTATTAACGATTTCTCGTAAATTTCTTTTCTTTTCTTTTTTTTTTTTTTTTTTTTTTTTTTCTTTTAGGTCAGTGCTGCGGCTGGAGGAGGTGGGGGGGGGGATTTCGGGTTACTTTGTCGGTGTGAGATGGTGTTGCTGAGAGAGGGCGTTCCCTTTCTAACCTTTCTCCGTCAGTTTTACAGTAAATCAATCAAGATCAATGTCTTTATCATCACTAACCATTGTGACGTCATGACGTCATTGAGTATGATTTTACATGTTAAGCCTGACATGGAAAGCCCATGTTTGATCAGGTTCTGATCAAAATCTAGTACGGACTTACCACATTGCTGTAGAAACCCTTATTGCGTTTTTCTGCTTATTAGGGCTTTCCACCTTTCAGTGGAAAGACCTCTTGTTTTCGTTCTGTTTATTCTTATTATTATTCTTTTTCTTCTTCTCCCCAGCACTTTTCATAGTACGACTGGTCGCACGGCCTCTAAATTCAACACAGTGATAGAGCTCAGTCTGGAATAATGTCCCGAAGCTTTTGGGGTCATGACGTCATCCAAGATGGCCGCCAGTGACGTCATGATAAATATCTTGTTAGCGCTAGATCTCAAACATTTATAGTCGGATTTGAATGAAACTTTCGCAGCTGCTACAGTTTAGGGTCTAGTTGTGCAAGAATATAAAATGACGTCAAGACGTCATTAAATGTGACGTCGGCCGGTGACGTCGTAAGTCATAAAAGGTCATTTTGGTGCAAATTGTATGTTTCGACCAGTTTTGCCTGTAAATCAATCACGGTCATTGTCTTTAACGTCACCGATCAGTGTGACGTCATGACGTCATCCAGTATGATTTTACGTATTTTCCTATATAACTGTTTAAAAATGGAAATTCTTGTTATAAGTGTTTCTCGTTATCACTTGTTGCGTAAGATCATACTGCGGATGGTTTACTTTTTCGGCTTTATCGCTTGTTGTGCAACATCCTACTGCGGATGGTAAGAATGTTTAGGTTGATCACGTGTTGTGTTATGTGACACAGTTGTTTACCTGACGTCACCAACAAACACAGTGTCTAAGGAAGAATTTTTTTTTTTTTTTTTTTTTTTTTTTTTTTTTTTAAGTCCACCGCGCAGCTTTTTAGCTGGACAAAAGATGCGCAGTAAAACTTGCATGTTTTTTCCTATTTATTAACGATTTCTCGTAAATTTCTTTTCTTTTCTTTTTTTTTTTTTTTTTTTTTTTTTTCTTTTAGGTCAGTGCTGCGGCTGGAGGAGGTGGGGGGGGGGGGGATTTCGGGTTACTTTGTCGGTGTGAGATGGTGTTGCTGAGAGAGGGCGTTCCCTTTCTAACCTTTCTCCGTCAGTTTTACAGTAAATCAATCAAGATCAATGTCTTTATCATCACTAACCATTGTGACGTCATGACGTCATTGAGTATGATTTTACATGTTAAGCCTGACATGGAAAGCCCATGTTTGATCAGGTTCTGATCAAAATCTAGTACGGACTTACCACATTGCTGTAGAAACCCTTATTGCGTTTTTCTGCTTATTAGGGCTTTCCACCTTTCAGTGGAAAGACCTCTTGTTTTCGTTCTGTTTATTCTTATTATTATTCTTTTTCTTCTTCTCCCCAGCACTTTTCATAGTACGACTGGTCGCACGGCCTCTAAATTCAACACAGTGATAGAGCTCAGTCTGGAATAGTGTCCCGAAGCTTTTGGGGTCATGACGTCATCCAAGATGGCCGCCAGTGACGTCATGATAAATATCTTGTTAGCGCTAGATCTCAAACATTTATAGTCGGATTTGAATGAAACTTTCGCAGCTGCTACAGTTTAGGGTCTAGTTGTGCAAGAATATAAAATGACGTCAAGACGTCATTAAATGTGACGTCGGCCGGTGACGTCGTAAGTCATAAAAGGTCATTTTGGTGCAAATTGTATGTTTCGACCAGTTTTGCCTGTAAATCAATCACGGTCATTGTCTTTAACGTCACCGATCAGTGTGACGTCATGACGTCATCCAGTATGATTTTACGTATTTTCCTATATAACTGTTTAAAAATGGAAATTCTTGTTATAAGTGTTTCTCGTTATCACTTGTTGCGTAAGATCATACTGCGGATGGTTTACTTTTTCGGCTTTATCGCTTGTTGTGCAACATCCTACTGCGGATGGTAAGAATGTTTAGGTTGATCACGTGTTGTGTTATGTGACACAGTTGTTTACCTGACGTCACCAACAAACACAGTGTCTAAGGAAGAATTTTTTTTTTTTTTTTTTTTTTTTTTTTTTTTTTAAGTCCACCGCGCAGCTTTTTAGCTGGACAAAAGATGCGCAGTAAAACTTGCATGTTTTTTCCTATTTATTAACGATTTCTCGTAAATTTCTTTTCTTTTCTTTTTTTTTTTTTTTTTTTTTTTTTTCTTTTAGGTCAGTGCTGCGGCTGGAGGAGGTGGGGGGGGGGGATTTCGGGTTACTTTGTCGGTGTGAGATGGTGTTGCTGAGAGAGGGCGTTCCCTTTCTAACCTTTCTCCGTCAGTTTTACAGTAAATCAATCAAGATCAATGTCTTTATCATCACTAACCATTGTGACGTCATGACGTCATTGAGTATGATTTTACATGTTAAGCCTGACATGGAAAGCCCATGTTTGATCAGGTTCTGATCAAAATCTAGTTCTTATTATTATTCTTTTTCTTCTTCTCCCCAGCACTTTTCATAGTACGACTGGTCGCACGGCCTCTAAATTCAACACAGTGATAGAGCTCAGTCTGGAATAGTGTCCCGAAGCTTTTGGGGTCATGACGTCATCCAAGATGGCCGCCAGTGACGTCATGATAAATATCTTGTTAGCGCTAGATCTCAAACATTTATAGTCGGATTTGAATGAAACTTTCGCAGCTGCTACAGTTTAGGGTCTAGTTGTGCAGGAATATAAAATGACGTCAAGACGTCATTAAATGTGACGTCGGCCGGTGACGTCGTAAGTCATAAAAGGTCATTTTGGTGCAAATTGTATGTTTCGACCAGTTTTGCCTGTAAATCAATCACGGTCATTGTCTTTAACGTCACCGATCAGTGTGACGTCATGACGTCATCCAGTATGATTTTACGTATTTTCCTATATAACTGTTTAAAAATGGAAATTCTTGTTATAAGTGTTTCTCGTTATCACTTGTTGCGTAAGATCATACTGCGGATGGTTTACTTTTTCGGCTTTATCGCTTGTTGTGCAACATCCTACTGCGGATGGTAAGAATGTTTAGGTTGATCACGTGTTGTGTTATGTGACACAGTTGTTTACCTGACGTCACCAACAAACACAGTGTCTAAGGAAGAATTTTTTTTTTTTTTTTTTTTTTTTTTTTTTTAAGTCCACCGCGCAGCTTTTTAGCTGGACAAAAGATGCGCAGTAAAACTTGCATGTTTTTTCCTATTTATTAACGATTTCTCGTAAATTTCTTTTCTTTTCTTTTTTTTTTTTTTTTTTTTTTTTTCTTTTAGGTCAGTGCTGCGGCTGGAGGAGGTGGGGGGGGGGATTTCGGGTTACTTTGTCGGTGTGAGATGGTGTTGCTGAGAGAGGGCGTTCCCTTTCTAACCTTTCTCCGTCAGTTTTACAGTAAATCAATCAAGATCAATGTCTTTATCATCACTAACCATTGTGACGTCATGACGTCATTGAGTATGATTTTACATGTTAAGCCTGACATGGAAAGCCCATGTTTGATCAGGTTCTGATCAAAATCTAGTACGGACTTACCACATTGCTGTAGAAACCCTTATTGCGTTTTTCTGCTTATTAGGGCTTTCCACCTTTCAGTGGAAAGACCTCTTGTTTTCGTTCTGTTTATTCTTATTATTATTCTTTTTCTTCTTCTCCCCAGCACTTTTCATAGTACGACTGGTCGCACGGCCTCTAAATTCAACACAGTGATAGAGCTCAGTCTGGAATAGTGTCCCGAAGCTTTTGGGGTCATGACGTCATCCAAGATGGCCGCCAGTGACGTCATGATAAATATCTTGTTAGCGCTAGATCTCAAACATTTATAGTCGGATTTGAATGAAACTTTCGCAGCTGCTACAGTTTAGGGTCTAGTTGTGCAAGAATATAAAATGACGTCAAGACGTCATTAAATGTGACGTCGGCCGGTGACGTCGTAAGTCATAAAAGGTCATTTTGGTGCAAATTGTATGTTTCGACCAGTTTTGCCTGTAAATCAATCACGGTCATTGTCTTTAACGTCACCGATCAGTGTGACGTCATGACGTCATCCAGTATGATTTTACGTATTTTCCTATATAACTGTTTAAAAATGGAAATTCTTGTTATAAGTGTTTCTCGTTATCACTTGTTGCGTAAGATCATACTGCGGATGGTTTACTTTTTCGGCTTTATCGCTTGTTGTGCAACATCCTACTGCGGATGGTAAGAATGTTTAGGTTGATCACGTGTTGTGTTATGTGACACAGTTGTTTACCTGACGTCACCAACAAACACAGTGTCTAAGGAAGAATTTTTTTTTTTTTTTTTTTTTTTTTTTTTAAGTCCACCGCGCAGCTTTTTAGCTGGACAAAAGATGCGCAGTAAAACTTGCATGTTTTTTCCTATTTATTAACGATTTCTCGTAAATTTCTTTTCTTTTCTTTTTTTTTTTTTTTTTTTTTTTTTTCTTTTAGGTCAGTGCTGCGGCTGGAGGAGGTGGGGGGGGGGGGGATTTCGGGTTACTTTGTCGGTGTGAGATGGTGTTGCTGAGAGAGGGCGTTCCCTTTCTAACCTTTCTCCGTCAGTTTTACAGTAAATCAATCAAGATCAATGTCTTTATCATCACTAACCATTGTGACGTCATGACGTCATTGAGTATGATTTTACATGTTAAGCCTGACATGGAAAGCCCATGTTTGATCAGGTTCTGATCAAAATCTAGTTATTATTCTTATTCTTCTCCCCAGCACTTTTCATAGTAAGACTGGTCGCACGGCCTCTAAATTTTACACAGTGATAGAACTCAGGCTGGAATAGTGTCCCGAAGCTTTTGGGGTCATGACGTCATCCAAGATGGCCGCCAGTGACGTCATGATAAAAATCTTGTTAGCGCTAGATCTCAAACATTTATGGTCGGATTTGAATGAAACTTTCGCAGCTGGTACAGTTTAGGGTCTAGTTGTGCAAGAACATAAAATGACGTCAAGACGTCATTAAATGCGACGTCGGCCTGTGATGTCGTAAGTCAAAAAAGGTCATTTTGGTGCAAATTGTTTTTTTCGACCAGTTTTGCCTGTAAATCAATCACGGTCATTGTCTTTAACGTCACCAATCATTGTGACGTCATGACGTCATCCAGTATGATTTTACGTTTTTTCCTATATAACTGTTTAAAAATGGAAATTCTTGTTATAAGTGTTTCACGTGATCACTTGTTGCGTAAGATCGTACGGCGGATGGTTACCTTTTTTGGCTTTATCGCTTGTTGTGCAACATCATACTGCGGATGGTTAGACTGTTTAGGTTGATCATGTGTTGTGTTATGTGACACACTTGTTTACCTGACGTCACCAACAAACACAGTGTCCAA
Source organism: Cyrtodaria siliqua (assembly GCA_037043455.1). Taxonomy (NCBI): domain Eukaryota; kingdom Metazoa; phylum Mollusca; class Bivalvia; order Adapedonta; family Hiatellidae; genus Cyrtodaria; species Cyrtodaria siliqua. The sequence goes on from JAWPHD010004056.1 coordinate 104,317, forward strand.
GGATTTTTTTTTTTTTTTTTTTTTTTTTTTTTTTTTTTTAAGTCCACCGCGCAGCTTTTTAGCTGGACAAAAGATGCGCAGTAAAACTTGCATGTTTTTTCCTATTTATTAACGATTTCTCGTAAATTTCTTTTCTTTTTTTTTTTTTCTTTTTTTTTTTTCTTTTAGGTCAGTGCTGCGGCTGGAGGAGGTGGGTGGGGGGGGGATTTCGGGTTGCTTTGTCGGTGTGAGATGGTGTTGCTGAGAGAGGGCGTTCCCTTTCTAACTTTTCTCCGTCAGTTTTACAGTAAATCAATGAAGATCAATGTCTTTATCATCACTAACCATTGTGACGTCATGACGTCATTGAGTATGATTTTACATGTTAAGCCTGACATGGAAAGCCCATGTTTGATCAGGTTCTGATCAAAATCTAGTAGGGGCTTACCACATTGCTGTAGAAACCATTATTGCGTTTCTTTGTTTATTAGGGCTTTCCACCTTTCAGTGGAAAGACCTTTTGTTTTCGTTCTGTTTATTCTTATTATTATTATTATTCTTATTCTTCTCCCCAGCACTTTTCATAGTAAGACTGGTCGCACGGCCTCTAAATTTTACACAGTGATAGAACTCAGGCTGGAATAGTGTCCCGAAGCTTTTGGGGTCATGACGTCATCCAAGATGGCCGCCAGTGACGTCATGATAAAAATCTTGTTAGCGCTAGATCTCAAACATTTATGGTCGGATTTGAATGAAACTTTCGCAGCTGGTACAGTTTAGGGTCTAGTTGTGCAAGAACATAAAATGACGTCAAGACGTCATTAAATGCGACGTCGGCCTGTGATGTCGTAAGTCAAAACAGGTCATTTTGGTGCAAATTGTTTTTTTCGACCAGTTTTGCCTGTAAATCAATCACGGTCATTGTCTTTAACGTCACCAATCATTGTGACGTCATGACGTCATCCAGTATGATTTTACGTTTTTTCCTATATAACTGTTTAAAAATGGAAATTCTTGTTATAAGTGTTTCACGTGATCACTTGTTGCGTAAGATCGTACGGCGGATGGTTACCTTTTTTGGCTTTATCGCTTGTTGTGCAACATCATACTGCGGATGGTTAGACTGTTTAGGTTGATCATGTGTTGTGTTATGTGACACACTTGTTTACTGACGTCACCAACAAACACAGTGTCCAAGGAATTTTTTTTTTTTTTTTTTTTTTTTTTTTTTTTTAAGTCCACCGCGCAGCTTTTTAGCTGGACAAAAGATGCGCAGTAAAACTTGCATGTTTTTTCCTATTTATTAACGATTTCTCGTAAATTTCTTTTCTTTTTTTTTTTTTTTCTTTTTTTTTTCTTTTAGGTCAGTGCTGCGGCTGGAGGAGGTGGGTGGGGGGGGGGGATTTCGGGTTGCTTTGTCGGTGTGAGATGGTGTTGCTGAGAGAGGGCGTTCCCTTTCTAACTTTTCTCCGTCAGTTTTACAGTAAATCAATGAAGATCAATGTCTTTATCATCACTAACCATTGTGACGTCATGACGTCATTGAGTATGATTTTACATGTTAAGCCTGACATGGAAAGCCCATGTTTGATCAGGTTCTGATCAAAATCTAGTAGGGGCTTACCACATTGCTGTAGAAACCATTATTGCGTTTCTTTGTTTATTAGGGCTTTCCACCTTTCAGTGGAAAGACCTTTTGTTTTCGTTCTGTTTATTCTTATTATTATTATTATTCTTATTCTTCTCCCCAGCACTTTTCATAGTAAGACTGGTCGCACGGCCTCTAAATTTTACACAGTGATAGAACTCAGGCTGGAATAGTGTCCCGAAGCTTTTGGGGTCATGACGTCATCCAAGATGGCCGCCAGTGACGTCATGATAAAAATCTTGTTAGCGCTAGATCTCAAACATTTATGGTCGGATTTGAATGAAACTTTCGCAGCTGGTACAGTTTAGGGTCTAGTTGTGCAAGAACATAAAATGACGTCAAGACGTCATTAAATGCGACGTCGGCCTGTGATGTCGTAAGTCAAAACAGGTCATTTTGGTGCAAATTGTTTTTTTCGACCAGTTTTGCCTGTAAATCAATCACGGTCATTGTCTTTAACGTCACCAATCATTGTGACGTCATGACGTCATCCAGTATGATTTTACGTTTTTTCCTATATAACTGTTTAAAAATGGAAATTCTTGTTATAAGTGTTTCACGTGATCACTTGTTGCGTAAGATCGTACGGCGGATGGTTACCTTTTTTGGCTTTATCGCTTGTTGTGCAACATCATACTGCGGATGGTTAGACTGTTTAGGTTGATCATGTGTTGTGTTATGTGACACACTTGTTTACCTGACGTCACCAACAAACACAGTGTCCAAGGAATTTTTTTTTTTTTTTTTTTTTTTTTTTTAAGTCCACCGCGCAGCTTTTTAGCTGGACAAAAGATGCGCAGTAAAACTTGCATGTTTTTTCCTATTTATTAACGATTTCTCGTAAATTTCTTTTCTTTTTTTTTTTTTTTTTTTTTTTTTCTTTTAGGTCAGTGCTGCGGCTGGAGGAGGTGGGTGGGGGGGGATTTCGGGTTGCTTTGTCGGTGTGAGATGGTGTTGCTGAGAGAGGGCGTTCCCTTTCTAACTTTTCTCCGTCAGTTTTACAGTAAATCAATGAAGATCAATGTCTTTATCATCACTAACCATTGTGACGTCATGACGTCATTGAGTATGATTTTACATGTTAAGCCTGACATGGAAAGCCCATGTTTGATCAGGTTCTGATCAAAATCTAGTAGGGGCTTACCACATTGCTGTAGAAACCATTATTGCGTTTCTTTGTTTATTAGGGCTTTCCACCTTTCAGTGGAAAGACCTTTTGTTTTCGTTCTGTTTATTCTTATTATTATTATTATTCTTATTCTTCTCCCCAGCACTTTTCATAGTAAGACTGGTCGCACGGCCTCTAAATTTTACACAGTGATAGAACTCAGGCTGGAATAGTGTCCCGAAGCTTTTGGGGTCATGACGTCATCCAAGATGGCCGCCAGTGACGTCATGATAAAAATCTTGTTAGCGCTAGATCTCAAACATTTATGGTCGGATTTGAATGAAACTTTCGCAGCTGGTACAGTTTAGGGTCTAGTTGTGCAAGAACATAAAATGACGTCAAGACGTCATTAAATGCGACGTCGGCCTGTGATGTCGTAAGTCAAAAAAGGTCATTTTGGTGCAAATTGTTTTTTTCGACCAGTTTTGCCTGTAAATCAATCACGGTCATTGTCTTTAACGTCACCAATCATTGTGACGTCATGACGTCATCCAGTATGATTTTACGTTTTTTCCTATATAACTGTTTAAAAATGGAAATTCTTGTTATAAGTGTTTCACGTGATCACTTGTTGCGTAAGATCGTACGGCGGATGGTTACCTTTTTTGGCTTTATCGCTTGTTGTGCAACATCATACTGCGGATGGTTAGACTGTTTAGGTTGATCATGTGTTGTGTTATGTGACACACTTGTTTACCTGACGTCACCAACAAACACAGTGTCCAAGGAATTTTTTTTTTTTTTTTTTTTTTTTTTTTTAAGTCCACCGCGCAGCTTTTTAGCTGGACAAAAGATGCGCAGTAAAACTTGCATGTTTTTTCCTATTTATTAACGATTTCTCGTAAATTTCTTTTCTTTTTTTTTTTTTTTTTTTTTTTTTCTTTTAGGTCAGTGCTGCGGCTGGAGGAGGTGGGTGGGGGGGGGATTTCGGGTTGCTTTGTCGGTGTGAGATGGTGTTGCTGAGAGAGGGCGTTCCCTTTCTAACTTTTCTCCGTCAGTTTTACAGTAAATCAATGAAGATCAATGTCTTTATCATCACTAACCATTGTGACGTCATGACGTCATTGAGTATGATTTTACATGTTAAGCCTGACATGGAAAGCCCATGTTTGATCAGGTTCTGATCAAAATCTAGTAGGGGCTTACCACATTGCTGTAGAAACCATTATTGCGTTTCTTTGTTTATTAGGGCTTTCCACCTTTCAGTGGAAAGACCTTTTGTTTTCGTTCTGTTTATTCTTATTATTATTATTATTCTTATTCTTCTCCCCAGCACTTTTCATAGTAAGACTGGTCGCACGGCCTCTAAATTTTACACAGTGATAGAACTCAGGCTGGAATAGTGTCCCGAAGCTTTTGGGGTCATGACGTCATCCAAGATGGCCGCCAGTGACGTCATGATAAAAATCTTGTTAGCGCTAGATCTCAAACATTTATGGTCGGATTTGAATGAAACTTTCGCAGCTGGTACAGTTTAGGGTCTAGTTGTGCAAGAACATAAAATGACGTCAAGACGTCATTAAATGCGACGTCGGCCTGTGATGTCGTAAGTCAAAAAAGGTCATTTTGGTGCAAATTGTTTTTTTCGACCAGTTTTGCCTGTAAATCAATCACGGTCATTGTCTTTAACGTCACCAATCATTGTGACGTCATGACGTCATCCAGTATGATTTTACGTTTTTTCCTATATAACTGTTTAAAAATGGAAATTCTTGTTATAAGTGTTTCACGTGATCACTTGTTGCGTAAGATCGTACGGCGGATGGTTACCTTTTTTGGCTTTATCGCTTGTTGTGCAACATCATACTGCGGATGGTTAGACTGTTTAGGTTGATCATGTGTTGTGTTATGTGACACACTTGTTTACCTGACGTCACCAACAAACACAGTGTCCAAGGAATTTTTTTTTTTTTTTTTTTTTTTTTTTTTAAGTCCACCGCGCAGCTTTTTAGCTGGACAAAAGATGCGCAGTAAAACTTGCATGTTTTTTCCTATTTATTAACGATTTCTCGTAAATTTCTTTTCTTTTTTTTTTTTTTTTTTTTTTTTTCTTTTAGGTCAGTGCTGCGGCTGGAGGAGGTGGGTGGGGGGGGATTTCGGGTTGCTTTGTCGGTGTGAGATGGTGTTGCTGAGAGAGGGCGTTCCCTTTCTAACTTTTCTCCGTCAGTTTTACAGTAAATCAATGAAGATCAATGTCTTTATCATCACTAACCATTGTGACGTCATGACGTCATTGAGTATGATTTTACATGTTAAGCCTGACATGGAAAGCCCATGTTTGATCAGGTTCTGATCAAAATCTAGTAGGGGCTTACCACATTGCTGTAGAAACCATTATTGCGTTTCTTTGTTTATTAGGGCTTTCCACCTTTCAGTGGAAAGACCTTTTGTTTTCGTTCTGTTTATTCTTATTATTATTATTATTCTTATTCTTCTCCCCAGCACTTTTCATAGTAAGACTGGTCGCACGGCCTCTAAATTTTACACAGTGATAGAACTCAGGCTGGAATAGTGTCCCGAAGCTTTTGGGGTCATGACGTCATCCAAGATGGCCGCCAGTGACGTCATGATAAAAATCTTGTTAGCGCTAGATCTCAAACATTTATGGTCGGATTTGAATGAAACTTTCGCAGCTGGTACAGTTTAGGGTCTAGTTGTGCAAGAACATAAAATGACGTCAAGACGTCATTAAATGCGACGTCGGCCTGTGATGTCGTAAGTCAAAAAAGGTCATTTTGGTGCAAATTGTTTTTTTCGACCAGTTTTGCCTGTAAATCAATCACGGTCATTGTCTTTAACGTCACCAATCATTGTGACGTCATGACGTCATCCAGTATGATTTTACGTTTTTTCCTATATAACTGTTTAAAAATGGAAATTCTTGTTATAAGTGTTTCACGTGATCACTTGTTGCGTAAGATCGTACGGCGGATGGTTACCTTTTTTGGCTTTATCGCTTGTTGTGCAACATCATACTGCGGATGGTTAGACTGTTTAGGTTGATCATGTGTTGTGTTATGTGACACACTTGTTTACCTGACGTCACCAACAAACACAGTGTCCAAGGAATTTTTTTTTTTTTTTTTTTTTTTTTTTTTTTAAGTCCACCGCGCAGCTTTTTAGCTGGACAAAAGATGCGCAGTAAAACTTGCATGTTTTTTCCTATTTATTAACGATTTCTCGTAAATTTCTTTTCTTTTTTTTTTTTTTTTTTTTTTTTTCTTTTAGGTCAGTGCTGCGGCTGGAGGAGGTGGGTGGGGGGGGGATTTCGGGTTGCTTTGTCGGTGTGAGATGGTGTTGCTGAGAGAGGGCGTTCCCTTTCTAACTTTTCTCCGTCAGTTTTACAGTAAATCAATGAAGATCAATGTCTTTATCATCACTAACCATTGTGACGTCATGACGTCATTGAGTATGATTTTACATGTTAAGCCTGACATGGAAAGCCCATGTTTGATCAGGTTCTGATCAAAATCTAGTAGGGGCTTACCACATTGCTGTAGAAACCATTATTGCGTTTCTTTGTTTATTAGGGCTTTCCACCTTTCAGTGGAAAGACCTTTTGTTTTCGTTCTGTTTATTCTTATTATTATTATTATTCTTATTCTTCTCCCCAGCACTTTTCATAGTAAGACTGGTCGCACGGCCTCTAAATTTTACACAGTGATAGAACTCAGGCTGGAATAGTGTCCCGAAGCTTTTGGGGTCATGACGTCATCCAAGATGGCCGCCAGTGACGTCATGATAAAAATCTTGTTAGCGCTAGATCTCAAACATTTATGGTCGGATTTGAATGAAACTTTCGCAGCTGGTACAGTTTAGGGTCTAGTTGTGCAAGAACATAAAATGACGTCAAGACGTCATTAAATGCGACGTCGGCCTGTGATGTCGTAAGTCAAAAAAGGTCATTTTGGTGCAAATTGTTTTTTTCGACCAGTTTTGCCTGTAAATCAATCACGGTCATTGTCTTTAACGTCACCAATCATTGTGACGTCATGACGTCATCCAGTATGATTTTACGTTTTTTCCTATATAACTGTTTAAAAATGGAAATTCTTGTTATAAGTGTTTCACGTGATCACTTGTTGCGTAAGATCGTACGGCGGATGGTTACCTTTTTTGGCTTTATCGCTTGTTGTGCAACATCATACTGCGGATGGTTAGACTGTTTAGGTTGATCATGTGTTGTGTTATGTGACACACTTGTTTACCTGACGTCACCAACAAACACAGTGTCCAAGGAATTTTTTTTTTTTTTTTTTTTTTTTTTTTTTTTTTAAGTCCACCGCGCAGCTTTTTAGCTGGACAAAAGATGCGCAGTAAAACTTGCATGTTTTTTCCTATTTATTAACGATTTCTCGTAAATTTCTTTTCTTTTTTTTTTTTTTTTTTTTTTTTTCTTTTAGGTCAGTGCTGCGGCTGGAGGAGGTGGGTGGGGGGGGGGATTTCGGGTTGCTTTGTCGGTGTGAGATGGTGTTGCTGAGAGAGGGCGTTCCCTTTCTAACTTTTCTCCGTCAGTTTTACAGTAAATCAATGAAGATCAATGTCTTTATCATCACTAACCATTGTGACGTCATGACGTCATTGAGTATGATTTTACATGTTAAGCCTGACATGGAAAGCCCATGTTTGATCAGGTTCTGATCAAAATCTAGTAGGGGCTTACCACATTGCTGTAGAAACCATTATTGCGTTTCTTTGTTTATTAGGGCTTTCCACCTTTCAGTGGAAAGACCTTTTGTTTTCGTTCTGTTTATTCTTATTATTATTATTATTCTTATTCTTCTCCCCAGCACTTTTCATAGTAAGACTGGTCGCACGGCCTCTAAATTTTACACAGTGATAGAACTCAGGCTGGAATAGTGTCCCGAAGCTTTTGGGGTCATGACGTCATCCAAGATGGCCGCCAGTGACGTCATGATAAAAATCTTGTTAGCGCTAGATCTCAAACATTTATGGTCGGATTTGAATGAAACTTTCGCAGCTGGTACAGTTTAGGGTCTAGTTGTGCAAGAACATAAAATGACGTCAAGACGTCATTAAATGCGACGTCGGCCTGTGATGTCGTAAGTCAAAAAAGGTCATTTTGGTGCAAATTGTTTTTTTCGACCAGTTTTGCCTGTAAATCAATCACGGTCATTGTCTTTAACGTCACCAATCATTGTGACGTCATGACGTCATCCAGTATGATTTTACGTTTTTTCCTATATAACTGTTTAAAAATGGAAATTCTTGTTATAAGTGTTTCACGTGATCACTTGTTGCGTAAGATCGTACGGCGGATGGTTACCTTTTTTGGCTTTATCGCTTGTTGTGCAACATCATACTGCGGATGGTTAGACTGTTTAGGTTGATCATGTGTTGTGTTATGTGACACACTTGTTTACCTGACGTCACCAACAAACACAGTGTCCAAGGAATTTTTTTTTTTTTTTTTTTTTTTTTTTTTTTTTTAAGTCCACCGCGCAGCTTTTTAGCTGGACAAAAGATGCGCAGTAAAACTTGCATGTTTTTTCCTATTTATTAACGATTTCTCGTAAATTTCTTTTCTTTTTTTTTTTTTTTTTTTTTTTTTCTTTTAGGTCAGTGCTGCGGCTGGAGGAGGTGGTGGGGGGGGGGGGATTTCGGGTTGCTTTGTCGGTGTGAGATGGTGTTGCTGAGAGAGGGCGTTCCCTTTCTAACTTTTCTCCGTCAGTTTTACAGTAAATCAATGAAGATCAATGTCTTTATCATCACTAACCATTGTGACGTCATGACGTCATTGAGTATGATTTTACATGTTAAGCCTGACATGGAAAGCCCATGTTTGATCAGGTTCTGATCAAAATCTAGTAGGGGCTTACCACATTGCTGTAGAAACCATTATTGCGTTTCTTTGTTTATTAGGGCTTTCCACCTTTCAGTGGAAAGACCTTTTGTTTTCGTTCTGTTTATTCTTATTATTATTATTATTCTTATTCTTCTCCCCAGCACTTTTCATAGTAAGACTGGTCGCACGGCCTCTAAATTTTACACAGTGATAGAACTCAGGCTGGAATAGTGTCCCGAAGCTTTTGGGGTCATGACGTCATCCAAGATGGCCGCCAGTGACGTCATGATAAAAATCTTGTTAGCGCTAGATCTCAAACATTTATGGTCGGATTTGAATGAAACTTTCGCAGCTGGTACAGTTTAGGGTCTAGTTGTGCAAGAACATAAAATGACGTCAAGACGTCATTAAATGCGACGTCGGCCTGTGATGTCGTAAGTCAAAAAAGGTCATTTTGGTGCAAATTGTTTTTTTCGACCAGTTTTGCCTGTAAATCAATCACGGTCATTGTCTTTAACGTCACCAATCATTGTGACGTCATGACGTCATCCAGTATGATTTTACGTTTTTTCCTATATAACTGTTTAAAAATGGAAATTCTTGTTATAAGTGTTTCACGTGATCACTTGTTGCGTAAGATCGTACGGCGGATGGTTACCTTTTTTGGCTTTATCGCTTGTTGTGCAACATCATACTGCGGATGGTTAGACTGTTTAGGTTGATCATGTGTTGTGTTATGTGACACACTTGTTTACCTGACGTCACCAACAAACACAGTGTCCAAGGAATTTTTTTTTTTTTTTTTTTTTTTTTTTTTTTTTTAAGTCCACCGCGCAGCTTTTTAGCTGGACAAAAGATGCGCAGTAAAACTTGCATGTTTTTTCCTATTTATTAACGATTTCTCGTAAATTTCTTTTCTTTTTTTTTTTTTTTTTTTTTTTTTCTTTTAGGTCAGTGCTGCGGCTGGAGGAGGTGGGTGGGGGGGGGATTTCGGGTTGCTTTGTCGGTGTGAGATGGTGTTGCTGAGAGAGGGCGTTCCCTTTCTAACTTTTCTCCGTCAGTTTTACAGTAAATCAATGAAGATCAATGTCTTTATCATCACTAACCATTGTGACGTCATGACGTCATTGAGTATGATTTTACATGTTAAGCCTGACATGGAAAGCCCATGTTTGATCAGGTTCTGATCAAAATCTAGTAGGGGCTTACCACATTGCTGTAGAAACCATTATTGCGTTTCTTTGTTTATTAGGGCTTTCCACCTTTCAGTGGAAAGACCTTTTGTTTTCGTTCTGTTTATTCTTATTATTATTAGGGCTTTCCACTTTTCAGTGGAAAGACCTCTTGTTTTCGTTCTGTTTATTCTTATTCTTTTTCCTCTTCTTCTCCCCAGCACTTTTCATAGTAAGACTGGTCGCACGGCCTCTAAATTTTACACATTGATATAGCTCAAACTGACTTAGTGTCCCGAAACTTTTGGGGTCATGACGTCATCCAAGATGGCCGCCACTGGCGTTTGTTGGCAAATCTTGTTATCGCTTTATCTCATGCATTTACGATGGGATTTGATTGAAACTTTCACAGATTGTTGGGTTCAGGGTCAAGTTGTGCAAGAACGTAAAAACGTGTCCCTATATTATAACGTCTTGACGTCAGTGACGTCACAATGTTGAGAAAATTCATTTTTTTCAGTGATTGCGTTTTTCATGTTTTTTTACTGTAAAATCCATCAGTGTCATTCTTTCAGTCGATGCTGACAGTTTTAACGTCATGACGTCATTCAAAATGGCCGTCAATGACGTCATTTTAGAAATATTGTAATCGCTATATCTCCTTCAATTATGATCGGATTTTGGTGCAACTTTCAAAGCCTGTAGGGAATTAGAATGAGTTGTGCATGAATGTCAAAAAGTGTCATGACGTCATCCAAGATGGCCGCCAGTGACATCATGATACTAATTTTGTTAGCGCTAGATCTCAAACATTTATAGTCGGATTTGAATGAAACTTTCACAGATTGTAGGGTTCAGGGTCTAGTTGTGCAAGAATGTAAAAACGTGTCTCTATGTTATAACGTCTTGACGTCAGTGACGTCACAATGTTATGAAAAGTCCTTTTTTCAGTGATTGCTTTTTTCATGTTTTTTTACTGCAAAATCCACCAGTGTCATTGTTTCAGTCGACGCTGACAGTTTTAACGTCATGACGTCATTCGAAATGGCCGTCAATGACGTCTTTTAAGAAATCGTGTAATCGCTATATCCTCCTTCATTTATGATCGGATTTTGAAGCAACTTTAACAGCCTGTAGGGATTGAGGTTGAGTTGTGGAAGAATGTCAAAAATGGTCATGACGTCATCCAAGATGGCCGCAAGTGACGTCATGATACAAATATTGTTAGCGATAGATCTCAAATACTGATAGTCGGATTTGAATGAAACTTTCACAGATTGTAGAGTTTAGGGTTAAGTTGTGCATAAATGTAAAAACGTGTCTCTAGGTAACAACGTCATGACGTCAGTGACGTCATAATGTTATGAAATCCTTTTTTTTCACCGATTACAGTTTTGAAGTTGTTTTACTGTACAATCCATCAATGTCATTGTCTCAGTCGACGCTGACAGTTTTAACGTCATGAAGTCATTCAAAATGGCCGTCAATGACGTCATTTAAGAAATCTTGTAATCGCTATATCTCCTTCATTTATGATCGGATTTTGATGCAACTTTCACAGCCTGTAGGGAACTAGGTTGGGTTGTGCAAGAATGTCGAACATTGCCATGACGTCATCCAAGATGGCCGCCAATGACGTCATGATACAAATTTTGTTAGCGCTAGATCTCAAATATTTATAGTCGGATTTGAATGAAACTGTCACAGATTGTAGAGTTCAGGGTCTAGTTGTGCATAAATGTAAAAACGTGTCTCTATTTAACAACGTCTTGACGTCAGTGACGTCATAATGTTATGAAATCCTTTTTTTTCACCTATACATTTTTGAAGTTGTTTTACTATGATATCATTAGGTGTCATTGTCTCAGTCAACGCTGACAGTTTTAACAACATGACGTCACCCAAAATAGCCACATCACCGATCGTAGTGACGTCATGACGTCATCCAATTTGTAAAGCCCGTTTGATCAGGTTCTGATCAAAATCGTAAGATCGTAACTTTGGCTAAATACATTATGTTTATAAAATTGATACAGAAAATATATTGCACAGTTGATGTGTGTATTAAATCGTGAATACACTAACATAAGGTTTCGATATAGATTCAACAATAATAATGTTGTAAAAGTTGTTCTGTTTTCTTTTTTTCTTCTTCTTTTTCCTTTAAAGACCTTTAAAGGGACAATGTCCGTAACTTTTAGTTAATAAAACACGAAATAAGTACGTTGACAAACATTAAACACGTACCATTATTGAATATTTACCAAATAAAAACAAGATTGTTTGACAGAATTTAAAAAAAAGTACAAAAAAATAAGTACCTTTTTCCAGGTTTGAACTCGCAGCCCAAACTAACAATTACACTTGCCGGTAATAACATAGGCTTGTTAGGGCCAACTGCTTAACCAACTGAGCTAAGCTGACAGATGATATTGTGCAATACATACTATGTACAAAAGCGAATGCGCTAAATACTGTCACGTGATCAGTAGAAAAGGTAAATACGGTGGGACCGCTTTAATGACATCCGATCAATAAAACTTTATTTTTTCAAAATCATGACTATATTACTAAAATCGGCCTACTTATTTATAATACGGGCAGTGTCCCTTTAATAACGTATGCTGTGTTGTTGAGCCGTAAAACAACATTCAATTCAATTTAATTCTTATTCAATTCAATTCAATTCAATTTAATTCACGCACGCACGCACGCACGCACGCACGCACGCACGCACGCACGCATTGGAGCAAATTATGGTGAGGAAACTTCATCCTTTATCATCTGTGTTTGATTGCTGCCCAGACATTCACTCACTGACAGATCACAGAGGCTTCGGTTGGTTGACTGATCGATGGATAAAGCATTGCGATCTTGCGGGTTAGAGCTGCAGAACATTGCCCTGCGGTGGCATTTCTAAAAGCAAACGTCATGTCATCCTCTCATGAATAACTAAATAACATTGAAAAGAATATATGTTTATTTGTCAACATTACAAACTTCGTGTCAAGCATCATCACAACAGCCTGTAAAGTTCAGTGGCTAAGTCACTGCGCTTTTTTTTTCAACATTAAAGGAGCTGATACAGACTTTGTGCACTTGATTAGTGTATGAAGGAGAGAATAGTTGGCATGTATATACCACAATCCCTGTTCGATCCCTGGCGGAGGTGTTTCTGATAGGAAACATTACCCGTCGCCTCATTTTCTTTCTGAGGTTGCTGGCGCTGTATGTGCCTCGATATAAGATTGATACCCGTATATGGGTGTAAAAATTCTCAACATTAAAGGAGCTGATGCAAACTTCGTGTAGTGGATTAGTGTATAACTATGAAGAAGGGAATAGTTGGCATGTATACACCACAAGGCCATAGCTAGACCTTCAATGTTCAATGTAACAGGAGATTGCAGTGTGGTAAGTCACTGCGCTTTAAAGCGGCAGACCTCTACCCCCGAGTGGGTTTGACCCATGGCTGAGGCGTGTCTGATAGGAAACATTATCTCTCGCCTCATTTTCTCTCTGAGGTTGCTGGCGCTGTATGTGCTTCGATATCATTTTGATATACGTATAAGAGTGTACAAATTATCAACATTAAAGGAGCTGATGCAAACTCCGTGTAGCGGATTAGTGTATAACTATGAAGAAGGGAATAGTTGGCATGTATACACCACAAGGCCATAGCCAGACCTTCAATGTTCAATGTAACAGGAGATTGCAGTGTGGTAAGTCACTGCGCTTTAAGGCTGCAGACCTTTACCCCGAGTGTTCCCTCTGGGGTTTCTGGTGCAATATATTACTCGATGTAAGATATGAGTTTAAAAGCTAACATTTTTATTTTTCAACATTAAAGGAGCTGATACAAACTTCGTGTACTGGATCTTCGTGTACTGGATTAGTGTATAACTTTGAGGGAATGAAGCGTCGCATCTATACGCCGCGCAAATAATAGCTAGACATTTCACGTTCAATGAAACAGGAGAGTTCATATGGGTAAGTCATAGCGCTTTAAAGCTGCAAACCTCTACCCCGAGTGGTTCGTTCCCTGGCGTAGACGTGTCTGATAGGTAACAGCATCGCTCGTCTCATCTTCCCTCTGAGGTTGCTGGCGCAGTATATGCCCCGATATAAGATTGATACCCGCAATTGAGAGTAAAAGCAAACAATTTTACTTTTCAACATATAAGAAGCTGATCAAAACTTCGTGTACCGGATTCGTGAATAACTATGAAGAAAACAAGAGTTGTATCTGTTCGTCGCAAGAAATAATCAGAGCTTCCATGTTCAATTGAACAGCTAGAGAGTTCAGTGGGGGGTAAATCACTGCGCTTAAAGCTGCAGACCTCTATCCCGAGTGGGTTCGTTCCCTGGCGTAGTCGTGTCTGATAGGAATCAACATCTCTTGTCTCATCTTCCCTCTGAGGTTGCTGTCGCAGTAAATGCCCCGATATAAGAGTACCCGCAAGTACGAGTAAAAGCACACATTTTTGCTTTTCAGCATTAAAGGAGCTGATAGCAAGTTTGTGTCCTGCATTAGTGTATAACTATGAAGGGAAGAAGAGTTGGCATGTACACGCCGCAATATATAGCCAGACCTTCAATGTTCAGTGAAACAGGAAAGTTCAGTGGGGTATGTCACTGCGCTTAAAGCTGCAGACCTCTACTCCCCGAGGGATTCGCTTCATGGCGGAGGCGTGTCTGATAGATAGAAACATTATCCCTCCTCATCTTATCTTTCCTCGGAAATTGCTGGCGCCGTATATGCCCCGATGTAATATTGATACCCGCACGTGAAAGTAAAAGCCAACGTTTGTATTTTTCAACATTAAAGGAGCTGATACAGACTTCGTGTCCTGCATTAGTGTATAACTGAGTTGCATGTATACGCCGCAAGACAAAGCCAGACCGTCAATGTCCAGTAAAACATCACGACGGCCCGGAAAATTCAGTGGATGGATAAGACCTTGCGCATTAGAGCTGCATACCTTTGTTCCATGTGGACAGTTAAGGGACAATTCATCCCCCTGTCTCATCTTTCTTTGAAGTTGTTTGTGTTCAATCTTAAAGGGGCACACGGCAATCTTGAATTTTGTAATTAATACTATTACTTATTGGTTCAAAGTGTTCAAATTGTTATAGCATATTAATTGAAAACTCACACTTGTATTTGAATATACAAGACGTGTTTAACAAAATTAATCGAGGTGCTATGTTTTAGGCTTGATACAAACCCCATGATTGCCGTATGTATCCCTGTAATGCTCGTCGGTGATAGATCCGCATATGATGTGTTAAAGGGATGTACTGCAATCTTGATATTTTAACGGCGGCCCGTTAGTTTTTCACATATCATAACCTGCATTTGTTCAATCATTAATAATAAGTATACTGATAGTATCAACCAAACTGGTTTCGCATTTTACTAACGTTTGATTTATAGTGCACCAATAATATATTCAATGCAGGAAGTTTTAAAGTCAAAATTATTATTGATTATATTGCTTATTTTAATGATGGACATGCTTGCCATGTGTTCCTTAAACGAAAGCATCAGTTGAATGATTCAAAGTCACAATAACAGTTGCTTTATAAATACAGGTGCTAGTTTTGATGATTGATGCATAATTCGAGATTGCCGCGTGTCCCTTTAAAAGCGGAGGGCACTCCCAACCAGTATGTCACATACGTGCAAAGCCAGACATATACATCGATCATGTACAATGACAATATAATACATATGTTTCAAGTCGCACCTATGAATACGCAATTTTACATTCAGGACAATAAATTATGTTATGTTGTTCGCTCGTTTAAATTAAATGCAACTAAAACACATTATAATAGTTTAACGCGTATTGGTACACATTAGTATTTTTTCAAAATGTCTCCAGTCCCTTTAATATGCCTAAAGTGCGAATGCACCTCGGTGAACTCCTTGTTCAATTGCATTTGGCATGAAATCATGTAGCAACAGGAAATAAACAACAACATGTCACTCAATATTGACAAAAGGTTGCATCTGACACTTGACACCTGTAATTTGACTGGCTTAATTGATTGGGGTTTTCTCTCTCAAATTCATGGAGCCTGTCAATTATGTTCAATGGGCTGTCTTCACAGCACTTTTGGGCGCGGTGTGCTTTTTTAAAGGTGCGCTGGGCGTTTTAAAGGAACGCTGGGCGTTTTACACGGCACTATTGCGTTCCACCGTTCCCTCCCAACGCATTCATACGCGGCACACAGTCTAGCAAATAGTACCGAACCGCACTACACGTTCAATGCTAGTACATGACATGGAAAGCCCGTTTGATCAGGTTCTGATCAAAATCTAGTTATTATTCTTATTCTTCTCCCCAGCACTTTTCATAGTAAGACTGGTCGCACGGCCTCTAAATTTTACACAGTGATAGAACTCAGGCTGGAATAGTGTCCCGAAGCTTTTGGGGTCATGACGTCATCCAAGATGGCCGCCAGTGACGTCATGATAAAAATCTTGTTAGCGCTAGATCTCAAACATTTATGGTCGGATTTGAATGAAACTTTCGCAGCTGGTACAGTTTAGGGTCTAGTTGTGCAAGAACATAAAATGACGTCAAGACGTCATTAAATGCGACGTCGGCCTGTGATGTCGTAAGTCAAAAAAGGTCATTTTGGTGCAAATTGTTTTTTTCGACCAGTTTTGCCTGTAAATCAATCACGGTCATTGTCTTTAACGTCACCAATCATTGTGACGTCATGACGTCATCCAGTATGATTTTACGTTTTTTCCTATATAACTGTTTAAAAATGGAAATTCTTGTTATAAGTGTTTCACGTGATCACTTGTTGCGTAAGATCGTACGGCGGATGGTT
Source organism: Cyrtodaria siliqua (assembly GCA_037043455.1). Lineage (NCBI taxonomy): Eukaryota > Metazoa > Mollusca > Bivalvia > Adapedonta > Hiatellidae > Cyrtodaria > Cyrtodaria siliqua. The sequence goes on from JAWPHD010004056.1 coordinate 120,939, forward strand.
ACCTTTTTTGGCTTTATCGCTTGTTGTGCAACATCATACTGCGGATGGTTAGACTGTTTAGGTTGATCATGTGTTGTGTTATGTGACACACTTGTTTACCTGACGTCACCAACAAACACAGTGTCCAAGGAATTTTTTTTTTTTTTTTTTTTTTTTTTTTAAGTCCACCGCGCAGCTTTTTAGCTGGACAAAAGATGCGCAGTAAAACTTGCATGTTTTTTCCTATTTATTAACGATTTCTCGTAAATTTCTTTTCTTTTTTTTTTTTTTTTTTTTTTTTTCTTTTAGGTCAGTGCTGCGGCTGGAGGAGGTGGGTGGGGGGGGGGATTTCGGGTTGCTTTGTCGGTGTGAGATGGTGTTGCTGAGAGAGGGCGTTCCCTTTCTAACTTTTCTCCGTCAGTTTTACAGTAAATCAATGAAGATCAATGTCTTTATCATCACTAACCATTGTGACGTCATGACGTCATTGAGTATGATTTTACATGTTAAGCCTGACATGGAAAGCCCATGTTTGATCAGGTTCTGATCAAAATCTAGTAGGGGCTTACCACATTGCTGTAGAAACCATTATTGCGTTTCTTTGTTTATTAGGGCTTTCCACCTTTCAGTGGAAAGACCTTTTGTTTTCGTTCTGTTTATTCTTATTATTATTATTATTCTTATTCTTCTCCCCAGCACTTTTCATAGTAAGACTGGTCGCACGGCCTCTAAATTTTACACAGTGATAGAACTCAGGCTGGAATAGTGTCCCGAAGCTTTTGGGGTCATGACGTCATCCAAGATGGCCGCCAGTGACGTCATGATAAAAATCTTGTTAGCGCTAGATCTCAAACATTTATGGTCGGATTTGAATGAAACTTTCGCAGCTGGTACAGTTTAGGGTCTAGTTGTGCAAGAACATAAAATGACGTCAAGACGTCATTAAATGCGACGTCGGCCTGTGATGTCGTAAGTCAAAAAAGGTCATTTTGGTGCAAATTGTTTTTTTCGACCAGTTTTGCCTGTAAATCAATCACGGTCATTGTCTCATTGTCTTTAACGTCACCAATCATTGTGACGTCATGACGTCATCCAGTATGATTTTACGTTTTTTCCTATATAACTGTTTAAAAATGGAAATTCTTGTTATAAGTGTTTCACGTGATCACTTGTTGCGTAAGATCGTACGGCGGATGGTTACCTTTTTTGGCTTTATCGCTTGTTGTGCAACATCATACTGCGGATGGTTAGACTGTTTAGGTTGATCATGTGTTGTGTTATGTGACACACTTGTTTACCTGACGTCACCAACAAACACAGTGTCCAAGGATTTTTTTTTTTTTTTTTTTTTTTTTTTTTTTTTTTTTTAAGTCCACCGCGCAGCTTTTTAGCTGGACAAAAGATGCGCAGTAAAACTTGCATGTTTTTTCCTATTTATTAACGATTTCTCGTAAATTTCTTTTCTTTTCTTTTTTTTTTTTTTTTTTTCTTTTAGGTCAGTGCTGCGGCTGGAGGAGGTGGGTGGGGGGGGGGGATTTCGGGTTGCTTTGTCGGTGTGAGATGGTGTTGCTGAGAGAGGGCGTTCCCTTTCTAACTTTTCTCCGTCAGTTTTACAGTAAATCAATGAAGATCAATGTCTTTATCATCACTAACTTTACGTCATTGAGTATGATTTTACATGTTAAGCCTGACATGGAAAGCCCATGTTTGATCAGGTTCTGATCAAAATCTAGTAGGGGCTTACCACATTGCTGTAGAAACCATTATTGCGTTTCTTTGTTTATTAGGGCTTTCCACCTTTCAGTGGAAAGACCTTTTGTTTTCGTTCTGTTTATTCTTATTATTATTATTATTCTTATTCTTCTCCCCAGCACTTTTCATAGTAAGACTGGTCGCACGGCCTCTAAATTTTACACAGTGATAGAACTCAGGCTGGAATAGTGTCCCGAAGCTTTTGGGGTCATGACGTCATCCAAGATGGCCGCCAGTGACGTCATGATAAAAATCTTGTTAGCGCTAGATCTCAAACATTTATGGTCGGATTTGAATGAAACTTTCGCAGCTGGTACAGTTTAGGGTCTAGTTGTGCAAGAACATAAAATGACGTCAAGACGTCATTAAATGCGACGTCGGCCTGTGATGTCGTAAGTCAAAAAAGGTCATTTTGGTGCAAATTGTTTTTTTCGACCAGTTTTGCCTGTAAATCAATCACGGTCATTGTCTTTAACGTCACCAATCATTGTGACGTCATGACGTCATCCAGTATGATTTTACGTTTTTTCCTATATAACTGTTTAAAAATGGAAATTCTTGTTATAAGTGTTTCACGTGATCACTTGTTGCGTAAGATCGTACGGCGGATGGTTACCTTTTTTGGCTTTATCGCTTGTTGTGCAACATCATACTGCGGATGGTTAGACTGTTTAGGTTGATCATGTGTTGTGTTATGTGACACACTTGTTTACCTGACGTCACCAACAAACACAGTGTCCAAGGATTTTTTTTTTTTTTTTTTTTTTTTTTTTTTTTTTTTTAAGTCCACCGCGCAGCTTTTTAGCTGGACAAAAGATGCGCAGTAAAACTTGCATGTTTTTTCCTATTTATTAACGATTTCTCGTAAATTTCTTTTCTTTTCTTTTTTTTTTTTTTTTTTTCTTTTAGGTCAGTGCTGCGGCTGGAGGAGGTGGGTGGGGGGGGGGGGATTTCGGGTTGCTTTGTCGGTGTGAGATGGTGTTGCTGAGAGAGGGCGTTCCCTTTCTAACTTTTCTCCGTCAGTTTTACAGTAAATCAATGAAGATCAATGTCTTTATCATCACTAACTTTACGTCATTGAGTATGATTTTACATGTTAAGCCTGACATGGAAAGCCCATGTTTGATCAGGTTCTGATCAAAATCTAGTAGGGGCTTACCACATTGCTGTAGAAACCATTATTGCGTTTCTTTGTTTATTAGGGCTTTCCACCTTTCAGTGGAAAGACCTTTTGTTTTCGTTCTGTTTATTCTTATTATTATTATTATTCTTATTCTTCTCCCCAGCACTTTTCATAGTAAGACTGGTCGCACGGCCTCTAAATTTTACACAGTGATAGAACTCAGGCTGGAATAGTGTCCCGAAGCTTTTGGGGTCATGACGTCATCCAAGATGGCCGCCAGTGACGTCATGATAAAAATCTTGTTAGCGCTAGATCTCAAACATTTATGGTCGGATTTGAATGAAACTTTCGCAGCTGGTACAGTTTAGGGTCTAGTTGTGCAAGAACATAAAATGACGTCAAGACGTCATTAAATGCGACGTCGGCCTGTGATGTCGTAAGTCAAAAAAGGTCATTTTGGTGCAAATTGTTTTTTTCGACCAGTTTTGCCTGTAAATCAATCACGGTCATTGTCTTTAACGTCACCAATCATTGTGACGTCATGACGTCATCCAGTATGATTTTACGTTTTTTCCTATATAACTGTTTAAAAATGGAAATTCTTGTTATAAGTGTTTCACGTGATCACTTGTTGCGTAAGATCGTACGGCGGATGGTTACCTTTTTTGGCTTTATCGCTTGTTGTGCAACATCATACTGCGGATGGTTAGACTGTTTAGGTTGATCATGTGTTGTGTTATGTGACACACTTGTTTACCTGACGTCACCAACAAACACAGTGTCCAAGGATTTTTTTTTTATTTTTTTTTTTTTTTTTTTTTTTTTTAAGTCCACCGCGCAGCTTTTTAGCTGGACAAAAGATGCGCAGTAAAACTTGCATGTTTTTTCCTATTTATTAACGATTTCTCGTAAATTTCTTTTCTTTTCTTTTTTTTTTTTTTTTTTTCTTTTAGGTCAGTGCTGCGGCTGGAGGAGGTGGGTGGGGGGGGGGATTTCGGGTTGCTTTGTCGGTGTGAGATGGTGTTGCTGAGAGAGGGCGTTCCCTTTCTAACTTTTCTCCGTCAGTTTTACAGTAAATCAATGAAGATCAATGTCTTTATCATCACTAACCATTGTGACGTCATGACGTCATTGAGTATGATTTTACATGTTAAGCCTGACATGGAAAGCCCATGTTTGATCAGGTTCTGATCAAAATCTAGTAGGGGCTTACCACATTGCTGTAGAAACCATTATTGCGTTTCTTTGTTTATTAGGGCTTTCCACCTTTCAGTGGAAAGACCTTTTGTTTTCGTTCTGTTTATTCTTATTATTATTATTATTCTTATTCTTCTCCCCAGCACTTTTCATAGTAAGACTGGTCGCACGGCCTCTAAATTTTACACAGTGATAGAACTCAGGCTGGAATAGTGTCCCGAAGCTTTTGGGGTCATGACGTCATCCAAGATGGCCGCCAGTGACGTCATGATAAAAATCTTGTTAGCGCTAGATCTCAAACATTTATGGTCGGATTTGAATGAAACTTTCGCAGCTGGTACAGTTTAGGGTCTAGTTGTGCAAGAACATAAAATGACGTCAAGACGTCATTAAATGCGACGTCGGCCTGTGATGTCGTAAGTCAAAAAAGGTCATTTTGGTGCAAATTGTTTTTTTCGACCAGTTTTGCCTGTAAATCAATCACGGTCATTGTCTTTAACGTCACCAATCATTGTGACGTCATGACGTCATCCAGTATGATTTTACGTTTTTTCCTATATAACTGTTTAAAAATGGAAATTCTTGTTATAAGTGTTTCACGTGATCACTTGTTGCGTAAGATCGTACGGCGGATGGTTACCTTTTTTGGCTTTATCGCTTGTTGTGCAACATCATACTGCGGATGGTTAGACTGTTTAGGTTGATCATGTGTTGTGTTATGTGACACACTTGTTTACCTGACGTCACCAACAAACACAGTGTCCAAGGATTTTTTTTTTTTTTTTTTTTTTTTTTTTTTTTTTTTAAGTCCACCGCGCAGCTTTTTAGCTGGACAAAAGATGCGCAGTAAAACTTGCATGTTTTTTCCTATTTATTAACGATTTCTCGTAAATTTCTTTTCTTTTCTTTTTTTTTTTTTTTTTTTCTTTTAGGTCAGTGCTGCGGCTGGAGGAGGTGGGTGGGGGGGGGGGGATTTCGGGTTGCTTTGTCGGTGTGAGATGGTGTTGCTGAGAGAGGGCGTTCCCTTTCTAACTTTTCTCCGTCAGTTTTACAGTAAATCAATGAAGATCAATGTCTTTATCATCACTAACTTTACGTCATTGAGTATGATTTTACATGTTAAGCCTGACATGGAAAGCCCATGTTTGATCAGGTTCTGATCAAAATCTAGTAGGGGCTTACCACATTGCTGTAGAAACCATTATTGCGTTTCTTTGTTTATTAGGGCTTTCCACCTTTCAGTGGAAAGACCTTTTGTTTTCGTTCTGTTTATTCTTATTATTATTATTATTCTTATTCTTCTCCCCAGCACTTTTCATAGTAAGACTGGTCGCACGGCCTCTAAATTTTACACAGTGATAGAACTCAGGCTGGAATAGTGTCCCGAAGCTTTTGGGGTCATGACGTCATCCAAGATGGCCGCCAGTGACGTCATGATAAAAATCTTGTTAGCGCTAGATCTCAAACATTTATGGTCGGATTTGAATGAAACTTTCGCAGCTGGTACAGTTTAGGGTCTAGTTGTGCAAGAACATAAAATGACGTCAAGACGTCATTAAATGCGACGTCGGCCTGTGATGTCGTAAGTCAAAAAAGGTCATTTTGGTGCAAATTGTTTTTTTCGACCAGTTTTGCCTGTAAATCAATCACGGTCATTGTCTTTAACGTCACCAATCATTGTGACGTCATGACGTCATCCAGTATGATTTTACGTTTTTTCCTATATAACTGTTTAAAAATGGAAATTCTTGTTATAAGTGTTTCACGTGATCACTTGTTGCGTAAGATCGTACGGCGGATGGTTACCTTTTTTGGCTTTATCGCTTGTTGTGCAACATCATACTGCGGATGGTTAGACTGTTTAGGTTGATCATGTGTTGTGTTATGTGACACACTTGTTTACCTGACGTCACCAACAAACACAGTGTCCAAGGATTTTTTTTTTTTTTTTTTTTTTTTTTTTTTTTTTTTTTAAGTCCACCGCGCAGCTTTTTAGCTGGACAAAAGATGCGCAGTAAAACTTGCATGTTTTTTCCTATTTATTAACGATTTCTCGTAAATTTCTTTTCTTTTCTTTTTTTTTTTTTTTTTTTCTTTTAGGTCAGTGCTGCGGCTGGAGGAGGTGGGTGGGGGGGGGGGATTTCGGGTTGCTTTGTCGGTGTGAGATGGTGTTGCTGAGAGAGGGCGTTCCCTTTCTAACTTTTCTCCGTCAGTTTTACAGTAAATCAATGAAGATCAATGTCTTTATCATCACTAACTTTACGTCATTGAGTATGATTTTACATGTTAAGCCTGACATGGAAAGCCCATGTTTGATCAGGTTCTGATCAAAATCTAGTAGGGGCTTACCACATTGCTGTAGAAACCATTATTGCGTTTCTTTGTTTATTAGGGCTTTCCACCTTTCAGTGGAAAGACCTTTTGTTTTCGTTCTGTTTATTCTTATTATTATTATTATTCTTATTCTTCTCCCCAGCACTTTTCATAGTAAGACTGGTCGCACGGCCTCTAAATTTTACACAGTGATAGAACTCAGGCTGGAATAGTGTCCCGAAGCTTTTGGGGTCATGACGTCATCCAAGATGGCCGCCAGTGACGTCATGATAAAAATCTTGTTAGCGCTAGATCTCAAACATTTATGGTCGGATTTGAATGAAACTTTCGCAGCTGGTACAGTTTAGGGTCTAGTTGTGCAAGAACATAAAATGACGTCAAGACGTCATTAAATGCGACGTCGGCCTGTGATGTCGTAAGTCAAAAAAGGTCATTTTGGTGCAAATTGTTTTTTTCGACCAGTTTTGCCTGTAAATCAATCACGGTCATTGTCTTTAACGTCACCAATCATTGTGACGTCATGACGTCATCCAGTATGATTTTACGTTTTTTCCTATATAACTGTTTAAAAATGGAAATTCTTGTTATAAGTGTTTCACGTGATCACTTGTTGCGTAAGATCGTACGGCGGATGGTTACCTTTTTTGGCTTTATCGCTTGTTGTGCAACATCATACTGCGGATGGTTAGACTGTTTAGGTTGATCATGTGTTGTGTTATGTGACACACTTGTTTACCTGACGTCACCAACAAACACAGTGTCCAAGGATTTTTTTTTTTTTTTTTTTTTTTTTTTTTTTTTTAAGTCCACCGCGCAGCTTTTTAGCTGGACAAAAGATGCGCAGTAAAACTTGCATGTTTTTTCCTATTTATTAACGATTTCTCGTAAATTTCTTTTCTTTTTTTTTTTTTTTTTTTTTTTTCTTTTAGGTCAGTGCTGCGGCTGGAGGAGGTGGGTGGGGGGGGATTTCGGGTTGCTTTGTCGGTGTGAGATGGTGTTGCTGAGAGAGGGCGTTCCCTTTCTAACTTTTCTCCGTCAGTTTTACAGTAAATCAATGAAGATCAATGTCTTTATCATCACTAACCATTGTGACGTCATGACGTCATTGAGTATGATTTTACATGTTAAGCCTGACATGGAAAGCCCATGTTTGATCAGGTTCTGATCAAAATCTAGTAGGGGCTTACCACATTGCTGTAGAAACCATTATTGCGTTTCTTTGTTTATTAGGGCTTTCCACCTTTCAGTGGAAAGACCTTTTGTTTTCGTTCTGTTTATTCTTATTATTATTATTATTCTTATTCTTCTCCCCAGCACTTTTCATAGTAAGACTGGTCGCACGGCCTCTAAATTTTACACAGTGATAGAACTCAGGCTGGAATAGTGTCCCGAAGCTTTTGGGGTCATGACGTCATCCAAGATGGCCGCCAGTGACGTCATGATAAAAATCTTGTTAGCGCTAGATCTCAAACATTTATGGTCGGATTTGAATGAAACTTTCGCAGCTGGTACAGTTTAGGGTCTAGTTGTGCAAGAACATAAAATGACGTCAAGACGTCATTAAATGCGACGTCGGCCTGTGATGTCGTAAGTCAAAAAAGGTCATTTTGGTGCAAATTGTTTTTTTCGACCAGTTTTGCCTGTAAATCAATCACGGTCATTGTCTTTAACGTCACCAATCATTGTGACGTCATGACGTCATCCAGTATGATTTTACGTTTTTTCCTATATAACTGTTTAAAAATGGAAATTCTTGTTATAAGTGTTTCACGTGATCACTTGTTGCGTAAGATCGTACGGCGGATGGTTACCTTTTTTGGCTTTATCGCTTGTTGTGCAACATCATACTGCGGATGGTTAGACTGTTTAGGTTGATCATGTGTTGTGTTATGTGACACACTTGTTTACCTGACGTCACCAACAAACACAGTGTCCAAGGATTTTTTTTTTTTTTTTTTTTTTTTTTTTTTTTTTTAAGTCCACCGCGCAGCTTTTTAGCTGGACAAAAGATGCGCAGTAAAACTTGCATGTTTTTTCCTATTTATTAACGATTTCTCGTAAATTTCTTTTCTTTTTTTTTTTTTTTTTTTTTTTTCTTTTAGGTCAGTGCTGCGGCTGGAGGAGGTGGGTGGGGGGGGGATTTCGGGTTGCTTTGTCGGTGTGAGATGGTGTTGCTGAGAGAGGGCGTTCCCTTTCTAACTTTTCTCCGTCAGTTTTACAGTAAATCAATGAAGATCAATGTCTTTATCATCACTAACCATTGTGACGTCATGACGTCATTGAGTATGATTTTACATGTTAAGCCTGACATGGAAAGCCCATGTTTGATCAGGTTCTGATCAAAATCTAGTAGGGGCTTACCACATTGCTGTAGAAACCATTATTGCGTTTCTTTGTTTATTAGGGCTTTCCACCTTTCAGTGGAAAGACCTTTTGTTTTCGTTCTGTTTATTCTTATTATTATTATTATTCTTATTCTTCTCCCCAGCACTTTTCATAGTAAGACTGGTCGCACGGCCTCTAAATTTTACACAGTGATAGAACTCAGGCTGGAATAGTGTCCCGAAGCTTTTGGGGTCATGACGTCATCCAAGATGGCCGCCAGTGACGTCATGATAAAAATCTTGTTAGCGCTAGATCTCAAACATTTATGGTCGGATTTGAATGAAACTTTCGCAGCTGGTACAGTTTAGGGTCTAGTTGTGCAAGAACATAAAATGACGTCAAGACGTCATTAAATGCGACGTCGGCCTGTGATGTCGTAAGTCAAAAAAGGTCATTTTGGTGCAAATTGTTTTTTTCGACCAGTTTTGCCTGTAAATCAATCACGGTCATTGTCTTTAACGTCACCAATCATTGTGACGTCATGACGTCATCCAGTATGATTTTACGTTTTTTCCTATATAACTGTTTAAAAATGGAAATTCTTGTTATAAGTGTTTCACGTGATCACTTGTTGCGTAAGATCGTACGGCGGATGGTTACCTTTTTTGGCTTTATCGCTTGTTGTGCAACATCATACTGCGGATGGTTAGACTGTTTAGGTTGATCATGTGTTGTGTTATGTGACACACTTGTTTACCTGACGTCACCAACAAACACAGTGTCCAAGGATTTTTTTTTTTTTTTTTTTTTTTTTTTTTTTTTTTTTAAGTCCACCGCGCAGCTTTTTAGCTGGACAAAAGATGCGCAGTAAAACTTGCATGTTTTTTCCTATTTATTAACGATTTCTCGTAAATTTCTTTTCTTTTCTTTTTTTTTTTTTTTTTTTCTTTTAGGTCAGTGCTGCGGCTGGAGGAGGTGGGTGGGGGGGGGATTTCGGGTTGCTTTGTCGGTGTGAGATGGTGTTGCTGAGAGAGGGCGTTCCCTTTCTAACTTTTCTCCGTCAGTTTTACAGTAAATCAATGAAGATCAATGTCTTTATCATCACTAACCATTGTGACGTCATTACGTCATTGAGTATGATTTTACATGTTAAGCCTGACATGGAAAGCCCATGTTTGATCAGGTTCTGATCAAAATCTAGTAGGGGCTTACCACATTGCTGTAGAAACCATTATTGCGTTTCTTTGTTTATTAGGGCTTTCCACCTTTCAGTGGAAAGACCTTTTGTTTTCGTTCTGTTTATTCTTATTATTATTATTATTCTTATTCTTCTCCCCAGCACTTTTCATAGTAAGACTGGTCGCACGGCCTCTAAATTTTACACAGTGATAGAACTCAGGCTGGAATAGTGTCCCGAAGCTTTTGGGGTCATGACGTCATCCAAGATGGCCGCCAGTGACGTCATGATAAAAATCTTGTTAGCGCTAGATCTCAAACATTTATGGTCGGATTTGAATGAAACTTTCGCAGCTGGTACAGTTTAGGGTCTAGTTGTGCAAGAACATAAAATGACGTCAAGACGTCATTAAATGCGACGTCGGCCTGTGATGTCGTAAGTCAAAAAAGGTCATTTTGGTGCAAATTGTTTTTTTCGACCAGTTTTGCCTGTAAATCAATCACGGTCATTGTCTTTAACGTCACCAATCATTGTGACGTCATGACGTCATCCAGTATGATTTTACGTTTTTTCCTATATAACTGTTTAAAAATGGAAATTCTTGTTATAAGTGTTTCACGTGATCACTTGTTGCGTAAGATCGTACGGCGGATGGTTACCTTTTTTGGCTTTATCGCTTGTTGTGCAACATCATACTGCGGATGGTTAGACTGTTTAGGTTGATCATGTGTTGTGTTATGTGACACACTTGTTTACCTGACGTCACCAACAAACACAGTGTCCAAGGATTTTTTTTTTTTTTTTTTTTTTTTTTTTTTTTTTTTTAAGTCCACCGCGCAGCTTTTTAGCTGGACAAAAGATGCGCAGTAAAACTTGCATGTTTTTTCCTATTTATTAACGATTTCTCGTAAATTTCTTTTCTTTTCTTTTTTTTTTTTTTTTTTTCTTTTAGGTCAGTGCTGCGGCTGGAGGAGGTGGGTGGGGGGGGGGATTTCGGGTTGCTTTGTCGGTGTGAGATGGTGTTGCTGAGAGAGGGCGTTCCCTTTCTAACTTTTCTCCGTCAGTTTTACAGTAAATCAATGAAGATCAATGTCTTTATCATCACTAACCATTGTGACGTCATTACGTCATTGAGTATGATTTTACATGTTAAGCCTGACATGGAAAGCCCATGTTTGATCAGGTTCTGATCAAAATCTAGTAGGGGCTTACCACATTGCTGTAGAAACCATTATTGCGTTTCTTTGTTTATTAGGGCTTTCCACCTTTCAGTGGAAAGACCTTTTGTTTTCGTTCTGTTTATTCTTATTATTATTATTATTCTTATTCTTCTCCCCAGCACTTTTCATAGTAAGACTGGTCGCACGGCCTCTAAATTTTACACAGTGATAGAACTCAGGCTGGAATAGTGTCCCGAAGCTTTTGGGGTCATGACGTCATCCAAGATGGCCGCCAGTGACGTCATGATAAAAATCTTGTTAGCGCTAGATCTCAAACATTTATGGTCGGATTTGAATGAAACTTTCGCAGCTGGTACAGTTTAGGGTCTAGTTGTGCAAGAACATAAAATGACGTCAAGACGTCATTAAATGCGACGTCGGCCTGTGATGTCGTAAGTCAAAAAAGGTCATTTTGGTGCAAATTGTTTTTTTCGACCAGTTTTGCCTGTAAATCAATCACGGTCATTGTCTTTAACGTCACCAATCATTGTGACGTCATGACGTCATCCAGTATGATTTTACGTTTTTTCCTATATAACTGTTTAAAAATGGAAATTCTTGTTATAAGTGTTTCACGTGATCACTTGTTGCGTAAGATCGTACGGCGGATGGTTACCTTTTTTGGCTTTATCGCTTGTTGTGCAACATCATACTGCGGATGGTTAGACTGTTTAGGTTGATCATGTGTTGTGTTATGTGACACACTTGTTTACCTGACGTCACCAACAAACACAGTGTCCAAGGATTTTTTTTTTTTTTTTTTTTTTTTTTTTTTTTTTTTAAGTCCACCGCGCAGCTTTTTAGCTGGACAAAAGATGCGCAGTAAAACTTGCATGTTTTTTCCTATTTATTAACGATTTCTCGTAAATTTCTTTTCTTTTCTTTTTTTTTTTTTTTTTTTCTTTTAGGTCAGTGCTGCGGCTGGAGGAGGTGGGTGGGGGGGGGGGATTTCGGGTTGCTTTGTCGGTGTGAGATGGTGTTGCTGAGAGAGGGCGTTCCCTTTCTAACTTTTCTCCGTCAGTTTTACAGTAAATCAATGAAGATCAATGTCTTTATCATCACTAACCATTGTGACGTCATTACGTCATTGAGTATGCTTTTACATGTTAAGCCTGACATGGAAAGCCCATGTTTGATCAGGTTCTGATCAAAATCTAGTAGGGGCTTACCACATTGCTGTAGAAACCATTATTGCGTTTCTTTGTTTATTAGGGCTTTCCACCTTTCAGTGGAAAGACCTTTTGTTTTCGTTCTGTTTATTCTTATTATTATTATTATTCTTATTCTTCTCCCCAGCACTTTTCATAGTAAGACTGGTCGCACGGCCTCTAAATTTTACACAGTGATAGAACTCAGGCTGGAATAGTGTCCCGAAGCTTTTGGGGTCATGACGTCATCCAAGATGGCCGCCAGTGACGTCATGATAAAAATCTTGTTAGCGCTAGATCTCAAACATTTATGGTCGGATTTGAATGAAACTTTCGCAGCTGGTACAGTTTAGGGTCTAGTTGTGCAAGAACATAAAATGACGTCAAGACGTCATTAAATGCGACGTCGGCCTGTGATGTCGTAAGTCAAAAAAGGTCATTTTGGTGCAAATTGTTTTTTTCGACCAGTTTTGCCTGTAAATCAATCACGGTCATTGTCTTTAACGTCACCAATCATTGTGACGTCATGACGTCATCCAGTATGATTTTACGTTTTTTCCTATATAACTGTTTAAAAATGGAAATTCTTGTTATAAGTGTTTCACGTGATCACTTGTTGCGTAAGATCGTACGGCGGATGGTTACCTTTTTTGGCTTTATCGCTTGTTGTGCAACATCATACTGCGGATGGTTAGACTGTTTAGGTTGATCATGTGTTGTGTTATGTGACACACTTGTTTACCTGACGTCACCAACAAACACAGTGTCCAAGGATTTTTTTTTTTTTTTTTTTTTTTTTTTTTTTTTTTTTTAAGTCCACCGCGCAGCTTTTTAGCTGGACAAAAGATGCGCAGTAAAACTTGCATGTTTTTTCCTATTTATTAACGATTTCTCGTAAATTTCTTTTCTTTTCTTTTTTTTTTTTTTTTTTTCTTTTAGGTCAGTGCTGCGGCTGGAGGAGGTGGGTGGGGGGGGGATTTCGGGTTGCTTTGTCGGTGTGAGATGGTGTTGCTGAGAGAGGGCGTTCCCTTTCTAACTTTTCTCCGTCAGTTTTACAGTAAATCAATGAAGATCAATGTCTTTATCATCACTAACCATTGTGACGTCATTACGTCATTGAGTATGATTTTACATGTTAAGCCTGACATGGAAAGCCCATGTTTGATCAGGTTCTGATCAAAATCTAGTAGGGGCTTACCACATTGCTGTAGAAACCATTATTGCGTTTCTTTGTTTATTAGGGCTTTCCACCTTTCAGTGGAAAGACCTTTTGTTTTCGTTCTGTTTATTCTTATTATTATTATTATTCTTATTCTTCTCCCCAGCACTTTTCATAGTAAGACTGGTCGCACGGCCTCTAAATTTTACACAGTGATAGAACTCAGGCTGGAATAGTGTCCCGAAGCTTTTGGGGTCATGACGTCATCCAAGATGGCCGCCAGTGACGTCATGATAAAAATCTTGTTAGCGCTAGATCTCAAACATTTATGGTCGGATTTGAATGAAACTTTCGCAGCTGGTACAGTTTAGGGTCTAGTTGTGCAAGAACATAAAATGACGTCAAGACGTCATTAAATGCGACGTCGGCCTGTGATGTCGTAAGTCAAAAAAGGTCATTTTGGTGCAAATTGTTTTTTTCGACCAGTTTTGCCTGTAAATCAATCACGGTCATTGTCTTTAACGTCACCAATCATTGTGACGTCATGACGTCATCCAGTATGATTTTACGTTTTTTCCTATATAACTGTTTAAAAATGGAAATTCTTGTTATAAGTGTTTCACGTGATCACTTGTTGCGTAAGATCGTACGGCGGATGGTTACCTTTTTTGGCTTTATCGCTTGTTGTGCAACATCATACTGCGGATGGTTAGACTGTTTAGGTTGATCATGTGTTTGTGTTATGTGACACACTTGTTTACCTGACGTCACCAACAAACACAGTGTCCAAGGATTTTTTTTTTTTTTTTTTTTTTTTTTTTTTTTTTTTTTAAGTCCACCGCGCAGCTTTTTAGCTGGACAAAAGATGCGCAGTAAAACTTGCATGTTTTTTCCTATTTATTAACGATTTCTCGTAAATTTCTTTTCTTTTCTTTTTTTTTTTTTTTTTTTCTTTTAGGTCAGTGCTGCGGCTGGAGGAGGTGGGTGGGGGGGGGATTTCGGGTTGCTTTGTCGGTGTGAGATGGTGTTGCTGAGAGAGGGCGTTCCCTTTCTAACTTTTCTCCGTCAGTTTTACAGTAAATCAATGAAGATCAATGTCTTTATCATCACTAACCATTGTGACGTCATTACGTCATTGAGTATGATTTTACATGTTAAGCCTGACATGGAAAGCCCATGTTTGATCAGGTTCTGATCAAAATCTAGTAGGGGCTTACCACATTGCTGTAGAAACCATTATTGCGTTTCTTTGTTTATTAGGGCTTTCCACCTTTCAGTGGAAAGACCTTTTGTTTTCGTTCTGTTTATTCTTATTATTATTATTATTCTTATTCTTCTCCCCAGCACTTTTCATAGTAAGACTGGTCGCACGGCCTCTAAATTTTACACAGTGATAGAACTCAGGCTGGAATAGTGTCCCGAAGCTTTTGGGGTCATGACGTCATCCAAGATGGCCGCCAGTGACGTCATGATAAAAATCTTGTTAGCGCTAGATCTCAAACATTTATGGTCGGATTTGAATGAAACTTTCGCAGCTGGTACAGTTTAGGGTCTAGTTGTGCAAGAACATAAAATGACGTCAAGACGTCATTAAATGCGACGTCGGCCTGTGATGTCGTAAGTCAAAAAAGGTCATTTTGGTGCAAATTGTTTTTTTCGACCAGTTTTGCCTGTAAATCAATCACGGTCATTGTCTTTAACGTCACCAATCATTGTGACGTCATGACGTCATCCAGTATGATTTTACGTTTTTTCCTATATAACTGTTTAAAAATGGAAATTCTTGTTATAAGTGTTTCACGTGATCACTTGTTGCGTAAGATCGTACGGCGGATGGTTACCTTTTTTGGCTTTATCGCTTGTTGTGCAACATCATACTGCGGATGGTTAGACTGTTTAGGTTGATCATGTGTTGTGTTATGTGACACACTTGTTTACCTGACGTCACCAACAAACACAGTGTCCAAGGATTTTTTTTTTTTTTTTTTTTTTTTTTTTTTTTTTTAAGTCCACCGCGCAGCTTTTTAGCTGGACAAAAGATGCGCAGTAAAACTTGCATGTTTTTTCCTATTTATTAACGATTTCTCGTAAATTTCTTTTCTTTTTTTTTTTTTTTTTTTTTTTTCTTTTAGGTCAGTGCTGCGGCTGGAGGAGGTGGGTGGGGGGGGGATTTCGGGTTGCTTTGTCGGTGTGAGATGGTGTTGCTGAGAGAGGGCGTTCCCTTTCTAACTTTTCTCCGTCAGTTTTACAGTAAATCAATGAAGATCAATGTCTTTATCATCACTAACCATTGTGACGTCATGACGTCATTGAGTATGATTTTACATGTTAAGCCTGACATGGAAAGCCCATGTTTGATCAGGTTCTGATCAAAATCTAGTAGGGGCTTACCACATTGCTGTAGAAACCATTATTGCGTTTCTTTGTTTATTAGGGCTTTCCACCTTTCAGTGGAAAGACCTTTTGTTTTCGTTCTGTTTATTAGGGCTTTCCACCTTTCAGTGGAAAGACCTTTTGTTTTCGTTCTGTTTATTCTTATTCTTTTCTTCTTCTTCTTCTTCTCCCCAGCACTTTTCATAGTACGACTGCTCGCACGGCCTCTACATTTTACACAATGATAGAACTCAGGCTGGAATAGTGTCCCGAAGCTTTTGGGGTCATGACGTCATCCAAGATGGCCGCCAGTGACGTCATGATACAAATCTTGTTAGCGCTAGATCTCAAACATTTATGACCGGATTTGAATAAAACTTTCGCAGCTGGTACAGTTTAGGGTCTAGTTGTGCAAGAATATAAAATGACGTCAAGACGTCATTAAATGTGACGTCAGCCTTTGACGTCTTAAGTCATAAAAGGTCATTTTGGTGCAAATTGTATTTTTCGTCCAGTTTGGCCTGTAAATCAATCACGGTCATTGTCTTTAACGTCACCGATCATTGTGACGTCATGACGTCATCCAGTATGATTTTACGTTTTTTCCTCTATAACTGTTTAAAAATGGAAATTCTTGTTATAAGTGTTTCTCGTTATCACTTGTTGCTTAAGATCATACTGCGGATGGTTAACTTTTTCGGCTTTATCGCTTGTTGTGCAACATCATACTGCGGATGGTAAGAATGTTTAGGCTGATCACGTGTTGTGTTATGTGACACACGTGTATACCTGACGTCACCAACAAACACAGTGTCTAAGGAAGATTTTTTTTTTTTTGTTTTTTTTTTTTTTTTAACTCCGTGCGCAGCTTTTTCCACTGAACTGACAAAAGCTGCGCAGTAAAACTTGCATGTTTTTTTCTATTTAATAACGATTTCTCGTAAATTTCGTCTTTTTTTTTTTTTTTTTTTTTTTTCTTGTTGGTCAGTGGTGGTGCGGATGGAGGAGGTGGGGGGGGGGGGGGGGGGGGGATTTTGGGTTACTTTGTCTGACAAGGAAAGCCCATGTTTGATCAGGTTCTGATCAAAATCTAGTTCTTATTATTATTATTATTCTTATTCTTCTCCCCAGCACTTTTCATAGTAAGACTGGTCGCACGGCCTCTAAATTTTACACAGTGATAGAACTCAGGCTGGAATAGTGTCCCGAAGCTTTTGGGGTCATGACGTCATCCAAGATGGCCGCCAGTGACGTCATGATAAAAATCTTGTTAGCGCTAGATCTCAAACATTTATGGTCGGATTTGAATGAAACTTTCGCAGCTGGTACAGTTTAGGGTCTAGTTGTGCAAGAACATAAAATGACGTCAAGACGTCATTAAATGCGACGTCGGCCTGTGATGTCGTAAGTCAAAAAAGGTCATTTTGGTGCAAATTGTTTTTTTCGACCAGTTTTGCCTGTAAATCAATCACGGTCATTGTCTTTAACGTCACCAATCATTGTGACGTCATGACGTCATCCAGTATGATTTTACGTTTTTTCCTATATAACTGTTTAAAAATGGAAATTCTTGTTATAAGTGTTTCACGTGATCACTTGTTGCGTAAGATCGTACGGCGGATGGTTACCTTTTTTGGCTTTATCGCTTGTTGTGCAACATCATACTGCGGATGGTTAGACTGTTTAGGTTGATCATGTGTTGTGTTATGTGACACACTTGTTTACCTGACGTCACCAACAAACACAGTGTCCAAGGATTTTTTTTTTTTTTTTTTTTTTTTTTTTTTTTTTTTTAAGTCCACCGCGCAGCTTTTTAGCTGGACAAAAGATGCGCAGTAAAACTTGCATGTTTTTTCCTATTTATTAACGATTTCTCGTAAATTTCTTTTCTTTTCTTTTTTTTTTTTTTTTTTTCTTTTAGGTCAGTGCTGCGGCTGGAGGAGGTGGGTGGGGGGGGGGATTTCGGGTTGCTTTGTCGGTGTGAGATGGTGTTGCTGAGAGAGGGCGTTCCCTTTCTAACTTTTCTCCGTCAGTTTTACAGTAAATCAATGAAGATCAATGTCTTTATCATCACTAACCATTGTGACGTCATTACGTCATTGAGTATGATTTTACATGTTAAGCCTGACATGGAAAGCCCATGTTTGATCAGGTTCTGATCAAAATCTAGTAGGGGCTTACCACATTGCTGTAGAAACCATTATTGCGTTTCTTTGTTTATTAGGGCTTTCCACCTTTCAGTGGAAAGACCTTTTGTTTTCGTTCTGTTTATTAGGGCTTTCCACCTTTCAGTGGAAAGACCTTTTGTTTTCGTTCTGTTTATTCTTATTATTATTATTCTTCTCCCCAGCACTTTTCATAGTAAGACTGTTCGCACGGCCTCTAAACTTTACACAGTGATAGAGCTCAGTCTGGAATAGTGTCCCGAAGCTTTTGGAGTTATGACGTCATCCAAGATGGCCGCCGGTGACGTCATCAGACACATCTTGTTATCGCTAGATCTCAAACATTTATAGTCAGATTTGAATGAAACTTTCACAGATTGTAGGGTTGAGGGTCTAGTTGTGCAAGAACGTAAAAACGTGTCTCTATGTCATAACGTCTTGACGTCAGTGACGTCACAATGTTATGAAAATTCCTTTTTTTCAGTGATTGCATTTTTCATGTCTTTTTTACTGTAAAATCCATCAGTGTCATTGTTTCAGTCGACGCTGACAGTTTTAACGTCATGACGTCATTCAAAATGGCCGCCAATGACGTCATTTAAGAAATCTTGTAATCGCTATATCTCCTTCAGTTATGATCGGATTTTGACGCAATTTTCACAGCCTGTATGGAATTAGGTTGGGTTGTGCAAGAATGTCAAAAATTATAATGACGTCATCCTAGATGGCCGCCAGTGACGTCATGATACAAATCTTGTTCGCGCTAGATCTCAAACATTTACAGTCGGATTTAAAGGAATCTTTTACAGATTGTCGAGTTTAGGGTCTAGTTGTGCGTGAATGTCAAAATGTGTCTCTACGTCATAATCTCATGACGTCAGTGACGTCACAATGTTATGAAAAATCCGTTTTTTTCATTAATTGTATTTTTTAAGGAATTTTATTGTAAAATCCGTCAGTGTCATCATTTTAGTCGACGCTGACAGTTCTAACGTCATGACGTCATTCAAAATGGCCGCCAATGACGTCATTTAAGAAATCTTGTAATCGCTATATCTCCTTCATTTATGATCGGATTTTGATGCAACTTTCACAGCCTCTAGGGAAGTATGTTGGGTTGTACCACAATGTCGAAAATTATCATGATGTCATCCAAGATGGCCGCCAGTGACGTCATCAAACAAATCTTGTTATCGCTAGATTTCAAACATTTATAGTCCGATTTGAATGAATCTTTCACAGATTGTAGGTTTCAGGCTCTAGTTGTGCAAAAATGTAAAAACGTGTCTCTATGTAGTAACGTCTTGACGTCAGTGACGTCATAATGTTATGAATATACGTTTTTTCACTGTTCCATTTTTGAAGTTGTTTTACTGAATAATCCATCAATGTCATTGTCTCAGTCGACGCTGACATTTTTAACGTCATGACGTCATCCAAAATGGCCGCCAATGACGTCATTTAAGAAATCTTGTTTTGTCTATATCTTCTCTATTTATTATCGGATTTGAATAAAACTTTCACAGATTGTAGAGTTCAGGGTCCGGTTGTGCAAGAACGTCACATGGTATCGCGACGTCATGACGTCATGGCGTCAGTGACGTCAAAATATTCAGAAATTCGGTTTTTTAACTGATTGCATGTTCGAAGTTATTTTCGTGATAAATCAATCAGTGTCTTCATCTTTGACAACTCATTTGACGTCATTTAGACAGGAAAGCCCGTTTGATCAGGTTCTGATCAAAATCTAGTTCTTATTATTATTATTATTCTTATTCTTCTCCCCAGCACTTTTCATAGTAAGACTGGTCGCACGGCCTCTAAATTTTACACAGTGATAGAACTCAGGCTGGAATAGTGTCCCGAAGCTTTTGGGGTCATGACGTCATCCAAGATGGCCGCCAGTGACGTCATGATAAAAATCTTGTTAGCGCTAGATCTCAAACATTTATGGTCGGATTTGAATGAAACTTTCGCAGCTGGTACAGTTTAGGGTCTAGTTGTGCAAGAACATAAAATGACGTCAAGACGTCATTAAATGCGACGTCGGCCTGTGATGTCGTAAGTCAAAAAAGGTCATTTTGGTGCAAATTGTTTTTTTCGACCAGTTTTGCCTGTAAATCAATCACGGTCATTGTCTTTAACGTCACCAATCATTGTGACGTCATGACGTCATCCAGTATGATTTTACGTTTTTTCCTATATAACTGTTTAAAAATGGAAATTCTTGTTATAAGTGTTTCAAGTGATCACTTGTTGCGTAAGATCGTACGGCGGATGGTTACCTTTTTTGGCTTTATCGCTTGTTGTGCAACATCATACTGCGGATGGTTAGACTGTTTAGGTTGATCATGTGTTGTGTTATGTGACACACTTGTTTACCTGACGTCACCAACAAACACAGTGTCCAAGGATTTTTTTTTTTTTTTTTTTTTTTTTTTTTTTTTTTTTTTTAAGTCCACCGCGCAGCTTTTTAGCTGGACAAAAGATGCGCAGTAAAACTTGCATGTTTTTTCCTATTTATTAACGATTTCTCGTAAATTTCTTTTCTTTTCTTTTTTTTTTTTTTTTTTTCTTTTAGGTCAGTGCTGCGGCTGGAGGAGGTGGGTGGGGGGGGGGATTTCGGGTTGCTTTGTCGGTGTGAGATGGTGTTGCTGAGAGAGGGCGTTCCCTTTCTAACTTTTCTCCGTCAGTTTTACAGTAAATCAATGAAGATCAATGTCTTTATCATCACTAACCATTGTGACGTCATTACGTCATTGAGTATGATTTTACATGTTAAGCCTGACATGGAAAGCCCATGTTTGATCAGGTTCTGATCAAAATCTAGTAGGGGCTTACCACATTGCTGTAGAAACCATTATTGCGTTTCTTTGTTTATTAGGGCTTTCCACCTTTCAGTGGAAAGACCTTTTGTTTTCGTTCTGTTTATTCTTATTATTATTATTATTCTTATTCTTCTCCCCAGCACTTTTCATAGTAAGACTGGTCGCACGGCCTCTAAATTTTACACAGTGATAGAACTCAGGCTGGAATAGTGTCCCGAAGCTTTTGGGGTCATGACGTCATCCAAGATGGCCGCCAGTGACGTCATGATAAAAATCTTGTTAGCGCTAGATCTCAAACATTTATGGTCGGATTTGAATGAAACTTTCGCAGCTGGTACAGTTTAGGGTCTAGTTGTGCAAGAACATAAAATGACGTCAAGACGTCATTAAATGCGACGTCGGCCTGTGATGTCGTAAGTCAAAAAAGGTCATTTTGGTGCAAATTGTTTTTTTCGACCAGTTTTGCCTGTAAATCAATCACGGTCATTGTCTTTAACGTCACCAATCATTGTGACGTCATGACGTCATCCAGTATGATTTTACGTTTTTTCCTATATAACTGTTTAAAAATGGAAATTCTTGTTATAAGTGTTTCACGTGATCACTTGTTGCGTAAGATCGTACGGCGGATGGTTACCTTTTTTGGCTTTATCGCTTGTTGTGCAACATCATACTGCGGATGGTTAGACTGTTTAGGTTGATCATGTGTTGTGTTATGTGACACACTTGTTTACCTGACGTCACCAACAAACACAGTGTCCAAGGAATTTTTTTTTTTTTTTTTTTTTTTTTTTTTTTTTTAAGTCCACCGCGCAGCTTTTTAGCTGGACAAAAGATGCGCAGTAAAACTTGCATGTTTTTTCCTATTTATTAACGATTTCTCGTAAATTTCTTTTCTTTTTTTTTTTTTTTTTTTTTTTTTCTTTTAGGTCAGTGCTGCGGCTGGAGGAGGTGGGTGGGGGGGGGATTTCGGGTTGCTTTGTCGGTGTGAGATGGTGTTGCTGAGAGAGGGCGTTCCCTTTCTAACTTTTCTCCGTCAGTTTTACAGTAAATCAATGAAGATCAATGTCTTTATCATCACTAACCATTGTGACGTCATGACGTCATTGAGTATGATTTTACATGTTAAGCCTGACATGGAAAGCCCATGTTTGATCAGGTTCTGATCAAAATCTAGTAGGGGCTTACCACATTGCTGTAGAAACCATTATTGCGTTTCTTTGTTTATTAGGGCTTTCCACCTTTCAGTGGAAAGACCTTTTGTTTTCGTTCTGTTTATTCTTATTATTATTAGGGCTTTCCACTTTTCAGTGGAAAGACCTCTTGTTTTCGTTCTGTTTATTCTTATTCTTTTTCCTCTTCTTCTCCCCAGCACTTTTCATAGTAAGACTGGTCGCACGGCCTCTAAATTTTACACATTGATATAGCTCAAACTGACTTAGTGTCCCGAAACTTTTGGGGTCATGACGTCATCCAAGATGGCCGCCACTGGCGTTTGTTGGCAAATCTTGTTATCGCTTTATCTCATGCATTTACGATGGGATTTGATTGAAACTTTCACAGATTGTTGGGTTCAGGGTCAAGTTGTGCAAGAACGTAAAAACGTGTCCCTATATTATAACGTCTTGACGTCAGTGACGTCACAATGTTGAGAAAATTCATTTTTTTCAGTGATTGCGTTTTTCATGTTTTTTTACTGTAAAATCCATCAGTGTCATTCTTTCAGTCGATGCTGACAGTTTTAACGTCATGACGTCATTCAAAATGGCCGTCAATGACGTCATTTTAGAAATATTGTAATCGCTATATCTCCTTCAATTATGATCGGATTTTGGTGCAACTTTCAAAGCCTGTAGGGAATTAGAATGAGTTGTGCATGAATGTCAAAAAGTGTCATGACGTCATCCAAGATGGCCGCCAGTGACATCATGATACTAATTTTGTTAGCGCTAGATCTCAAACATTTATAGTCGGATTTGAATGAAACTTTCACAGATTGTAGGGTTCAGGGTCTAGTTGTGCAAGAATGTAAAAACGTGTCTCTATGTTATAACGTCTTGACGTCAGTGACGTCACAATGTTATGAAAAGTCCTTTTTTCAGTGATTGCTTTTTTCATGTTTTTTTACTGCAAAATCCACCAGTGTCATTGTTTCAGTCGACGCTGACAGTTTTAACGTCATGACGTCATTCGAAATGGCCGTCAATGACGTCTTTTAAGAAATCGTGTAATCGCTATATCCTCCTTCATTTATGATCGGATTTTGAAGCAACTTTAACAGCCTGTAGGGATTGAGGTTGAGTTGTGGAAGAATGTCAAAAATGGTCATGACGTCATCCAAGATGGCCGCAAGTGACGTCATGATACAAATATTGTTAGCGATAGATCTCAAATACTGATAGTCGGATTTGAATGAAACTTTCACAGATTGTAGAGTTTAGGGTTAAGTTGTGCATAAATGTAAAAACGTGTCTCTAGGTAACAACGTCATGACGTCAGTGACGTCATAATGTTATGAAATCCTTTTTTTTCACCGATTACAGTTTTGAAGTTGTTTTACTGTACAATCCATCAATGTCATTGTCTCAGTCGACGCTGACAGTTTTAACGTCATGAAGTCATTCAAAATGGCCGTCAATGACGTCATTTAAGAAATCTTGTAATCGCTATATCTCCTTCATTTATGATCGGATTTTGATGCAACTTTCACAGCCTGTAGGGAACTAGGTTGGGTTGTGCAAGAATGTCGAACATTGCCATGACGTCATCCAAGATGGCCGCCAATGACGTCATGATACAAATTTTGTTAGCGCTAGATCTCAAATATTTATAGTCGGATTTGAATGAAACTGTCACAGATTGTAGAGTTCAGGGTCTAGTTGTGCATAAATGTAAAAACGTGTCTCTATTTAACAACGTCTTGACGTCAGTGACGTCATAATGTTATGAAATCCTTTTTTTTCACCTATACATTTTTGAAGTTGTTTTACTATGATATCATTAGGTGTCATTGTCTCAGTCAACGCTGACAGTTTTAACAACATGACGTCACCCAAAATAGCCACATCACCGATCGTAGTGACGTCATGACGTCATCCAATTTGTAAAGCCCGTTTGATCAGGTTCTGATCAAAATCGTAAGATCGTAACTTTGGCTAAATACATTATGTTTATAAAATTGATACAGAAAATATATTGCACAGTTGATGTGTGTATTAAATCGTGAATACACTAACATAAGGTTTCGATATAGATTCAACAATAATAATGTTGTAAAAGTTGTTCTGTTTTCTTTTTTTCTTCTTCTTTTTCCTTTAAAGACCTTTAAAGGGACAATGTCCGTAACTTTTAGTTAATAAAACACGAAATAAGTACGTTGACAAACATTAAACACGTACCATTATTGAATATTTACCAAATAAAAACAAGATTGTTTGACAGAATTTAAAAAAAAGTACAAAAAAATAAGTACCTTTTTCCAGGTTTGAACTCGCAGCCCAAACTAACAATTACACTTGCCGGTAATAACATAGGCTTGTTAGGGCCAACTGCTTAACCAACTGAGCTAAGCTGACAGATGATATTGTGCAATACATACTATGTACAAAAGCGAATGCGCTAAATACTGTCACGTGATCAGTAGAAAAGGTAAATACGGTGGGACCGCTTTAATGACATCCGATCAATAAAACTTTATTTTTTCAAAATCATGACTATATTACTAAAATCGGCCTACTTATTTATAATACGGGCAGTGTCCCTTTAATAACGTATGCTGTGTTGTTGAGCCGTAAAACAACATTCAATTCAATTTAATTCTTATTCAATTCAATTCAATTCAATTTAATTCACGCACGCACGCACGCACGCACGCACGCACGCACGCACGCACGCATTGGAGCAAATTATGGTGAGGAAACTTCATCCTTTATCATCTGTGTTTGATTGCTGCCCAGACATTCACTCACTGACAGATCACAGAGGCTTCGGTTGGTTGACTGATCGATGGATAAAGCATTGCGATCTTGCGGGTTAGAGCTGCAGAACATTGCCCTGCGGTGGCATTTCTAAAAGCAAACGTCATGTCATCCTCTCATGAATAACTAAATAACATTGAAAAGAATATATGTTTATTTGTCAACATTACAAACTTCGTGTCAAGCATCATCACAACAGCCTGTAAAGTTCAGTGGCTAAGTCACTGCGCTTTTTTTTTCAACATTAAAGGAGCTGATACAGACTTTGTGCACTTGATTAGTGTATGAAGGAGAGAATAGTTGGCATGTATATACCACAATCCCTGTTCGATCCCTGGCGGAGGTGTTTCTGATAGGAAACATTACCCGTCGCCTCATTTTCTTTCTGAGGTTGCTGGCGCTGTATGTGCCTCGATATAAGATTGATACCCGTATATGGGTGTAAAAATTCTCAACATTAAAGGAGCTGATGCAAACTTCGTGTAGTGGATTAGTGTATAACTATGAAGAAGGGAATAGTTGGCATGTATACACCACAAGGCCATAGCTAGACCTTCAATGTTCAATGTAACAGGAGATTGCAGTGTGGTAAGTCACTGCGCTTTAAAGCGGCAGACCTCTACCCCCGAGTGGGTTTGACCCATGGCTGAGGCGTGTCTGATAGGAAACATTATCTCTCGCCTCATTTTCTCTCTGAGGTTGCTGGCGCTGTATGTGCTTCGATATCATTTTGATATACGTATAAGAGTGTACAAATTATCAACATTAAAGGAGCTGATGCAAACTCCGTGTAGCGGATTAGTGTATAACTATGAAGAAGGGAATAGTTGGCATGTATACACCACAAGGCCATAGCCAGACCTTCAATGTTCAATGTAACAGGAGATTGCAGTGTGGTAAGTCACTGCGCTTTAAGGCTGCAGACCTTTACCCCGAGTGTTCCCTCTGGGGTTTCTGGTGCAATATATTACTCGATGTAAGATATGAGTTTAAAAGCTAACATTTTTATTTTTCAACATTAAAGGAGCTGATACAAACTTCGTGTACTGGATCTTCGTGTACTGGATTAGTGTATAACTTTGAGGGAATGAAGCGTCGCATCTATACGCCGCGCAAATAATAGCTAGACATTTCACGTTCAATGAAACAGGAGAGTTCATATGGGTAAGTCATAGCGCTTTAAAGCTGCAAACCTCTACCCCGAGTGGTTCGTTCCCTGGCGTAGACGTGTCTGATAGGTAACAGCATCGCTCGTCTCATCTTCCCTCTGAGGTTGCTGGCGCAGTATATGCCCCGATATAAGATTGATACCCGCAATTGAGAGTAAAAGCAAACAATTTTACTTTTCAACATATAAGAAGCTGATCAAAACTTCGTGTACCGGATTCGTGAATAACTATGAAGAAAACAAGAGTTGTATCTGTTCGTCGCAAGAAATAATCAGAGCTTCCATGTTCAATTGAACAGCTAGAGAGTTCAGTGGGGGGTAAATCACTGCGCTTAAAGCTGCAGACCTCTATCCCGAGTGGGTTCGTTCCCTGGCGTAGTCGTGTCTGATAGGAATCAACATCTCTTGTCTCATCTTC
The DNA here is from genome assembly GCA_037043455.1 of Cyrtodaria siliqua. Classification (NCBI taxonomy): domain Eukaryota; kingdom Metazoa; phylum Mollusca; class Bivalvia; order Adapedonta; family Hiatellidae; genus Cyrtodaria; species Cyrtodaria siliqua. Next base: position 147,282 of record JAWPHD010004056.1, read on the forward strand.
CCTCTGAGGTTGCTGTCGCAGTAAATGCCCCGATATAAGAGTACCCGCAAGTACGAGTAAAAGCACACATTTTTGCTTTTCAGCATTAAAGGAGCTGATAGCAAGTTTGTGTCCTGCATTAGTGTATAACTATGAAGGGAAGAAGAGTTGGCATGTACACGCCGCAATATATAGCCAGACCTTCAATGTTCAGTGAAACAGGAAAGTTCAGTGGGGTATGTCACTGCGCTTAAAGCTGCAGACCTCTACTCCCCGAGGGATTCGCTTCATGGCGGAGGCGTGTCTGATAGATAGAAACATTATCCCTCCTCATCTTATCTTTCCTCGGAAATTGCTGGCGCCGTATATGCCCCGATGTAATATTGATACCCGCACGTGAAAGTAAAAGCCAACGTTTGTATTTTTCAACATTAAAGGAGCTGATACAGACTTCGTGTCCTGCATTAGTGTATAACTGAGTTGCATGTATACGCCGCAAGACAAAGCCAGACCGTCAATGTCCAGTAAAACATCACGACGGCCCGGAAAATTCAGTGGATGGATAAGACCTTGCGCATTAGAGCTGCATACCTTTGTTCCATGTGGACAGTTAAGGGACAATTCATCCCCCTGTCTCATCTTTCTTTGAAGTTGTTTGTGTTCAATCTTAAAGGGGCACACGGCAATCTTGAATTTTGTAATTAATACTATTACTTATTGGTTCAAAGTGTTCAAATTGTTATAGCATATTAATTGAAAACTCACACTTGTATTTGAATATACAAGACGTGTTTAACAAAATTAATCGAGGTGCTATGTTTTAGGCTTGATACAAACCCCATGATTGCCGTATGTATCCCTGTAATGCTCGTCGGTGATAGATCCGCATATGATGTGTTAAAGGGATGTACTGCAATCTTGATATTTTAACGGCGGCCCGTTAGTTTTTCACATATCATAACCTGCATTTGTTCAATCATTAATAATAAGTATACTGATAGTATCAACCAAACTGGTTTCGCATTTTACTAACGTTTGATTTATAGTGCACCAATAATATATTCAATGCAGGAAGTTTTAAAGTCAAAATTATTATTGATTATATTGCTTATTTTAATGATGGACATGCTTGCCATGTGTTCCTTAAACGAAAGCATCAGTTGAATGATTCAAAGTCACAATAACAGTTGCTTTATAAATACAGGTGCTAGTTTTGATGATTGATGCATAATTCGAGATTGCCGCGTGTCCCTTTAAAAGCGGAGGGCACTCCCAACCAGTATGTCACATACGTGCAAAGCCAGACATATACATCGATCATGTACAATGACAATATAATACATATGTTTCAAGTCGCACCTATGAATACGCAATTTTACATTCAGGACAATAAATTATGTTATGTTGTTCGCTCGTTTAAATTAAATGCAACTAAAACACATTATAATAGTTTAACGCGTATTGGTACACATTAGTATTTTTTCAAAATGTCTCCAGTCCCTTTAATATGCCTAAAGTGCGAATGCACCTCGGTGAACTCCTTGTTCAATTGCATTTGGCATGAAATCATGTAGCAACAGGAAATAAACAACAACATGTCACTCAATATTGACAAAAGGTTGCATCTGACACTTGACACCTGTAATTTGACTGGCTTAATTGATTGGGGTTTTCTCTCTCAAATTCATGGAGCCTGTCAATTATGTTCAATGGGCTGTCTTCACAGCACTTTTGGGCGCGGTGTGCTTTTTTAAAGGTGCGCTGGGCGTTTTAAAGGAACGCTGGGCGTTTTACACGGCACTATTGCGTTCCACCGTTCCCTCCCAACGCATTCATACGCGGCACACAGTCTAGCAAATAGTACCGAACCGCACTACACGTTCAATGCTAGTACATGACATGGAAAGCCCGTTTGATCAGGTTCTGATCAAAATCTAGTTATTATTCTTATTCTTCTCCCCAGCACTTTTCATAGTAAGACTGGTCGCACGGCCTCTAAATTTTACACAGTGATAGAACTCAGGCTGGAATAGTGTCCCGAAGCTTTTGGGGTCATGACGTCATCCAAGATGGCCGCCAGTGACGTCATGATAAAAATCTTGTTAGCGCTAGATCTCAAACATTTATGGTCGGATTTGAATGAAACTTTCGCAGCTGGTACAGTTTAGGGTCTAGTTGTGCAAGAACATAAAATGACGTCAAGACGTCATTAAATGCGACGTCGGCCTGTGATGTCGTAAGTCAAAAAAGGTCATTTTGGTGCAAATTGTTTTTTTCGACCAGTTTTGCCTGTAAATCAATCACGGTCATTGTCTTTAACGTCACCAATCATTGTGACGTCATGACGTCATCCAGTATGATTTTACGTTTTTTCCTATATAACTGTTTAAAAATGGAAATTCTTGTTATAAGTGTTTCACGTGATCACTTGTTGCGTAAGATCGTACGGCGGATGGTTACCTTTTTTGGCTTTATCGCTTGTTGTGCAACATCATACTGCGGATGGTTAGACTGTTTAGGTTGATCATGTGTTGTGTTATGTGACACACTTGTTTACCTGACGTCACCAACAAACACAGTGTCCAAGGAATTTTTTTTTTTTTTTTTTTTTTTTTTTTAAGTCCACCGCGCAGCTTTTTAGCTGGACAAAAGATGCGCAGTAAAACTTGCATGTTTTTTCCTATTTATTAACGATTTCTCGTAAATTTCTTTTCTTTTTTTTTTTTTTTTTTTTTTTTTCTTTTAGGTCAGTGCTGCGGCTGGAGGAGGTGGGTGGGGGGGGGGATTTCGGGTTGCTTTGTCGGTGTGAGATGGTGTTGCTGAGAGAGGGCGTTCCCTTTCTAACTTTTCTCCGTCAGTTTTACAGTAAATCAATGAAGATCAATGTCTTTATCATCACTAACCATTGTGACGTCATGACGTCATTGAGTATGATTTTACATGTTAAGCCTGACATGGAAAGCCCATGTTTGATCAGGTTCTGATCAAAATCTAGTAGGGGCTTACCACATTGCTGTAGAAACCATTATTGCGTTTCTTTGTTTATTAGGGCTTTCCACCTTTCAGTGGAAAGACCTTTTGTTTTCGTTCTGTTTATTCTTATTATTATTATTATTCTTATTCTTCTCCCCAGCACTTTTCATAGTAAGACTGGTCGCACGGCCTCTAAATTTTACACAGTGATAGAACTCAGGCTGGAATAGTGTCCCGAAGCTTTTGGGGTCATGACGTCATCCAAGATGGCCGCCAGTGACGTCATGATAAAAATCTTGTTAGCGCTAGATCTCAAACATTTATGGTCGGATTTGAATGAAACTTTCGCAGCTGGTACAGTTTAGGGTCTAGTTGTGCAAGAACATAAAATGACGTCAAGACGTCATTAAATGCGACGTCGGCCTGTGATGTCGTAAGTCAAAAAAGGTCATTTTGGTGCAAATTGTTTTTTTCGACCAGTTTTGCCTGTAAATCAATCACGGTCATTGTCTTTAACGTCACCAATCATTGTGACGTCATGACGTCATCCAGTATGATTTTACGTTTTTTCCTATATAACTGTTTAAAAATGGAAATTCTTGTTATAAGTGTTTCACGTGATCACTTGTTGCGTAAGATCGTACGGCGGATGGTTACCTTTTTTGGCTTTATCGCTTGTTGTGCAACATCATACTGCGGATGGTTAGACTGTTTAGGTTGATCATGTGTTGTGTTATGTGACACACTTGTTTACCTGACGTCACCAACAAACACAGTGTCCAAGGAATTTTTTTTTTTTTTTTTTTTTTTTTTTTTTAAGTCCACCGCGCAGCTTTTTAGCTGGACAAAAGATGCGCAGTAAAACTTGCATGTTTTTTCCTATTTATTAACGATTTCTCGTAAATTTCTTTTCTTTTTTTTTTTTTTTTTTTTTTTTTCTTTTAGGTCAGTGCTGCGGCTGGAGGAGGTGGGTGGGGGGGGGGATTTCGGGTTGCTTTGTCGGTGTGAGATGGTGTTGCTGAGAGAGGGCGTTCCCTTTCTAACTTTTCTCCGTCAGTTTTACAGTAAATCAATGAAGATCAATGTCTTTATCATCACTAACCATTGTGACGTCATGACGTCATTGAGTATGATTTTACATGTTAAGCCTGACATGGAAAGCCCATGTTTGATCAGGTTCTGATCAAAATCTAGTAGGGGCTTACCACATTGCTGTAGAAACCATTATTGCGTTTCTTTGTTTATTAGGGCTTTCCACCTTTCAGTGGAAAGACCTTTTGTTTTCGTTCTGTTTATTCTTATTATTATTATTATTCTTATTCTTCTCCCCAGCACTTTTCATAGTAAGACTGGTCGCACGGCCTCTAAATTTTACACAGTGATAGAACTCAGGCTGGAATAGTGTCCCGAAGCTTTTGGGGTCATGACGTCATCCAAGATGGCCGCCAGTGACGTCATGATAAAAATCTTGTTAGCGCTAGATCTCAAACATTTATGGTCGGATTTGAATGAAACTTTCGCAGCTGGTACAGTTTAGGGTCTAGTTGTGCAAGAACATAAAATGACGTCAAGACGTCATTAAATGCGACGTCGGCCTGTGATGTCGTAAGTCAAAAAAGGTCATTTTGGTGCAAATTGTTTTTTTCGACCAGTTTTGCCTGTAAATCAATCACGGTCATTGTCTTTAACGTCACCAATCATTGTGACGTCATGACGTCATCCAGTATGATTTTACGTTTTTTCCTATATAACTGTTTAAAAATGGAAATTCTTGTTATAAGTGTTTCACGTGATCACTTGTTGCGTAAGATCGTACGGCGGATGGTTACCTTTTTTGGCTTTATCGCTTGTTGTGCAACATCATACTGCGGATGGTTAGACTGTTTAGGTTGATCATGTGTTGTGTTATGTGACACACTTGTTTACCTGACGTCACCAACAAACACAGTGTCCAAGGAATTTATTTTTTTTTTTTTTTTTTTTTTTTTTAAGTCCACCGCGCAGCTTTTTAGCTGGACAAAAGATGCGCAGTAAAACTTGCATGTTTTTTCCTATTTATTAACGATTTCTCGTAAATTTCTTTTCTTTTTTTTTTTTTTTTTTTTTTTTTCTTTTAGGTCAGTGCTGCGGCTGGAGGAGGTGGGTGGGGGGGGGATTTCGGGTTGCTTTGTCGGTGTGAGATGGTGTTGCTGAGAGAGGGCGTTCCCTTTCTAACTTTTCTCCGTCAGTTTTACAGTAAATCAATGAAGATCAATGTCTTTATCATCACTAACCATTGTGACGTCATGACGTCATTGAGTATGATTTTACATGTTAAGCCTGACATGGAAAGCCCATGTTTGATCAGGTTCTGATCAAAATCTAGTAGGGGCTTACCACATTGCTGTAGAAACCATTATTGCGTTTCTTTGTTTATTAGGGCTTTCCACCTTTCAGTGGAAAGACCTTTTGTTTTCGTTCTGTTTATTCTTATTATTATTATTATTCTTATTCTTCTCCCCAGCACTTTTCATAGTAAGACTGGTCGCACGGCCTCTAAATTTTACACAGTGATAGAACTCAGGCTGGAATAGTGTCCCGAAGCTTTTGGGGTCATGACGTCATCCAAGATGGCCGCCAGTGACGTCATGATAAAAATCTTGTTAGCGCTAGATCTCAAACATTTATGGTCGGATTTGAATGAAACTTTCGCAGCTGGTACAGTTTAGGGTCTAGTTGTGCAAGAACATAAAATGACGTCAAGACGTCATTAAATGCGACGTCGGCCTGTGATGTCGTAAGTCAAAAAAGGTCATTTTGGTGCAAATTGTTTTTTTCGACCAGTTTTGCCTGTAAATCAATCACGGTCATTGTCTTTAACGTCACCAATCATTGTGACGTCATGACGTCATCCAGTATGATTTTACGTTTTTTCCTATATAACTGTTTAAAAATGGAAATTCTTGTTATAAGTGTTTCACGTGATCACTTGTTGCGTAAGATCGTACGGCGGATGGTTACCTTTTTTGGCTTTATCGCTTGTTGTGCAACATCATACTGCGGATGGTTAGACTGTTTAGGTTGATCATGTGTTGTGTTATGTGACACACTTGTTTACCTGACGTCACCAACAAACACAGTGTCCAAGGAATTTATTTTTTTTTTTTTTTTTTTTTTTTTAAGTCCACCGCGCAGCTTTTTAGCTGGACAAAAGATGCGCAGTAAAACTTGCATGTTTTTTCCTATTTATTAACGATTTCTCGTAAATTTCTTTTCTTTTTTTTTTTTTTTTTTTTTTTTTCTTTTAGGTCAGTGCTGCGGCTGGAGGAGGTGGGTGGGGGGGGGATTTCGGGTTGCTTTGTCGGTGTGAGATGGTGTTGCTGAGAGAGGGCGTTCCCTTTCTAACTTTTCTCCGTCAGTTTTACAGTAAATCAATGAAGATCAATGTCTTTATCATCACTAACCATTGTGACGTCATGACGTCATTGAGTATGATTTTACATGTTAAGCCTGACATGGAAAGCCCATGTTTGATCAGGTTCTGATCAAAATCTAGTAGGGGCTTACCACATTGCTGTAGAAACCATTATTGCGTTTCTTTGTTTATTAGGGCTTTCCACCTTTCAGTGGAAAGACCTTTTGTTTTCGTTCTGTTTATTCTTATTAGGGCTTTCCACCTTTCAGTGGAAAGACCTTTTGTTTTCGTTCTGTTTATTCTTATTATTATTCTTTTTCTTCTGTCCGCCACTTTTCATAGTACTACTGGTCGCACGGCCTCTACATTCTACACAATGATAGAACTCAGGCTGGAATAGTGTCCCGAAGCTTTTGGGGTCATGACGTCATCCAAGATGGCCGCCAGTGACGTCATGATAAAAATCTTGTTAGCGCTAGATCTCAAACATTTATGACCGGATTTGAATGAAACTTTCGCAGCTGGTACAGTTTAGGGTCTAGTTGTGCAAGAACATAAAATGACGTCAAGACGTCATTAAATGCGACGTCGGCCTGTGACGTCTTAAGTCATAAAAGGTCATTTTGGTGCAAATTGTATTTTTCGACCAGTTTTGCCTGTAAATCAATCACGGTCATTGTCTTTAACGTCACCGATCAGTGTGACGTCATGACGTCATCCAGTATGATTTTACGTATTTTCCTATATAACTGTTTAAAAATGGAAATTCTTGTTATAAGTGTTTCTCGTTATCACTTGTTGCGTAAGATCATACTGCGGATGGTTTACTTTTTCGGCTTTATCGCTTGTTGTGCAACATCATACTGCGGATGGTAAGAATGTTTAGGTTGATCACGTGTTGTGTTATGTGACACAGTTGTTTACCTGACGTCACCAACAAACACAGTGTCTAAGGAAGATTTTTTTTTTTTTTTTTTTTTTTTAAGTCCACCGCGCAGCTTTTTAGCTGGACAAAAGATGCGCAGTAAAACTTGCATGTTTTTTCCTATTTATTAACGATTTCTCTTAAATATCTTTTCTTTTTTTTTTTTTTTTTTTTTTCTTTTTCTTTTAGGTCAGTGCTGCGGCTGGAGGAGGTGGGGGGGGGGGGGGATTTCGGGTTACTTTGTCGGTGTGAGATGGTGTTGCTGAGAGAGTGCGTTCCCTTTCTAACTTTTCTCCGTCAGTTTTACAGTAAATCAATGAAGATCAATGTCTTTATCATCACTAACCATTGTGACGTCATGACGTCATTGAGTATGATTTTACATGTTAAGCCTGACATGGAAAGCCCATGTTTGATCAGGTTCTGATCAAAATCTAGTAGGGGCTTACCACATTGCTGTAGAAACCATTATTGCGTTTCTTTGTTTATTAGGGCTTTCCACCTTTCAGTGGAAAGACCTTTTGTTTTCGTTCTGTTTATTCTTATTATTATTCTTTTTCTTCTGTCCGCCACTTTTCATAGTACTACTGGTCGCACGGCCTCTACATTCTACACAATGATAGAACTCAGGCTGGAATAGTGTCCCGAAGCTTTTGGGGTCATGACGTCATCCAAGATGGCCGCCAGTGACGTCATGATAAAAATCTTGTTAGCGCTAGATCTCAAACATTTATGACCGGATTTGAATGAAACTTTCGCAGCTGGTACAGTTTAGGGTCTAGTTGTGCAAGAACATAAAATGACGTCAAGACGTCATTAAATGCGACGTCGGCCTGTGACGTCTTAAGTCATAAAAGGTCATTTTGGTGCAAATTGTATTTTTCGACCAGTTTTGCCTGTAAATCAATCACGGTCATTGTCTTTAACGTCACCGATCAGTGTGACGTCATGACGTCATCCAGTATGATTTTACGTATTTTCCTATATAACTGTTTAAAAATGGAAATTCTTGTTATAAGTGTTTCTCGTTATCACTTGTTGCGTAAGATCATACTGCGGATGGTTTACTTTTTCGGCTTTATCGCTTGTTGTGCAACATCATACTGCGGATGGTAAGAATGTTTAGGTTGATCACGTGTTGTGTTATGTGACACAGTTGTTTACCTGACGTCACCAACAAACACAGTGTCTAAGGAAGAATTTTTTTTTTTTTTTTTTTTTTTTTTAAGTCCACCGCGCAGCTTTTTAGCTGGACAAAAGATGCGCAGTAAAACTTGCATGTTTTTTCCTATTTATTAACGATTTCTCTTAAATATCTTTTCTTTTTTTTTTTTTTTTTTTTTTCTTTTTCTTTTAGGTCAGTGCTGCGGCTGGAGGAGGTGGGGGGGGGGGGGATTTCGGGTTACTTTGTCGGTGTGAGATGGTGTTGCTGAGAGAGTGCGTTCCCTTTCTAACTTTTCTCCGTCAGTTTTACAGTAAATCAATGAAGATCAATGTCTTTATCATCACTAACCATTGTGACGTCATGACGTCATTGAGTATGATTTTACATGTTAAGCCTGACATGGAAAGCCCATGTTTGATCAGGTTCTGATCAAAATCTAGTAGGGGCTTACCACATTGCTGTAGAAACCATTATTGCGTTTCTTTGTTTATTAGGGCTTTCCACCTTTCAGTGGAAAGACCTTTTGTTTTCGTTCTGTTTATTCTTATTATTATTCTTTTTCTTCTGTCCGCCACTTTTCATAGTACTACTGGTCGCACGGCCTCTACATTCTACACAATGATAGAACTCAGGCTGGAATAGTGTCCCGAAGCTTTTGGGGTCATGACGTCATCCAAGATGGCCGCCAGTGACGTCATGATAAAAATCTTGTTAGCGCTAGATCTCAAACATTTATGACCGGATTTGAATGAAACTTTCGCAGCTGGTACAGTTTAGGGTCTAGTTGTGCAAGAACATAAAATGACGTCAAGACGTCATTAAATGCGACGTCGGCCTGTGACGTCTTAAGTCATAAAAGGTCATTTTGGTGCAAATTGTATTTTTCGACCAGTTTTGCCTGTAAATCAATCACGGTCATTGTCTTTAACGTCACCGATCAGTGTGACGTCATGACGTCATCCAGTATGATTTTACGTATTTTCCTATATAACTGTTTAAAAATGGAAATTCTTGTTATAAGTGTTTCTCGTTATCACTTGTTGCGTAAGATCATACTGCGGATGGTTTACTTTTTCGGCTTTATCGCTTGTTGTGCAACATCATACTGCGGATGGTAAGAATGTTTAGGTTGATCACGTGTTGTGTTATGTGACACAGTTGTTTACCTGACGTCACCAACAAACACAGTGTCTAAGGAAGATTTTTTTTTTTTTTTTTTTTTTTTAAGTCCACCGCGCAGCTTTTTAGCTGGACAAAAGATGCGCAGTAAAACTTGCATGTTTTTTCCTATTTATTAACGATTTCTCTTAAATATCTTTTCTTTTCTTTTTTTTTTTTTTTTTTTCTTTTTCTTTTAGGTCAGTGCTGCGGCTGGAGGAGGTGGGGGGGGGGGGGGGGATTTCGGGTTACTTTGTCGGTGTGAGATGGTGTTGCTGAGAGAGTGCGTTCCCTTTCTAACTTTTCTCCGTCAGTTTTACAGTAAATCAATGAAGATCAATGTCTTTATCATCACTAACCATTGTGACGTCATGACGTCATTGAGTATGATTTTACATGTTAAGCCTGACATGGAAAGCCCATGTTTGATCAGGTTCTGATCAAAATCTAGTTATTATTATTATTCTTATTCTTCTCCCCAGCACTTTTCATAGTAAGACTGGTCGCACGGCCTCTAAATTTTACACAGTGATAGAACTCAGGCTGGAATAGTGTCCCGAAGCTTTTGGGGTCATGACGTCATCCAAGATGGCCGCCAGTGACGTCATGATAAAAATCTTGTTAGCGCTAGATCTAAAACATTTATGGTCGGATTTGAATGAAACTTTCGCAGCTGGTACAGTTTAGGGTCTAGTTGTGCAAGAACATAAAATGACGTCAAGACGTCATTAAATGCGACGTCGGCCTGTGATGTCGTAAGTCAAAAAAGGTCATTTTGGTGCAAATTGTTTTTTTCGACCAGTTTTGCCTGTAAATCAATCACGGTCATTGTCTTTAACGTCACCAATCATTGTGACGTCATGACGTCATCCAGTATGATTTTACGTTTTTTCCTATATAACTGTTTAAAAATGGAAATTCTTGTTATAAGTGTTTCACGTGATCACTTGTTGCGTAAGATCGTACGGCGGATGGTTACCTTTTTTGGCTTTATCGCTTGTTGTGCAACATCATAATGCGGATGGTTAGACTGTTTAGGTTGATCATGTGTTGTGTTATGTGACACACTTGTTTACCTGACGTCACCAACAAACACAGTGTCCAAGGAATATTTTTTTTATTTTTTTTTTTTTTTTTTTAAGTCCACCGCGCAGCTTTTTAGCTGGACAAAAGATGCGCAGTAAAACTTGCATGTTTTTTCCTATTTATTAACGATTTCTCGTAAATTTCTTTTCTTTTTTTTTTTTTTTTTTTTTTTTTCTTTTAGGTCAGTGCTGCGGCTGGAGGAGGTGGGTGGGGGGGGGATTTCGGGTTGCTTTGTCGGTGTGAGATGGTGTTGCTGAGAGAGGGCGTTCCCTTTCTAACTTTTCTCCGTCAGTTTTACAGTAAATCAATGAAGATCAATGTCTTTATCATCACTAACCATTGTGACGTCATGACGTCATTGAGTATGATTTTACATGTTAAGCCTGACATGGAAAGCCCATGTTTGATCAGGTTCTGATCAAAATCTAGTAGGGGCTTACCACATTGCTGTAGAAACCATTATTGCGTTTCTTTGTTTATTAGGGCTTTCCACCTTTCAGTGGAAAGACCTTTTGTTTTCGTTCTGTTTATTCTTATTATTAGGGCTTTCCACTTTTCAGTGGAAAGACCTCTTGTTTTCGTTCTGTTTATTCTTATTCTTTTTCCTCTTCTTCTCCCCAGCACTTTTCATAGTAAGACTGGTCGCACGGCCTCTAAATTTTACACATTGAAAGAGCTCAAACTGACTTAGTGTCCCGAAACTTTTGGGGTCATGACGTCATCCAAGATGGCCGCCACTGGCGTTTGTTGGCAAATCTTGTTATCGCTTTATCTCATGCATTTACGATGGGATTTGATTGAAACTTTCACAGATTGTAGGGTTCAGGGTCTAGTTGTGCAAGAATGTAAAAACGTGTCCCTATATAATAACGTCTTGACGTCAGTGACGTCACAATGTTGAGAAAATTCATTTTTTTCAGTGATTGCGTTTTTCATGTTTTTTTACTGTAAAATCCATCAGTGTCATTCTTTCAGTCGACGCTGACAGTTTTAACGTCATGACGTCATTCAAAATAGCCGTCAATGACGTCATTTTAGAAATATTGTAATCGCTATATCTCCTTCAATTATGATCGGATTTTGGTGCAACTTTCAAAGCCTGTAGGGAATTAGAATGAGTTGTGCATGAATGTCAAAAATTGTCATGACGTCATCCAAGATGGCCGCCAGTGACATCATGATACTAATTTTGTTAGCGCTATATCTCAAACATTTATAGTCGGATTTGAATGAAACTTTCACAGATTGTAGGGTTCAGGGTCTAGTTGTGCAAGAACGTAAAAACGTGTCTCTATGTTATAACGTCTTGACGTCAGTGACGTCACAATGTTATGAAAAGTCCTTTTTTTCAGTGATAGCATTTTTCATGTTTTTTTACTGCAAAATCCATCAATGTCCTTGTTTCAGTCGACGCTGACAGTTTTAACGTCATGACGTCATTCAAAATGGCCGCCAATGACGTCATTTAACAAATATTGTAATCGCTATATCTCCTTCATTTATGATCGGATTTTGATGCAACTTTCACAGACTGTAGGGAATTAGGTTGAGTTGTGCAAGAATGTCAATTGTTGTCATGACGTCATCCAAGATGGCCGCCAGAGACGTCATGATACAATTTTTGTTAGCGCTAGATCTCAAACATTTATAGTCGGATTTGAATGAAACTTTCACAGATTGTAGAGTTCAGGGTCTAGTTGTGCAAGAATGTAAAAACGTGTCTCTATGAAATAACGTCTTGACGTCAGTGACGTCACAATGTTATGAAAAGTCCTTTTTTTCAGTGATAGCATTTTTCATGTTTTTTTACTGCAAAATCCATCAATGTCCTTGTTTCAGTCGACGCTGACAGTTTTAACGTCATGACGTCATTCAAAATGGCCGCCAATGACGTCATTTAACAAATATTGTAATCGCTATATCTCCTTCATTTATGATCGGATTTTGATGCAACTTTCACGGCCTGTAGGGAACTAGGTTGGGTTGTGCAAGAATGTCGAACATTGCCATGACGTCATCCAAGATGGCCGCCAATGACGTCATGATACAAATTTTGTTAGCGCTAGATCTCAAATATTTATAGTCGGATTTGAATGAAACTGTCACAGATTGTAGAGTTCAGGGTCTAGTTGTGCATAAATGTAAAAACGTGTCTCTATTTAACAACGTCTTGACGTCAGTGACGTCATAATGTTATGAAATCCGTTTTTTTCACCGATTACATTTTTGAAGTTGTTTTACTATGATATCATTAGGTGTCATTGTCTCAGTCAACGCTGACAGTTTTAACAACATGACGTCACCCAAAATAGCCACATCACCGATCGTAGTGACGTCATGACGTCATCCAATTTGTAAAGCCCGTTTGATCAGGTTCTGATCAAAATCGTAAGATCGTAACTTTGGCTAAATACATTATGTTTATAAAATTGATACAGAAAATATATTGCACAGTTGATGTGTGTATTAAATCGTGAATACACTAACATAAGGTTTCGATATAGATTCAACAATAATAATGTTGTAAAAGTTGTTCTGTTTTCTTTTTTCTTCTTCTTTTTCCTTTAAAGACCTTTAAAGGGACAATGTCCGTAACTTTTAGTTAATAAAACACGAAATAAGTACGTTGACAAACATTAAACACGTACCATTATTGAATATTTACCAAATAAAAACAAGATTGTTTGACAGAATTTAAAAAAAGTACAAAAAAATAAGTACCTTTTTCCAGGTTTGAACTCGCAGCCCTATCTAACAATTACACTTGCCGGTAATAACATAGGCTTGTTAGGGCCAACTGCTTAACCAACTGAGCTAAGCCGACAGATGATATTGTGCAATACATACTATGTACAAAAGCGAATGCGCTAAATACTGTCACGTGATCAGTAGAAAAGGTAAATACGGTGGGACCGCTTTAATGACATCCGATCAATAAAACTTTATTTTTTCAAGCTGCTTGACTATATTACTAAAATCGGCCTACTTATTTATAATACGGGCAGTGTCCCTTTAATAACGTATGCTGTGTTGTTGAGCCGTAAAACAACATTCAATTCAATTTAATTCTTATTCAATTCAATTCAATTCAATTTAATTCACGCACGCACGCACGCACGCACGCACGCACGCACGCATTGGAGCAAATTATGGTGAGGAAACTTCATCCTTTATCATCTGTGTTTGATTGCTGCCCAGACATTCACTCACTGACAGATCACAGAGGCTTCGGTTGGTTGACTGATCGATGGATAAAGCATTGCGATCTTGCGGGTTAGAGCTGCAGAACATTGCCCTGCGGTGGCATTTCTAAAAGCAAACGTCATGTCATCCTCTCATGAATAACTAAATAACATTGAAAAGAATATATGTTTATTTGTCAACATTACAAACTTCGTGTCAAGCATCATCACAACAGCCTGTAAAGTTCAGTGGCTAAGTCACTGCGCTTTTTTTTTCAACATTAAAGGAGCTGATACAGACTTTGTGCACTTGATTAGTGTATGAAGGAGAGAATAGTTGGCATGTATATACCACAATCCCTGTTCGATCCCTGGCGGAGGTGTTTCTGATAGGAAACATTACCCGTCGCCTCATTTTCTCTCTGAGGTTGCTGGCGCTGTATGTGCCTCGATATAAGATTGATACCCGTATATGGGTGTAAAAATTCTCAACATTAAAGGAGCTGATGCAAACTTCGTGTAGTGGATTAGTGTATAACTATGAAGAAGGGAATAGTTGGCATGTATACACCACAAGGCCATAGCTAGACCTTCAATGTTCAATGTAACAGGAGATTGCAGTGTGGTAAGTCACTGCGCTTTAAAGCGGCAGACCTCTACCCCCGAGTGGGTTTGACCCATGGCTGAGGCGTGTCTGATAGGAAACATTATCTCTCGCCTCATTTTCTCTCTGAGGTTGCTGGCGCTGTATGTGCTTCGATATCATTTTGATATACGTATAAGAGTGTACAAATTATCAACATTAAAGGAGCTGATGCAAACTCCGTGTAGCGGATTAGTGTATAACTATGAAGAAGGGAATAGTTGGCATGTATACACCACAAGGCCATAGCCAGACCTTCAATGTTCAATGTAACAGGAGATTGCAGTGTGGTAAGTCACTGCGCTTTAAGGCTGCAGACCTTTACCCCGAGTGTTCCCTCTGGGGTTTCTGGTGCAATATATTACTCGATGTAAGATATGAGTTTAAAAGCTAACATTTTTATTTTTCAACATTAAAGGAGCTGATACAAACTTCGTGTACTGGATCTTCGTGTACTGGATTAGTGTATAACTTTGAGGGAATGAAGCGTCGCATCTATACGCCGCGCAAATAATAGCTAGACATTTCACGTTCAATGAAACAGGAGAGTTCATATGGGTAAGTCATAGCGCTTTAAAGCTGCAAACCTCTACCCCGAGTGGTTCGTTCCCTGGCGTAGACGTGTCTGATAGGTAACAGCATCGCTCGTCTCATCTTCCCTCTGAGGTTGCTGGCGCAGTATATGCCCCGATATAAGATTGATACCCGCAATTGAGAGTAAAAGCAAACAATTTTACTTTTCAACATATAAGAAGCTGATCAAAACTTCGTGTACCGGATTCGTGAATAACTATGAAGAAAACAAGAGTTGTATCTGTTCGTCGCAAGAAATAATCAGAGCTTCCATGTTCAATGAAACAGCTAGAGAGTTCAGTGGGGGGGTAAATCACTGCGCTTAAAGCTGCAGACCTCTATCCCGAGTGGGTTCGTTCCCTGGCGTAGTCGTGTCTGATAGGAATCAACATCTCTTGTCTCATCTTCCCTCTGAGGTTGCTGTCGCAGTAAATGCCCCGATATAAGAGTACCCGCAAGTACGAGTAAAAGCACACATTTTTGCTTTTCAGCATTAAAGGAGCTGATAGCAAGTTCGTGTCCTGCATTAGTGTATAACTATGAAGGGAAGAAGAGTTGGCATGTACACGCCGCAATATATAGCCAGACCTTCAATGTTCAGTGAAACAGGAAAGTTCAGTGGGGTAAGTCACTGCGCTTAAAGCTGCAGACCTCTACTCCCCGAGGGATTCGCTTCATGGCGGGGGCGTGTCTGATAGATAGAAACATTATCCCTCCTCATCTTATCTTTCCTCGGAAATTGCTGGCGCCGTATATGCCCCGATGTAATATTGATACCCGCACGTGAAAGTAAAAGCCAACGTTTGTATTTTTCAACATTAAAGGAGCTGATACAGACTTCGTGTCCTGCATTAGTGTATAACTGAGTTGCATGTATACGCCGCAAGACACAGCCAGACCGTCAATGTCCAGTAAAACATCACGAAGGCCCGGAAAATTCAGTGGATGGATAAGACCTTGCGCATTAGAGCTGCATACCTTTGTTCCATGTGGACAGTTAAAGGACAATTCATCCCCCTGTCTCATCTTTCTTTGAAGTTGTTTGTGTTCAATCTTAAAGGGGCACACGGCAATCTTGAATTTTGTAATTAATACTATTACTTATTGGTTCAAAGTGTTCAAATTGTTATAGCATATTAATTGAAAACTCACACTTGTATTTGAATATACAAGACGTGTTTAACAAAATTAATCGAGGTGCTATGTTTTAGGCTTGATACAAACCCCATGATTGCCGTATGTATCCCTGTAATGCTCGTCGGTGATAGATCCGCATATGATGTGTTAAAGGGATGTACTGCAATCTTGATATTTTAACGGCGGCCCGTTAGTTTTTCACATATCATAACCTGCATTTGTTCAATCATTAATAATAAGTGTACTGATAGTATCAACCAAACTGGTTTCGCATTTTACTAACGTTTGATTTATAGTGCACCAATAATATATTCAATGCAGGAAGTTTTAAAGTCAAAATTATTATTGATTATATTGCTTATTTTAATGATGGACATACTTGCCATGTGTTCCTTAAACGAAAGCATCAGTTGAATGATTCAAAGTCACAATAACAGTTGCTTTATAAATACAGGTGCTAGTTTTGATGATTGATGCATAATTCGAGATTGCCGCGTGTCCCTTTAAAAGCGGAGGGCACTCCCAACCAGTATGTCACATACGTGCAAAGCCAGACATATACATCGATCATGTACAATGACAATATAATACATATGTTTCAAGTCGCACCTATGAATACGCAATTTTACATTCAGGACAATAAATTATGTTATGTTGTTCGCTCGTTTAAATTAAATGCAACTAAAACACATTATAATAGTTTAACGCGTATTGGTACACATTAGTATTTTTTCAAAATGTCTCCAGTCCCTTTAATATGCCTAAAGTGCGAATGCACCTCGGTGAACTCCTTGTTCAATTGCATTTGGCATGAAATCATGTAGCAACAGGAAATAAACAACAACATGTCACTCAATATTGACAAAAGGTTGCATCTGACACTTGACACCTGTAATTTGACTGGCTTAATTGATTGGGGTTTTCTCTCTCAAATTCATGGAGCCTGTCAATTATGTTCAATGGGCTGTCTTCACAGCACTTTTGGGCGCGGTGTGCTTTTTTAAAGGTGCGCTGGGCGTTTTAAAGGAACGCTGGGCGTTTTACACGGCACTATTGCGTTCCACCCGACCCACCCAACGCATTCATACGCGGCACACAGTCTAGCAAATAGTACCGAACCGCCATACACGTGCAATGATAGTACATGACATGGAAAGCCCGTTTGATCAGGTTCTGATCAAAATCTAGTTATTATTATTCTTATTCTTCTCCCCAGCACTTTTCATAGTAAGACTGGTCGCACGGCCTCTAAATTTTACACAGTGATAGAACTCAGGCTGGAATAGTGTCCCGAAGCTTTTGGGGTCATGACGTCATCCAAGATGGCCGCCAGTGACGTCATGATAAAAATCTTGTTAGCGCTAGATCTCAAACATTTATGGTCGGATTTGAATGAAACTTTCGCAGCTGGTACAGTTTAGGGTCTAGTTGTGCAAGAACATAAAATGACGTCAAGACGTCATTAAATGCGACGTCGGCCTGTGATGTCGTAAGTCAAAAAAGGTCATTTTGGTGCAAATTGTTTTTTTCGACCAGTTTTGCCTGTAAATCAATCACGGTCATTGTCTTTAACGTCACCAATCATTGTGACGTCATGACGTCATCCAGTATGATTTTACGTTTTTTCCTATATAACTGTTTAAAAATGGAAATTCTTGTTATAAGTGTTTCACGTGATCACTTGTTGCGTAAGATCGTACGGCGGATGGTTACCTTTTTTGGCTTTATCGCTTGTTGTGCAACATCATACTGCGGATGGTTAGACTGTTTAGGTTGATCATGTGTTGTGTTATGTGACACACTTGTTTACCTGACGTCACCAACAAACACAGTGTCCAAGGAATTTTTTTTTTTTTTTTTTTTTTTTTTTTTTTTTTAAGTCCACCGCGCAGCTTTTTAGCTGGACAAAAGATGCGCAGTAAAACTTGCATGTTTTTTCCTATTTATTAACGATTTCTCGTAAATTTCTTTTCTTTTTTTTTTTTTTTTTTTTTTTTTCTTTTAGGTCAGTGCTGCGGCTGGAGGAGGTGGGTGGGGGGGGGATTTCGGGTTGCTTTGTCGGTGTGAGATGGTGTTGCTGAGAGAGGGCGTTCCCTTTCTAACTTTTCTCCGTCAGTTTTACAGTAAATCAATGAAGATCAATGTCTTTATCATCACTAACCATTGTGACGTCATGACGTCATTGAGTATGATTTTACATGTTAAGCCTGACATGGAAAGCCCATGTTTGATCAGGTTCTGATCAAAATCTAGTAGGGGCTTACCACATTGCTGTAGAAACCATTATTGCGTTTCTTTGTTTATTAGGGCTTTCCACCTTTCAGTGGAAAGACCTTTTGTTTTCGTTCTGTTTATTCTTATTATTATTATTATTCTTATTCTTCTCCCCAGCACTTTTCATAGTAAGACTGGTCGCACGGCCTCTAAATTTTACACAGTGATAGAACTCAGGCTGGAATAGTGTCCCGAAGCTTTTGGGGTCATGACGTCATCCAAGATGGCCGCCAGTGACGTCATGATAAAAATCTTGTTAGCGCTAGATCTCAAACATTTATGGTCGGATTTGAATGAAACTTTCGCAGCTGGTACAGTTTAGGGTCTAGTTGTGCAAGAACATAAAATGACGTCAAGACGTCATTAAATGCGACGTCGGCCTGTGATGTCGTAAGTCAAAAAAGGTCATTTTGGTGCAAATTGTTTTTTTCGACCAGTTTTGCCTGTAAATCAATCACGGTCATTGTCTTTAACGTCACCAATCATTGTGACGTCATGACGTCATCCAGTATGATTTTACGTTTTTTCCTATATAACTGTTTAAAAATGGAAATTCTTGTTATAAGTGTTTC
This sequence comes from Cyrtodaria siliqua, assembly GCA_037043455.1. NCBI lineage: Eukaryota > Metazoa > Mollusca > Bivalvia > Adapedonta > Hiatellidae > Cyrtodaria > Cyrtodaria siliqua. The sequence goes on from JAWPHD010004056.1 coordinate 166,343, forward strand.
ACGTGATCACTTGTTGCGTAAGATCGTACGGCGGATGGTTACCTTTTTTGGCTTTATCGCTTGTTGTGCAACATCATACTGCGGATGGTTAGACTGTTTAGGTTGATCATGTGTTGTGTTATGTGACACACTTGTTTACCTGACGTCACCAACAAACACAGTGTCCAAGGAATTTTTTTTTTTTTTTTTTTTTTTTTTTTTTTTTTAAGTCCACCGCGCAGCTTTTTAGCTGGACAAAAGATGCGCAGTAAAACTTGCATGTTTTTTCCTATTTATTAACGATTTCTCGTAAATTTCTTTTCTTTTTTTTTTTTTTTTTTTTTTTTTCTTTTAGGTCAGTGCTGCGGCTGGAGGAGGTGGGTGGGGGGGGGGATTTCGGGTTGCTTTGTCGGTGTGAGATGGTGTTGCTGAGAGAGGGCGTTCCCTTTCTAACTTTTCTCCGTCAGTTTTACAGTAAATCAATGAAGATCAATGTCTTTATCATCACTAACCATTGTGACGTCATGACGTCATTGAGTATGATTTTACATGTTAAGCCTGACATGGAAAGCCCATGTTTGATCAGGTTCTGATCAAAATCTAGTAGGGGCTTACCACATTGCTGTAGAAACCATTATTGCGTTTCTTTGTTTATTAGGGCTTTCCACCTTTCAGTGGAAAGACCTTTTGTTTTCGTTCTGTTTATTCTTATTATTATTATTATTCTTATTCTTCTCCCCAGCACTTTTCATAGTAAGACTGGTCGCACGGCCTCTAAATTTTACACAGTGATAGAACTCAGGCTGGAATAGTGTCCCGAAGCTTTTGGGGTCATGACGTCATCCAAGATGGCCGCCAGTGACGTCATGATAAAAATCTTGTTAGCGCTAGATCTCAAACATTTATGGTCGGATTTGAATGAAACTTTCGCAGCTGGTACAGTTTAGGGTCTAGTTGTGCAAGAACATAAAATGACGTCAAGACGTCATTAAATGCGACGTCGGCCTGTGATGTCGTAAGTCAAAAAAGGTCATTTTGGTGCAAATTGTTTTTTTCGACCAGTTTTGCCTGTAAATCAATCACGGTCATTGTCTTTAACGTCACCAATCATTTTGACGTCATGACGTCATCCAGTATGATTTTACGTTTTTTCCTATATAACTGTTTAAAAATGGAAATTCTTGTTATAAGTGTTTCACGTGATCACTTGTTGCGTAAGATCGTACGGCGGATGGTTACCTTTTTTGGCTTTATCGCTTGTTGTGCAACATCATACTGCGGATGGTTAGACTGTTTAGGTTGATCATGTGTTGTGTTATGTGACACACTTGTTTACCTGACGTCACCAACAAACACAGTGTCCAAGGAATTTTTTTTTTTTTTTTTTTTTTTTTTTTTTTTTTTTAAGTCCACCGCGCAGCTTTTTAGCTGGACAAAAGATGCGCAGTAAAACTTGCATGTTTTTTCCTATTTATTAACGATTTCTCGTAAATTTCTTTTCTTTTTTTTTTTTTTTTTTTTTTTTTCTTTTAGGTCAGTGCTGCGGCTGGAGGAGGTGGTGGGGGGGGGGGGGATTTCGGGTTGCTTTGTCGGTGTGAGATGGTGTTGCTGAGAGAGGGCGTTCCCTTTCTAACTTTTCTCCGTCAGTTTTACAGTAAATCAATGAAGATCAATGTCTTTATCATCACTAACCATTGTGACGTCATGACGTCATTGAGTATGATTTTACATGTTAAGCCTGACATGGAAAGCCCATGTTTGATCAGGTTCTGATCAAAATCTAGTAGGGGCTTACCACATTGCTGTAGAAACCATTATTGCGTTTCTTTGTTTATTAGGGCTTTCCACCTTTCAGTGGAAAGACCTTTTGTTTTCGTTCTGTTTATTCTTATTATTATTATTATTCTTATTCTTCTCCCCAGCACTTTTCATAGTACGACTGGTCGCACGGCCTCTAAATTTTACACAATGATAGAACTCAGGCTGGAATAGTGTCCCGAACCTTTTGGGGTCATGACGTCATCCAAGATGGCCGCCAGTGACGTCATGATACAAATCTTGTTAGCGCTAGATCTCAAACATTTATGACCGGATTTGAATGAAACTTTCGCAGCTGGTACAGTTTAGGGTCTAGTTATTATTATTCTTTTTCTTCTTCTTCTCCCCAGCACTTTTTATAGTACGACTGGTCGCACGGCCTCTAAATTTTAAAAAGTGATAGAGCTCAGTCTGGAATAGTGTCCCGAAGGTTTTGGGGTCATGACGTCATCCAAGATGGCCGCCAGTGACGTCATCAGACAAATCTTGTAATCGCTAGATCTCAAACATTTATAGTCGGATTTGATTGAAACTTTCACACATTGTAGGATTCAGGGTCTAGTTGTGCTTGAATATAAAAACGTGTCTCTATGCAATAACGTCTTGACGTCAGTGACGTCACAATGTTACGAAAAGTCCTTTTTTTCAATGATTGCATTTTTCATGTTTTTTTACTGTAAAATCCATCAGTGTCATTGTTTCAGTCGACGCTGACAGTTTTAACGTCATGACGTCATTCAAAATGGCCGCCAATGACGTCATTTAAGAAATCTTGTAATCGCTATACCTCCTTCATTTATGATCGGATTTTGATACAACTTTCACAGCCTGTAGGGAATTAGGTTGGGTTGTGCAAGAATGTTAAAAATTGTCATGACGTCATCCAAGATGGCCGCCAGTTACGTCATGATTCAAATATTGTTAATCGCTATATCTCCTTCATTTATGATCGGAATTTGATGCAAACTTTCACAGCCTCTAGGGAAGTACGTTGGGTTGTAACAGAATGTCGAAAATTATCATGACGTCATCCAAGATGGCCGCCAGTGACGTCATCAGACAAATCTTGTTATCGCTAGATCTGAAACATTTATAGTCCGATTTGAATGAAACTTTCACAGATTGTAGGTTTCAGGCTCTAGTTGTCCAAAAATGTAAAAACGTGTCTCTATGTAGTAACGTCTTGACGTCAGTGACGTCATAATGTTATGAAAATCCGTTTTTTCACTGATTCCATTTTTGAAGTTGTTTTACTGAATAATCCATCAATGTCATTGTCTCAGTCGACGCTGACATTTTTAACGTCATGACGTCATCCAAAATGGCCGCCAATGACGTCATTTAAGAAATCTTGTTTTGTCTATATCTTCTCTATTTATTTTCGGTTTTGAATACAACTGTCACCGATTGTAGAGTTTTGGGTCCGGTTGTGCAAGAACGTCATACGGTATCCCGACGTCATGACGTCAGTGACGTCAAAATATTCAGAAATTCCTTTTTTTCACTGATTGCATGTTCGAAGTTATTTTCGTGATAAATCAATCAGCGTCTTCATCTTCGACAACTATGACAGTTGTGACGTCATGACGCCATTAAAAACAGAAGAAAGCCCGTTTGATCAGGCTCTGATCAAAATCTAGTTCTTATTATTATTATTCCTTCTTCTTCTCGCCGCCACTTTTCATAGTAAGACTGGTCGCAATGCCTCTAAATTTTGCACAGTGATATAGCTCAGGCTGGAATAGTGTCTCGAAACTTTTGGGGTCATGACGTCATCCAAGATGGCCGCCACTTGTGTTTGTAGGCAAATCTTGTTATCGCTGTATCTCATGCATTTACGATGCGATTTGATTGAAACTTTCACAGATTGTAGGGTTCAGGGTCCAGTTGTGCAAGAATGTAAAAACGTGTCTCTATGTCATAACGTCTTGACGTCAGTGACGTCACAATGTTATAAAAAGTCATTTTTTTCAGTTATAGCATTTTTCTTGTTTTTTTTCTGTAAAATCCATCAGTGTCATTGTTTCAGTCTCCTCTGACAGTTTTAACGTCATGACGTCATTCAAAATGGCCGCGAATGACGTCATTTAAGAAATATTGTAATCGCTATATCTCCTTCATTTATGATCGGATTTTGATGCAACTTTCACAGCCTGTATGGAATTAAGTTTGGTTGTGCAAGAATGTCGAAAATTGTCATGACGTCATCAAAGATGGCCGCCAGTGACGTCATGATAAAAATCTTGTTAGCGGTAGATCTGGAACACGTATGGTCGGATTTGAATGAAACTTTCACAGATTGTAGAGTTCATGGTCTAGTTGTGCAAGATTGTCAAAACGTGTGTCTTCATCTTCGACAACTCTGACAGTTGTGACGTCATGACGGAAAGCCCGTTTGATCAGGTCTCTGATCAAAATCTAGTTCTTATTATTCTTCTTCTTCTTCTGTCAGCCACTTTTCATACTAATACTGGTCGTAGGGCCTTTAAATTTTACACAATGGTAGAGCTCAGTCTGGAATAGTGTCCCGAAGCTTTTGGGTTCATGACGTCATCCAAGATGGCCGCCAGTGACGTCATGATAAAAATCTTGTTAGCGCTAGATCTCAAACATTTATGGTCGGATTTGAATGAAACTTTCGCAGCTGGTACAGTTTACGGTTTAGTTGTGCAAGAATATAAAATGACGTCAAGACGTCATTAAATGCGACGTCGGCCTGTGACGTCTTAAGTGATAAAAGGTCATTTTGGTGCAAATTGTATTGTTCGACCAGTTTTGCCTGTAAATCAATCACGGTCATTGTCTTTTACGTCACCGATCATTGTGACGTCATGACGTCATCCAGTATGATTTTACGTTTTTTCCTATATAACTGTTTAAAAATGGAAATTCTTGTTACAAGTGTTTCTCGTTATCACTTGTTGCGTAAGATCGATCAAACTGCGGATGGTTTACTTTTTCGTCTTTATCGCTTGTTGTGCAACATCATACTGCGGATGGTAAGAATGTTTAGGTTGATCACGTGCTGTGTTATGTGACACACTTGTTTACCTGACGTCACCAACAAACACAGTGTCCAAGGAAGATTTTTTTTTTTTTTTTTTTTTTTTTTTTAACTCCGTGCGCAGCTTTTCCCACTGAAATGACAAAAGCTGCCCAGTAAAAATGTTATGTTTTTCAGCGTTTTTGAACGATTTCTCGTAAATTTCTTCTTTTTTTTTTTTTTTTTTTTTTTCTTATAGGTCAGTGCTGCGGATGGAGGAGTGGGGGGGGGGGGATTTCGGGTTACTTTGTCGGGGTGAGCTGGTGTTGCTGAGAGAGGGCGTTCCTTTCTAACTTTTCTCCGTCAGTTTTATAGTAAATCAATCAAGATCAATGTCTTTATCATCATTAACCATTGTGACGTCATGACGTCATTGAGTATGATTTTACATATTATGGAAAGCCCATGTTTGATCAGGTTCTGATCAAAATCTAGTATGGACTTGCCACATTGCTGTAGAAACCATTATTCCTTTTTTCTGCTTATTAGGGCTTTCCACCTTTCAGTGGAAAGACCTTTTGTTTTCGTTCTGTTTATTAGGGCTTTCCACTTTTCAGTGGAAAGACCTTTTGTGTTCGTTCTGTTTATTAGGGCTTTCCACTTTTCAGTGGAAAACCTCTTGTGTTCGTTCTGTTTATTCTTATTATTATTATTATTATTCCTATTCTTCTCACCGTCACTTTTCATAGTATGACTTGTCGCAGGGCCTTTGAATTTTACACAGTGATATAGCTCAAGCTAACTTAGTGTCCCGAAACTTTTGGGGTCATGACGTCATCCAAGATGGCCGCCACTGGTGTTTGTAGGCAAATCTTGTTATCGCTGTATCTCATGCATTTACTATGGGATTTGATTGAAACTTTCACAGATTGTAGAGTTCAGGGTTCAGTTGTGCAAGAATGTAAAAACGTGTCTCTTTGTCATAACGTCTTTACGTCAGTGACGTCACAAGGTTATGAAAAGTCGTTTTTTTCAGTTATAGCATTTTTATTGTTTTTTTACTGTATAATCCATCAGTGTCATTGTTTCAGTCGACGCTGACAGTTTTAACGTCATGACGTCATTCAAAATGGCCGCCAATGACGTCATTTAAGAAATTTTGTAATCGCTATATCTCCTTCATATATCATCGGATTTTGATGCAACTTTCACAGCCTGTAGGGAATTAGATTGAATTGTGCAAAAATGTCAAAAATTTTCATGACGTCATCCAAGATGGCCGCCAGTGACGCCATGATACAACTTTTGTTAGCGCTAGATCTCAAATATTTGTTGTTTGATTTGAATGAAACTTTTCCAGATTGTAGAGTTTAAGGTCTAGTTATGCAAGAATGTAAAAACTTTTCTCTAGGTAATAAAGTCTTGACGTCAGTGACGTCAGAATGTCATGAAAATCCATTTTTTTCACTGATTTCATTTTTGAAGTTGTTTTACTGCATAATCCATCAGTGGCATTGTCTCAGACGACGCTAACAGTTTTAACGTCGTGACGTCATCCAAAATGGCCGCCAATGACGTCATTTAAGAAATATTGTAATCGCCATATCTCCTTCATTTATCATCGGAGTTTGATAAAACTTTCACAGTTTGTAGATATCAAAGTTCAGTTGTGCTATAATGTGGAATGTTGTCATGTCGTCATCAAAGATGGCCGCCAGTGACGTCATAAATGAACTGTTGTTTTGTCTATATCTTCTCTATCTATTATCGGATTTGAATAAAACTTTCACAGATTGTAGAGTTCAGGGTCCGGTTGTGAAAGAACGTCATACGGTATCCCGACGTCATGACGTCAGTGACGTCAAAATATTCAGAAATTCGTTTTTTCACTGATTGCATATTCGAAGTTATTTTCGTGATAAATCAATCAGTATCTTCATCTTCGACAACTCTGACAGTTGTGACGTCATGACAGGAAAGCCCGTTTGATCAGGTCTCTGATCAAAATCTAGTTCTTATTATTATTATTCCTTCTTCTTCTCGCCGCCACTTTTCATAGTAAGACTGGTCGCAATGCCTCTAAATTTTGCACAGTGATATAGCTCAGGCTGGAATAGTGTCTCGAAACTTTTGGGGTCATGACGTCATCCAAGATGGCCGCCACTTGTGTTTGTAGGCAAATCTTGTTATCGCTGTATCTCATGCATTTACGATGCGATTTGATTGAAACTTTCACAGATTGTAGGGTTCAGGGTCCAGTTGTGCAAGAATGTAAAAACGTGTCTCTATGTCATAACGTCTTGACGTCAGTGACGTCACAATGTTATAAAAAGTCATTTTTTTCAGTTATAGCATTTTTCTTGTTTTTTTTCTGTAAAATCCATCAGTGTCATTGTTTCAGTCTCCTCTGACAGTTTTAACGTCATGACGTCATTCAAAATGGCCGCGAATGACGTCATTTAAGAAATATTGTAATCGCTATATCTCCTTCATTTATGATCGGATTTTGATGCAACTTTCACAGCCTGTATGGAATTAAGTTTGGTTGTGCAAGAATGTCGAAAATTGTCATGACGTCATCAAAGATGGCCGCCAGTGACGTCATGATAAAAATCTTGTTAGCGGTAGATCTGGAACACGTATGGTCGGATTTGAATGAAACTTTCACAGATTGTAGAGTTCATGGTCTAGTTGTGCAAGATTGTCAAAACGTGTGTCTTCATCTTCGACAACTCTGACAGTTGTGACGTCATGACGGAAAGCCCGTTTGATCAGGTCTCTGATCAAAATCTAGTTCTTATTATTCTTCTTCTTCTTCTGTCAGCCACTTTTCATACTAATACTGGTCGTAGGGCCTTTAAATTTTACACAATGGTAGAGCTCAGTCTGGAATAGTGTCCCGAAGCTTTTGGGTTCATGACGTCATCCAAGATGGACGCCAGTGACGTCATGATAAAAATCTTGTTAGCGCTAGATCTCAAACATTTATGGTCGGATTTGAATGAAACTTTCGCAGCTGGTACAGTTTACGGTTTAGTTGTGCAAGAATATAAAATGACGTCAAGACGTCATTAAATGCGACGTCGGCCTGTGACGTCTTAAGTGATAAAAGGTCATTTTGGTGCAAATTGTATTGTTCGACCAGTTTTGCCTGTAAATCAATCACGGTCATTGTCTTTTACGTCACCGATCATTGTGACGTCATGACGTCATCCAGTATGATTTTACGTTTTTTCCTATATAACTGTTTAAAAATGGAAATTCTTGTTACAAGTGTTTCTCGTTATCACTTGTTGCGTAAGATCGATCAAACTGCGGATGGTTTACTTTTTCGTCTTTATCGCTTGTTGTGCAACATCATACTGCGGATGGTAAGAATGTTTAGGTTGATCACGTGCTGTGTTATGTGACACACTTGTTTACCTGACGTCACCAACAAACACAGTGTCCAAGGAAGATTTTTTTTTTTTTTTTTTTTTTTTAACTCCGTGCGCAGCTTTTCCCACTGAAATGACAAAAGCTGCCCAGTAAAAATGTTATGTTTTTCAGCGTTTTTGAACGATTTCTCGTAAATTTCTTCTTTTTTTTTTTTCTTTTTTTTTTTCTTATAGGTCAGTGCTGCGGATGGAGGAGTGGGGGGGGGGGGGGGATTTCGGGTTACTTTGTCGGGGTGAGCTGGTGTTGCTGAGAGAGGGCGTTCCTTTCTAACTTTTCTCCGTCAGTTTTATAGTAAATCAATCAAGATCAATGTCTTTATCATCATTAACCATTGTGACGTCATGACGTCATTGAGTATGATTTTACATATTATGGAAAGCCCATGTTTGATCAGGTTCTGATCAAAATCTAGTTCTTATTATTATTATTATTATTATTATTATTATTCTTCCTCCTACACGCACTTCTCATAGAAATATTGGTGACAGCAAGTCAAAATTTTACCCAGTGGTAGAGAACATTCGTGACTTGTGTCCCGACCATTTTGAGACTATGACGTCATTCAAGATGGCCGCCAGTGACGTCATCATACAAATATTGTTATCGCTAGATCTCAAACATTTTTAGTCGGATTTAAATGAAACTTTCACAGATTATAGGGTTTAGGGTCTAGTTGTGCAAAAATGTAAAAACTTGTCTCTATGTATTAACGTCTTGACGTCAGTGACGTCACAATGTTATGAAAAGTCCTTTTTTTTCAGTGATTGCATTTTTCATGTTTTTTTGCTGCAAAATCCATCAGTGTCATTGTTTCAGTCGACGCTGACAGTTTTAACGTCATGACGTCATTCAAAATGGCCGCCAATGACGTCATTTAAAAAATCTTGTAATCGCTATATCTCCTTCATTTATGATTGGATTTTAATGCAACTTTCACAGCCGGTATGGAATTAGGTTGAGTTTTGAAAGAATGTCAAAAATTGTCATGACGTCATCCAATATAGCCGCTAGTGACGTCATGATACAAAATGTGTTTAAGCTATATTTCCAATATTTATAGCCGGATTTCAATTAATCTTTCACAGCTTGTAGAGTTCAGGGTCTAGTTGTGCAAGAATGTAAAAACGTGTCTCTCGGTAATAACGCCTTGACGTCAGTGACGTCATAATGTTATGAAAATCCATTTTTTTCACTGATTGCATTTTTGAAGTTGTTTTACTGCATAATCCATCAATGGCATTGTCTCAGTCGACGCTAACAGTTTTAATGACGTGACGTCATCCAAAATGGCCGCCAATGACGTCATTTAAGAAATACTGTAATCGCCATATCTCCTTCATTTATCATCGGAGTTTGATAAAACTTTCACAGTTTGTAGATATCAAAGTTCAGTTGTGCTATAATGTGGAATGTTGTCATGTCGTCATCAAAGATGGCCTCCAGTGACGTCATAAATGAACTGTTGTTTTGTCTATATCTTCTCTATCTATTATCGGATTTGAATAAAACTTTCACAGATTGTAGAGTTCAGGGTCCGGTTGTGAAAGAACGTCATACGGTATCCCGACGTCATGACGTCAGTGACGTCAACATATTCAGAAATTCGTTTTTTTCACTGATTGCATATTCGAAGTTATTTTCGTGATAAATCAATCAGTATCTTCATCTTCGACAACTCTGACAGTTGTGACGTCATGACAGGAAAGCCCGTTTGATCAGGTCTCTGATCAAAATCTAGTTATTATTATTATTATTAGGGCTTTCCACCTTTCAGTGGAAAGACCTTTTGTTTTCGTTCTGTTTATTCTTATTATTCTTTTCTTCTTCTTCTTCTTCTTCTTCTGTCAGCCACTTTTCATAGTAATACTGGTCGTAGGGCCTTAAAACTTTACACAATGGTAGAGCTCAGTCTGGAATAGTGTCCCGAAACTTTTGGGGTCATGACGTCATTCAAGATGGCCGCCAGTGACGTCATCAGGCACATTTTGTTATCGCTAGATCTCAAACATTTATATTCGGATTTGAATGAAACTTTCACAGATTGTAGGGTTCAGGGTCTAGTTGTGCAAGAATGTAAAAACGTGTCTCTATGTAATAACGTCTTGACGTCAGTGACGTCAAAATGTTATGAAAAGTCCTTTTTTTTCAGTATTTATATTTTTCATGTTTTTTTACTGTAAAATCCATCACTGTCATTGGTTCAGTCGACGCTGACAGTTTTAACGTCATGACGTCATTCAAAATGGGCGCCAATGACGTCATTTAACAAATATTGTAATCGCTATATCTCCTTCATTTATGATCGGATTTTGATGCAACTTTCACAGACTGTAGGGAATTAGGTTGAGTTGTGCAAGAATGTCAATTGTTGTCATGACGTCATCCAAGATGGCCGCCAGAGACGTCATGATACAATTTTTGTTAGCGCTAGATCTCAAACATTTATAGTCGGATTTGAATGAAACTTTCACAGATTGTAGAGTTCAGAGTCTAGCTGTGCAATAATGTAAAAACATGTCTCTAGGTAATAACGTCTTGACGTCAGTGACGTCATAAGTTATGAAAATCCGTTTTTTTCACTGATTGCATTTTTGAAGTTGTTTTACTGTATAATCCATCAATGTCATTGTCTCAGTCGACGCTGAACGTTTTAACGTTATGACATCATCCAAAATGGCCGCAAATGACGTCATTTAAGAAATCTTGTAATCGCTATATCTCCTTCATGTATTATCGGATTTTGGTGCAACTTTCAAAGACTGTAGGGAATTAGAATGAGTTGTGCAGGTATATCGAAAATTGTCATGACGTCATCCAAGATGGCCGCCAGTGACGTCATGATACATATTTTGTTAGCGCTAGATCTCAAATATATACAGTCGGATTTGAATGAAACGTTCACAGATTGTAGAGTTCAGGGTCTAGTTGTGCAAGAATGTAAAAACGGTGTCATGATGTCATCAAAAAGATGGCCGTCAGTGACGTCATGTTTTATTAAAATTATCCAATTATCTGTCTGATAGTTTTTTGTTTAAGTTATATTGAAAAAATAATAAAGGACATAATCTAACTGATAATTGACCATTGTGTCTACAGAATTTGCTTTTATAAAATAATTGATCATTTTGGTGCAAACCGATCTGGTTACGTTTTAGTTATTGTTTTATTCGATTTTACTTTAAACAACATGATTATTGAATAATAATGTGCAATTGTATATTACAAGAATTATTTAGAAAGATTTTTAGTGATTCACGATGTCAGTGAATTATTATTAATGATAATATGAAATAAAAAAAACATAATTTAATAAGTCACCAGTGGATTGTTATTCTGTTTGAATATGACATATAAAGCAATCTTGTTATCGTTCTATATCCTGTATTTGAGGTCGTATTTGATCAAAACTTTCATAGATTGTAGAGTCCAGGGTCTAGTTGTGCAAGAACGTTAACACGTGTCCCTATCAATTAACGTCTTGACGTCACTGACGTCACAATGTTATTAAAACCGTTTTTTTTCACTGATCGCATTTTTGAAGTTGTTTTACTATGATATCATTTGTTGTCATTGTCTCAGTCAACGCTGACAGTTTTAACAACATGACGTCACCCAAAATAGCCACATCACCGATCGTAGTGACGTCATGACGTCATCCAATTTGAAAAGCCCGTTTGATCAGGTTCTGATCAAAATCGTAAGATCGTAACTTTGGCTAAATACATTATGTTTATAAAATTGATACAGAAAACATATTGCACAGTTGATGTGTGTATTAAATCGTGAATATATTAACATAAAGTTTCGATATAGATTCAACAATAATAATGTTGTAAAAGTTGTTCTGTTTTCTTTTTCTTCTTCTTTTTCCTTTTAAGGGACAATGTCCGTAACGTTTAGTTAATAAAACACGAAATAAGTACGTTGACAAACATTAAACACTTACCATTATTGAATATTTACCAAATAAAAATCAAGATTGTTTGACAGAATTTAAAAAAAAGTACAAAAAAATAAGTACCTTTTTCCAGGTTTGAACTCGCAGCCCAAACTAACAATTACACTTGCCGGTAATAACAAAGGCTTGTTAGGGCCAACTGCTTAACCAACTGAGCTAAGCTGACAGGTGATATTGTGCAAAACATACAATGTACAAAAGCGAATGCGCTAAATACTGTCACGTGATCAGTAGAAAAGGTACTTATTTATAATACGGGCAGTGTCCCTTTAATAACTTATGCTGTGTTGTGGAGCCGAAAAACAACATTCAATTCAATTTAATTCTTATTCAATTCAATTCAATTCATTTTAATTCACGCACGCACGCACGCAACGCACGCACGCACGCACGCACGCATGCATGCATTGGAGCAAATTATGGTGAGGAAACTTCATCCTTTATCATCTGTGTTTGATTGCTGCCCAGACATTCACTCACTGACAGATCACAGAGGCTTCGGTTGGTTGACTGATCGATGGATAAAGCATTGCGATCTTGCGGGTTAGAGCTGCAGAACATTGCCCTGCGGTGGCATTTCTAAAAGCAAACGTCATGTCATCCTCTCATGAATAACTAAATAACATTTAAAAAAATATATGTTTATTTGTCAACATTACAAACTTCGTGTCAAGTATCATCACAACAGCCTGTAAAGTTCAGTGGCTTAGTCACTTTTCTCTTTCAACATTAAAGGAGCTGATACAGACTTTGTGCACTTGATTAGTGTATGAAGGAGAGAATAGTTGGCATGTATATACCACAATCCCTGTTCGATCCCTGGCGGAGGTGTTTCTGATAGGAAACATTATCCGTCGCCTCATTTTCTCTCTGAGGTTGCTGGCGCTGTATGTGCCTCGATATAAGATTGACACCCGTATATGGGTGTACAAATTCTCAACATTAAAGGAGCTGATGCAAACTTCGTGTAGTGGATTAGTGTATAACTATGAAGAAGGCAATAGTTGGCATGTATACACCACAAGGCCATAGCTAGACCTTCAATGTTCAATGTAACAGGAGATAACAGTGTGGTAAGTCACTGCGCTTTAAAGCGGCAGACCTCTACCCCCGAGTGGGTTTGACCCATGGCTGAGGCGTGTCTGATAGGAAACATTATCTCTCGCCTCATTTTCTCTCTGAGGTTGCTGGCGCTGTATGTGCTTCGATATCAGATTTATATACGTATACGAGTGTACACATTATCAACATTAAAGGAGCTGATGCAAACTCCGTATAGCGTATAACTATGAAGAAGGGAATAGTTGGCATATATACACCACAAGGCCATAGCCAGACCTTCAATGTTTAATGTAACAGGAGATTGCAGTGTGGTAAGTCACTGCGCTTTAAGGCTGCAGACCTTTACCCCGAGTGTTCCCTCTGGGGTTTCTGGTGCAATATATTACTCGATGTAAGATATGAGTTTAAAAGCTAACATTTTTATTTTTCAACATTAAAGGAGCTGATACAAACTTCGTGTACTGGATCTTCGTGTACTGGATTCGTGTATAACTTTGAGGTAATGAAGCGTCGCATCTATACGCCGCGCAAGAAATAGCTAGACATTTCACGTTCAATGAAACAGGAGAGTTCATAGGGGTAAGTCATAGCGCTTTAAAGCTGCAAACCTCTACCCCGAGTGGTTCGTTCCCTGGCGTAGACGTGTCTGATAGGTAACAGCATCGCTCGTCTCATCTTCCCTCTGAGGTTGCTGGCGCAGTATATGCCCCGATATAAGATTGATACCCGCAATTGAGGGTAAAAGCAAACAATTTTACTTTTCAACATATAAGAAGCTGATCAAAACTTCGTGTACCGGATTCGTGAATAACTATGAAGAAAAGAAGAGTTGTATCTGTTCGTCGCAAGAAATAATCAGAGCTTCCGTGTTCAATGAAACAGCTAGAGAGTTCAGTGGGGGGTAAATCACTGCGCTAAAAGCTGCAGACCTCTATCCCGAGTGGGTTCGTTCCCTGGCGTAGACGTGTCTGATAGGAATCAACATCTCTTGTCTCATCTTCCCTCTGAGGTTGCTGTCGCAGTAAATGCCCCGATATAAGAGTGATACCCGCAAGTGCGAGTAAAAGCACACATTTTTTGCTTTTCAGCATTAAAGGAGCTGATAACAACTTCGTGTCCTGCATTAGTGTATAACTATGAAGGGAAGAAGATTTGGCATGCACACGCCGCAATAAAAAGCCAGACCTTCAATGTTCAATGAAACAGGAAAGTCCAGTGGGGTAAGTCACTGCGCTTAAAGCTGCAGACCTCTACTCCCCGAGGGATTCGCTTCATGGCGGAGGCGTGTCTGATTGATAGAAACATTATCCCTCATCTTATTTTTCCACGGAAATTGCTGGCGCCGTATCCCCGATGTATTACTGATACCCGCACGTGAAAGTAAAAGCCAACGTTTTTCAACATTAAAGGAGCTGATACAGACTTCGTATCCTGCATTAGTGTATAACTGAGTTGCATGTATACGCCGCAAGACACAGCCAGACCGTCAATGTCCAGTGAAACATCACTACGGCCCGGAAAATTCAGTGGATGGATAAGATCTTGCGCATTAGAGCCGCATACCTTTGTTCCGTGTGGACAGTTAAAGGACAATTCATCCCCCTGTCTCATCTTTCTTTTAAGTTTTTTTGTGTTCAATCTTAAAGGGGCACACGGCAATCTTGAATTTTGCAGTTAATACTATTACTTATTGGTTCAAAGTGTTCAAATTGTTATAGCATATTAATTGAAAACTCACACTTGTATTTGAATATACAAGACGTATTTAACAAAATTAATCGAGGTGCTATGTTTTAGGCTTGATACAAACCCCATGATTGCCGTATGTATCCCTGTAATGATCGTCGGTGATAGATCCGCATATGATGTGTTAAAGGGATGTACTGCAATCTTGATATTTTAACGGCGGCCCGTTAGTTTTTCACATATCATAACCTGCATTTGTTCAATCATTAATAATAAGTATACTGATAGTATCAACCAAACTGGTTTCGCATTTTACTAACGTTTGATTTATAGTGCACCAATAATATATTCAATGCAGGAAGTTTTAAAGTCAAAATTATTATTGATTATATTGCTTATTTTAATGATGGACATACTTGCCTTGTGTTCCTTAAACGAAAGCATCAGTTGAATGATTCAAAGTCACAATAACAGTTGCTTTATAAATACAGGTGCTAGTTTTGATGATTGATACATAATTCGAGATTGCCGCGTGTCCCTTTAAAAGCGGAGGGCACTCCCAACCAGTATGTCACATACGTGCAAAGCCAGACATATACATCGATCATGTACAATGACAATATAATACATATGTTTCAAGTCGAACCTATGAATACGCAATTTTACATTCAGGACAATAAATTATGTAATGTTGTTCGCTCGTTTAAATTAAATGCAACTAAAACACATTATAATAGTTTAACGCGTATTGGTACACATTAGTATTTTTTCAAAATGTCTCCGGTCCCTTTAATATGCCTAAAGTGCGAATGCACCTCGGTGAACTCATTATTCAGTTGCATTCGGCATGAAATCATGTAGCAGCAGGAAATAAACAACAACATCTCAATCAATATTGACAAAAGGTTGCATCTGACACATGTTGTAGTCTGTCTTGACACCTGTATTTTGACTGGCCTAACTGATTGGGGTTTTCTCTCTCAAATTCATGGAGCCTGTCTCTTTTAAAGGTGCGCTGGGCGTTTTAAAGGAACGCTGGGCGTTTTACACGGAACTATTGCGTACCACCGAACCACCCTCCAGTAGCGACAATGCATTAATATGCAGTAAACAGTCTAGCAAATAGTACGGAACCGCCATACACATTCAATGATTGTACATGACATGGAAAGCCCGTTTGATCAGTTTTCTGATCAAAATCTAGTTATTATTATTATTATTAGGGCTTTCCACCTTCCAGTGGAAAGACCTATTGTTGTTGTTCGGCAACATTTTGACTTTATTTTTCTGTCCGCCACTTTTCATAGTAAGACTGGTCGCACGGCCTCTAAAGTTTACACAGTGATAGAGCTCATTCTGGAATAGTGCCGCGAAGCTTTTGGGGTCATGACGTCATCCAAGATGGCCGCCAGTGACGTCATGATGAAAATCTTGTTAGCGCTAGATCTCAGACATTTATGGTCGGATTTGAATGAAACTGTCACAGATTGTGAAGGTCATGGTCTAGTTGTGCAAGAAGGTCATGCGGGGTCATGGCGTCATAACGTGATGGCGTCAGAGACGCCAGACGCTTAAAAACTGCAAAAAATCGTCAAAAATACGATTAAAGGCATGACCATTTTGAAACTTTACCACAATCATATTGTTATCATCTTCTATCGATCGTGTGAAAAAGGTGTTGATGACGTCATCAAATATGGCGGCCTTAGTGGTTTAATTTTAAACAGGCTAAAATAGAAACTTCTAAGTATATTTCGAAAACCGAACCAGCTAGCGCCAACAATGTCCTCATATATGTGCCACTATGTGACCTTGACCAAGTCTGGAAAAATAAGGTCAACTGGTCAAAGGTCAAGGTCATAGGTAGGCGATAGGTGTAAACACCAATAACCACCTTTATCTCAGTAAAGGTTGAAATTGTTATCAAGAACATATGTACCATTTGTAAGGCCTTTCAATTTCCTTTTCAAAAATAAAGTCCACTCAAAACGCAACGTTGGTAAATGGTTGCCATAGGAACCAAAATACGACGACGTCAATGACGTAAAATTTGAAAAATTGACGTAGACACGTAAAATGTGTCAGTTTTGTAGAACTTATGATTGCAAATACGAACGTGAAGTTTATTTTTAGCTGACGTCATCAATGACGTCACAGTAACGTTGAAACGAAAGAAGATTAAAATCGCTTCTGCTCAAGAACTACCTGTCCTTTCTTGGTGAATCTTTGTCAAAATAATGTACTTATCTTGTAGTTGTGCATTGCAATTTTTTGGGTCGCGGCGTCATTCAATATGGCCGCCAGTGAATATCTAAGAAATACCTTGTTCACGCTTCTCTTCCTAAAGATTGCCAGTCTGATAATGATGAAACTTCGCCAAATAATGTGCGTAGCGGTGGGACATGGGGCAGACGAATGTATACACGTAAAGACGATACATAGCTCAGACCTAAATATTCAGTGTCGGGCGTAACGCAGTTCCCATCTTGCACGCACATACAGATACGCGAAACCATTATTAGGGCTTCCACCTTCCAGTGGAAAGACCTATTGTTGTTGTTCGGCAACATTTTGACTTTATTCTTCTGTCCGCCACTTTTCATAGTAAGACTGGTCGCACGGCCTCTAAAGTTTACACAGTGATAGAGCTCATTCTGGAATAGTGCCGCGAAGCTTTTGGGGTCATGACGTCATCCAAGATGGCCGCCAGTGACGTCATGATGAAAAACTTGTTAGCGCTAGATCTCAGACATTTATGGTCGGATTTGAATGAAACTGTCACAGATTGTAAAGGTCATGGTCTAGTTGTGCAAGAAGGTCATGCGGGGTCATGGCGTCATAACGTGATGGCGTCAGAGACGCCAGACGCTTAAAAACTGCAAAGATTCGTCAAAAATACGATTAAAGGCATGACCATTTTGAAACTTTACCACAATCATATTGTTATCATCTTCTATCGATCGTGTGAAAAAGGTGTTGATGACGTCATCAAATATGGCGGCCTTAGTGGTTTAATTTTAAACAGGCTAAAATAGAAACTTCTAAGTATATTTCGAAAACCGAACCAGCTAGCGCCAACAATGCCCTCATATATGTGCCACTATGTGACCTTGACCAAGTCTGGAAAAATCAGGTCAACTGGTCAAAGGTCAAGGTCATAGGTAGGCGATAGGTGTAAACACCAATAACCACCTTTATCTCAGTAACGGTTGAAATTGTTATCAAGAACATATGTACCATTTGTAAGGCCTTTCAATTTCCATTTCAAAAATAAAGTCCACTCAAAACGCAACGTTGGTAAATGGTTGCCATAGGAACCAAAATACGATGACGTCGCATTCGTCACCATTTGGAGTTATTCAATAGTGAACGCTCGGCCGATCCCGTGTGTATCACGACGCTTCGATATGTTCAAATTATTGAAGTTTTGTTAGCCGGAAGGCAACGGCACAGAAAATAGTGCGCTGATGCTAAGCTGTTTGTTCCTATATTAATATGACCGTCGGCCACACTTGTCGTTGATGATTTGCGTGGCATGTTATTTACAATACAGATGAATGTTTTATCACTGCTTTCATGTATATATACTATAGATAGAGCAAATACCTAAATGACATTGCAAAATATGGATGATAACTTTAATTTTGAATGCAAATTTGTTTCGGTGGGAATCTAAGGCGCGATGACGTAACCAATATGGAAACCTTCGATTTACATTCGAATAATGCTGCGAAGCAGTGTACCAGATGTTGAGAATGGGGTTTATTTTGTTTATTGCATTTTCATAGGGTTACATTAAAGCTTTATTGGCATTTGATAAATAACACACATCCAAATAAACCATTTAGTCTACTTTATTTTCAAGAACTATAGACAGACCTAGACAGAAAACGATTATTTTTACACAGGTCAGTTAATATATACCTACACGAAAATATCCAATCCTAATGTGATATTAGTCAGGCCCAGTGCAACACAAAAATGGGCCTTAGATGATGGAGTGATCTGCTTTTTTTCTAAAATATTTTCCAAACTGAAAGTAACCACCCTCTCTTTGAATTCTGAGTTCAAACTGTGCTTCGCAGTAGTGCAGCATATCCATCTTACCTTCAATTTTGATTTGGTTTTCACTAGAAGCAAGATAAATGTTTCAGAAATAAAGGGAAGCAACATTCAATACATACCAGCCCTGTGTCTTTCACCACTCCTATGCTTCACAGTAACTTATTTAATAGTTTACCTAGGACTACTTCTGCGTTCCACCCATTCTTATGGCTATATCTTCTCTATTTATGGTCGGATTTGAACAAATCTTTCACAGATTGTAGTGTTCAGGGTCTGGTTGAGCAAGAACGTCATACGTTATCCTGACTGTCGTCATGACGTCAGTGACGTCACAATATTCAGAAATTGGATTTTTCAACTGATTGCATGATCGAAGTTGTTTTCTTGATAAATCAATCAGATCATCATCTTAGACAACTTTGACATTTGTGACGTCATGACGTCATTAAGACAGGAAAGCCCGTTTGATCAGGTCCTGATTAAAATCTAATTCTTATTTTTTTCCTTCGTCTTCTTCTTTTTCTTCTGTGAGACACTTTTCATAGTAATACTGGTTGCAGGGCCTTAACATTTTACACAATTGTAGATGAGCTCAGGCTGGAATAGTGTCTTAAAGCTTTTGGGGTCATGACGTCATCCAAGATGGCCGCCAGTGACGTCATCAGGCAAATCTTGTTATCGCTTTATTTGCTGCATTTATTATCGGATTTTAACAAAACTTTCACAGTTTCTAGAGTTCAGGGTCTTGTTGTGCAAGAATGTCAAAGCATGTCTATACGTCATAAGGTCTTGACGTCAGTGACGTCACAATGTTATTAAAAATCCGTTTTCTTTACTGATTGCATTTTTTAAGTTTTTTTGCTGTAAAATTCATTAGTATCATTGTTTCAGTCGACGCTGACAGTTTCAACGTCATGTCGTCGTCCAAAATGGCACCAATGACGTCATTTAAGAAATCTTGTAATCGCTATTTCCTTCATTTATTATCGGATTTGATGCAACTTTCACATCAAGTAGGGAATTAGGTTGAGTTGTGCAAGAATGTCAAATTTTTTCAAGACGTCATCAAAGATTGCCGCCAGTGACGTCATGATAAAAAATCATGTTAGCGCTAGATCTCAAACATTTACAGCTTGTACAGTTCAGGGTCTAGTTGTGACGTCACAATGTTATTAAAAATCCGTTTTCTTTACTGATTGCATTTTTTAAGTTGTTTTGCTCTAAAGTTCATCAGTATCTTTGTCTCAGTCGACGCTGACAGTGTTAACGTCATGACGTCATCCAAAATGACCGACAATGACGTCATTTAAGAAATCTTGTAATCGCTATATCTCCTTCATTTATTATCGGATTTTGATGCAACTTTCACAGGAATTAGGTTGAGTTGTGCAAGAATGTCATAAATTGTCAAGACGTCATGATAAACATCTGATTAGCTCTAGATCTGAAACATTTATGTTCGGATTTGCATGAAACTTTCACAGCTTGTAGAGTGCAAGGTCTAGTTGTGCAAAAACGTCAAAACCTGTCGGTAAGTCATAACGCCATGACGTCAGTGACGTCACAATGTCATTAAAAGTCTGTTTTCTTTACTGATTGCATTTTTTAAGTTGTTTTGCTCTAAAATTCATCAGTATCATTGTCTCAGTCGACGCTGACAGTGTTAACGTCATGACGTCATCCAAAATGGCCGCCAATGACTTCATTTAAGAAATCTTGTAATCGCTATATCTCCTTCATTTATGGTCGGATTTTGAAAAAAACTTTCACATGTTGTAAATATCGAAGTTTATTTGTGCAATAATGTCAATTGTTGTCATGGTGTCATCAAAGATGGCCGCCAATGGAGTCATAAGGAAAATATTGTGTTGGCTATATATTCTCTATTTAGTATTGGATTCGAATAAAACGTTCACAGAGTGTAGAGTTCAGGGTCCCGTTGTGCAATACCTTCATAAACTATCATGACGTCATGACGTCATGACGTCATGGCGTTAGTGAAGTCACAATATTCAGAAAATTGATTTGTTTACTGATTGCATGTTTGAAGTAATTTTCTTGATAAATCAATCAGTGCCATGACGTCATTAAGACAAACATGAACTTACGAATAAAGACACGCTTCAAAGTGGCATGCGGCTTAAGTGTAGCGTAAGTAGTGTTAAATAGTTACCCGATTTCGCCATGAGCTGGTGAACATGAAATTACGAGTAAAGACACGCCTTCAAAGCGGCATGCGGCTTAAAAGTCTCCCCGCGCTACGAATCAGTAGTGTTATGTTTACTGGTCCTTTGGGACCAACGAGCCCAAAATGGATGCCTTTGAAATAGAATACCGCTTAAGCCGGTGCTAGGGGGCGTGAGAGGTGTTGCTTCTTACATTACTTCTCATTAAAAGACTAAATAAAACCGAGTGTGCTACTTTATTCACTCAGTTACGTTTGTTGCTTCCAAAGGATCACCTTTATCAGTATGTATTAAGTATAGCGTTCAAAGCGGCATGCTGCTTTTAAAAGTGTAACGTAAGTAGCCTTAAATATCCAATTTCGTCATGACCTGGTGAACATGAACTTACAAGTAAAGACACGCCTTCAAAGCGGCATGCGGCTTAAGTATAGCGTAAGTAGTTAAATTTCCGATTTCGCCATGAGCTGGTGAACATGAAATTACGAGTAAAGACACGCCTCCCAAAGCGGAATGTGGGTTAGTATAGGTTAAGTAGCTTTAAATACCCGATTTTGCCATTAGCTGGTGAACATGCAATTACAAGTAAAGGCATGCGATTTAAGTATAGCTTTAAATACCCATGAGCTGGTGAACATGAAATTACGAGTAAAGACACGCATTCAAAGCGGCATGCGGCTTAAGTATAGGGCAAGTAACTTTAAATACCCGATTTCGCCATGTGCTGGTGAATATGAAATTACGAATAAAGTCACGCCTTCAAAGCGGCATGCGGTTTGGTTTAAGTATAGCTTTAAATACCCATGAGCTGGTGAACATGAAATTCGAATAAAGTCACTCCTTCAAAACGGCACGCGGCTTAAGTATAGCGTAAGTAGCTTTAGATACCCGATTTCGCCATGAACTGGTGAACATGAAATTACGGGTAAAGACACGCCTTCAAATCGGTATGCGATTTAAGCACAGGTCAGTAGCTTTAAAGCATAGCACACTAGACTGTGAAGTCTTACATATACATATATCTGTATTAAGGTTAACGACTCTACTTTTACGAAGTCACAACATTAGGTGTAGATACTGGCTGTGAGACGTGGATTGTAGTCGTATATCAGTCAATATCTATTATTCTGAACCTTGTGATAACCTCTGATATGACAGTTATCATGTAAATTTGAAATGCCCGAAAACTATGTCAAGTGTCTATAATCTGTACCTTGGCCTCCTCATGTCGTGGTACAGACATCCCCGTCACATGTGTTATCAATATTCAAGTGATTGCGGGATGTCCATCTGACAGCTGTTATCAATTTCCCTTTGAAGCTATGTTCAAGTTATCAATTCAGCATTTTGCTGCATCACCGGAACAACTCATAATGTTGTAATATTAAACATTTAGCTTCACGTTTCCACATGTAAACGTGTTATCTCTGTTGCAGGTAATTTAGCTTGCAAAAATAGTACATATTATTACATGTTCATACCTATTGACTATTAACTTGACATTATAGGATGACATTATGGCAATTGTGATAAGCTAGATATTTTTCGAGTTTATTTGTCATTTAAATCATATCTGTATATGTTTCAGTTCTTTCAAGCAATGAGTAAATAGAAATCCTCGTAACAAATTTAAAATATTCTTTATAAATTTCACATTTTCTTATTTTTTTGGTGCCAAGGATGTAATAGGAGAGTGTTTTACTCTCTAACTAGCATGAAGACATGTTGTAATATGAGAGTATTTTACTCTCTGACTAGTATGAAGAAATGTTGAGGATGTAATAGGAGAGTATTTTACTCTCTGACTATTATGAAGAAATGTTGAGGATTTAATAGGAGAGTATTTTACTCTGATACTAGTATGAAGACATGTTGTAATAGGAGAGTAATTTACTGTCTGAGTAATTTATTCTCTGACTAGTATGAATACATGTTGTGAATGTAATAGGAAAGTATTTTACTCTCAGACTACTATGAAGACATGTTGAGGATGTAATAGGAGAGTATTTTACTCTCTGACTAGTATGAAGACATGCTGTAACAGGAGAGTATTTACTCTCTGATTAGTATGAAGACATGTTGTAATAGGAGAGTTATTTACTGTCTGAGTAATTTATTCTCTGACAAGTATGAATACATGTTGTGAATGTAATAAGAAAGTATTTTACTCTCTGACTACTATGAAGACATGTTGAGGGTGTAATAGGAGAGTATTTTACTATCTGATTAGTATGAAGACATGTTGTAACAGAGTATTTACTCTCTGATTTGATTAGTATGAAGACATGGTGAGGGTGTAATAGGAGAGTATTTTACTATCTTACTAATATGAAGACATGTTGTAACAGGAGAGTATTTACTCTCTGACTAGAATGAAGACATGTTGTAACGGGAGAGTATTTACTCTATGACTAGTATGAAGACATGTTGAGGGTGTAATAGGAGAGTATTTTACTCTCTGACTAGTATGAAGACATTTTGCGTTAATAATAGGAGAGTATTCTACTCTCTGACTTGTATGAAAACAAGTTGAGAATGTAATAGTAGAGAAGTTTACTCTCTGATTAATATCAAGAAATGTTGTAATAGGAAAATATTTTGCTCTCTGGCTAGTATGAAGACATGTTTTAATAGGAGAATATTTCACTCTCTGACTTGTATGAAGACATGTTGTAACAGAGTATTTACTCTCTGATTTTATTAGAATGAAGACATGGTGAGGATGTAATCGGAGAGTATTTTACTATCTGACTAGTATAAAGACATGTTGTAACAGGAGAGTATTTTACTCTCTGACTAGTATGAAGACATTTTGCATTAATAATAGGAGAGTCTTTTACTCTCTGACTTGTATGAAAACATGTTGAAAATGTAATAGGAGAGTATTTTACACTCTGACTAATATCAAGACATGTTGTAATAGGAGAATATTTTACTGTCTGGCTAGTATGAAGACATGTTTTAATAGGGGAGTAGTTCACTCTCTGACTAGTATGAAGACATGTTGTGGGTGTAATAGGAGAGTATTTTACTCTCTGACTAATATCAAAACATGTTAAATATGTAAAAGGAGAGTGTTTTACTCTCTGACTAGTATGAAGACATGTTGTAATAGGAGAGTATCTTACTCTCAGACTAGTATGAAGAAATGTTGAGGATGTAATAGGAGAGTATTTTACCCTCTGACTAGAATGAAGTCATGCTGTAACAGGAGAGTATTTACTCCCTGATTAGTATGAAGACATGCTGTAATAGTAGAGTAATTTACTGTCTGAGTAATATAGTCTCTGATTAGTATGAATACATGTGAATGTAATAAGAAAGTATTTTACTCTCTGACTACTATGAAGACATGTTAAGGGTGTAATAGGAGAGTATTTTACTATCTGACTAGTATGAAGACATGTTGTAACAGGAGAGTATTTACTCTCTGATTAGTATAAAGACATGTTGATGGTGTAATAGGAGAGTATTTTACTATCAGACTAGTATGAAGACATGTTGTAACATGAGAGTATTTACTGTCTGACTAGTATGAAGACATGTTGAGGGTGTACTATGAGAGTATTTTACTCTCTGACTAGTATGAAGACATTTTTCGTTAGTAATAGGAGAGTATTTTACTCTCTGACTTGTATGAAAACATGTTGAGAACGTAATAGGAGAGTATTTTACTCTCTGACTAATATCAAGACATGTTGTAATAGGAGAATATTTTACTCTCTGGCTAGTATGAAGAAATGTTCTAATAGGATAGTATTTCACTCTCTGACTAGTATGAAGTCATGTTGAGGGTGTAATAGGAGAGTATTTTACTTTCTGACTAATTTCAAGACATGTTGAATATGTAATAGGAGATTATTTTAGTCTCTGACTAGTATGAAGACATGTTGACGGTGAAATATGAGAGTAATTTACTCTCTGGCTAATATGAAGACAAATTAAGGATATACATGTACTAGGAAAGTGTTTTACTCTCAGACTAGTATGAAGAAATGTTGTTATAGGGGAGTATTTTACTCTCTGACTAGTATGAAGACATGTTATAATAAAAGAGTATTTTACTCCCTGACTACTATGAAGACATGCTGTAATAGGAGAGTATTTTACTCTCTGATTAGTATGAAGCATCGATGTTGCCTATAGTAGGACGATGTCTAGTTACCAGGAAAATAAATGCTACCTACAGTATGACGCTGTCTAGTTACCAGCAGATTCGATGCTGCCAACATTAGGACGCTGTCTAGTTACCAGCATAATCGATGCTGCCTACAAGAAGACACTGTCTAGATACCAGGACTATGTCTAGTTACAAGCAGAATCGATGCTGCCGACAGTAGGACACTGTCTAGTTACCAGCAGAATCGATGCTTCTAACAGTAGGATGCTGTCTAGATAACAAGACGCTGTCAAAGTTACCAGCAGAATCGATGCCGCCTGCAGTAGGAAGCGGTATATTTACCAGAATAATCGATGCAACCTGCAAAAGGACGCTGTCTAGTTACCAGCAGAATCGATGCTGCTTACAGTAGGACGCTGTCTAGTTACCAGCAGAATCGATGCCGTCTATAGTAGGACACTGCCTAGTTACCAGCAGAATCGATGCTGCTAACAGTAGGATGCTGTCTAGATAACAAGACGCTGTCAAAGTTTACCAGCAGAATCAATGCTGCCTGCAGTAGGAAGCGGTATATTTACCAGAATAATTGATGCAACCTGCAATAGGACGCTTTCTAGTTACCAGCAGAATCGATGCTGCTTACAGTAGGACGCTGTCTAGTTATCAGCAGAATCGATGCCGCCTATAGTAGGACACTGTCTAGTTACCAGCAGAATTGATGCTGCTAACAGTAGGACGCTGTCTAGATACCAAGATGCTGTAAAAGTTACCAGCAGAATCGATGCTGCCTGCAGAAGGACGCGGTATATTTACCAGAATAACCGATGCAACCTGCAATAGGACGCTGTCTAGTTACCAGCCGAATCGATGCTGCTTACAGTAGGACGCTGTCTAGTTACCAGCAGAATCGATGTGGCCTACAGTAGGACGCTGTCTAGTTACAAGGACGTCGTCAAGTTACCAGCAGAATCGATGTTGCCTACAGTAGGACACTATCTAGTTACTAGCAGAATTGATGTTGACTAAAGTAGGACGTTGTCTAGTTACCAGGACGCTTTCAAGTTTCCAGCAGAATAGATGCGTCCTACAGTAGGACGTTGTCTAGTTACCAGCAGAATCAATGCTGCCTACAGTAGGACGTTGTCTAGTTTACAGCAGAATCGATGCTGCATACAGTAGGACGCTGTCTAGATACCAGCAGAATCGATGATGCCTACAGTAGGACGTTGTCTAGTTACCAGGAAAATCTATGCTATCTACAGTACGACGCTGTCTAGTTACCAGCGGAATCGATGCTGCCTACATTAGGAGGCTGTCTAGTTACCAGCAGAATATATGCTACCTACAGTAGGACGTTGTCTAGTTACCAGCAGAATCGATGCTGCATACAGTAGGACGCTGTCTAGTTACCAACAGAATTAATGCTGCATACAGTAGGACGTTGTCTAGTTACTAGCAGAATCTATGCCCTACAGTAGGACATTGTCTAGTTTCCAGCAGAATCGATGCTGCATACAAAAGGACGCTGTATAGTTACCAGCAGAATCGATGCTGCCTACAGTAGGACGTTGTCTAGTAACCAGCAGAATCGATACTGCATACAGTAAGACGTTGTCTAGTTACCAGCAGAATCGATGCTGCCTACAGTAGGACGCTGTCTAATTACCAGCAGAACCGATGCTGCCTACAGTTTACCAGCATAATCGTTGCTGCATACAGTAAGACGCTGTCTAGTTCTTATTAGGCTTTCCGCATTTCAGCGAAAGACCTATTGATTTTGTTCTGTTTATTCTTATTCTTATTCCGTCTTCTTCTTCTTCTTCCACCATCCACTTTTCATAGAAATATTTGTCACAGAGTGTTTTAAATTTTACCATAAGGTATGTCTTATTCTGGAATAGTGCACTGCACATTTTGTCATCATGACGTCATCCAAGATGGCCGCCAGTGGGAAAATTTTGTTATCACTCTATCTTATCCTTCGATTATCGAATTTGAACAAACCTTTCACAGATTGTACAGGTCAGGGTCTAAATCTGCAAGAATGTTAAAGCCTGTCTCTACGTCATGTCGTTTTGACATCAATGACGTCACAATGTTATTAAAAATCTTTTTTGTAGAGATTGTAGAGTTAAGGGTCTAGTTGTGCATGAATGTAAAAACGTGTCTCTATATAATAACGTCCTGACGTCAGTGACGTCATAATATTATGAAAAATCCCTTTTTTTTAATGATTGCATATATCGAGGTATTTTAATGCAAAATTTATCAATGTCATTGTTTGAATAGACGCTGACAATTTTAACGTCATGACGTTATCCAAAATGGCCGCCAATGACGTCATTTAAGAAATCTTTTAATCGCTATATCTCCTGCATTTATTATCGGATTTTGATGCAACTTTCACAGCCTGCAGGAATTAGGTTGAGTTGTGGATGAAAGTCATGACGTCATCAAAGATGGACGCCAGTGACGTCAAGATAAAAATCTTGTAAGTGCTAGATCTCAACCATTTATAGTTGGATTTGAAAAACTTTCGCAGCTTGTAGAGTTCAGGGTTTAGTTATGCGAGAAGATCAAAACGTGTCTCTATGTTATAACGTCTTGACGTCAGTGACGTTACAATGTTATTAAAAATCCGTTTTCTTTAGCTGTTTGCATTTTTTAAGTTGTTTTACTGCAAAATCAACATAACGTTAGTAGTTTTAATGTTATGACGTCATCCAAAATGGCCGCCAATGACGTCATTATAGAAATATTATAATCGCTATATCTCCTTCATTATGATCGGATCTTGATAAAACTTTCACAGGAACTCTACATTCAACGTCTGGTTGTGCAATATGTCGAAGTTTGTTATGTCGTCATCAAAGATGGCCACCAGTGACGTCATAAAGGAAATCTTGTTAAGACTATATCTTCTCTATTTATGATCGGATTTAAACAAAACTTTCACAGATTGTAGATTACGGGATCTGGTTGTGCCCAGATGTCATACGGTATCCTGACGTCATGACGTCAGTGACGTCAAAATAATCAGAAAATCGATTTGTTTACTGGTTCCATTTTCGAAGTTATTTTCTTGATATATCAATCAGTTTCATCAGCTTAGACAACTCTGACAGTTGTTACGTCATGACGCCATTAAAATCAGGAAAGCCCGTTTGATCAGGTTTCTGATCAAAATCTAGTTATTATTATTATTGTAGTAGTAGTAGTAGTAGTAGTAGTAGTAGTAGTAGTAGTAGTAGTAGTATAGTAGTAGTAGTAGTAGTAGTAGTAGTAGTAGTAGTAGTAGTAGTAGTAGTAGTAGTAGCAGCAGTTGTAGTGGTGGTAGTGGTAGTGGTAGTGGTAGTGGTAGTGGTA
>JAWPHD010004057.1:0-198572 GCA_037043455.1 Cyrtodaria siliqua
GAACGTCTGACAAGTAGTTTCAGAGGAGTAGTTGCCACAAAATAAAAGTTTACAGATGGACGGACGGAGGGACGACGCACCACGGCATAAGCTCTGCTGATCTTTGATCAGCCAAGGTAAAAAATGAAGGGTAATAAAACTCGATTAGTAAAATCTTTACCTAGAGCTCTGCAGACCAAAGAAATTTATGTTCAATCTGTGAGGTATTCAACAAAGTTTTTATGAACTCCATAAAAAAATATTTGAATCTTATATTATGCTAATATTTTGATTCAAAACAATATTTTAAGATTGAGAAACCGATCTAAAACAACATAACAAATAGTACGACTATAATGCAAGAATATCTGTGGATGCAGTTAAGTTTTTAAAATAACTTACAAGTTATATTTGATGTGAAATGGGGCAGTGCACAGTTTAAGGGCTATCAGAATTTGAGTTCCAAAGGAGCCCAGGGGTATAGGAAACAAAATTAATTATGTAGCCCTTAAAGCAACTCGCAGGTGATCAGGGTTTACAATGGCTGGCTGCTGATCAGTCATTTCCCCCCAAAACACCCCTTTGTCACATCAATGGAATGGTCTTAATTCAAAGAAAGAACAGTCCATTATATATACAATAGGGAGTTAGGGGTTTGATATATATATATACAGTCAGACCTGCTCAAGAGACTATTACCATATATCTATTAAAAGACCACCTGCGTTAGAGACCAATGTTTAAGTTCCTAACTGTATGGTTTTCAATTATAATAGAAAATGTGTTCATGGGACATGGATGCCCCACTTAATTTAGCACTGTCACTCACATAAAAAAAATATATATTGAATGTAAACCTTGGGAAGGACGGATGAACAAACCAATAGACAGACAAGGGTAACACTATATGCCCACTCCACATTAAATGTTTGTGGCGGCATAAAATGAACCTTTTCTCTGCACTTACATATGTGCTACCAGCATTACCAAATGTAGATAATCTGAAATACGGTGAATCTGGTGACATTAGAAACTCTAGGACATCGCTCGTCATATCTAGCTCATTGAAGGCTTCCTTCAAACACTCAGCCTGAAACAAAAAAAACAGGAATGTGGTGTGTATGGTGATATGAGAAACTCAGGGACATAATACAGCCATTCCCGATTGAGCATGGAAATACATCGCTTGTGTCAATGGATGTTTGATGCATCAGACATGTAAACAGCCGATGACGCCGTCCAATAATATGGAAGTACTCAGTGAATTGAAACTAGCTGACACCTCCAGCACACCCCGCCTAGAAGTCTCACGTGACCAAAATCGATATCATATCATAACACTGAGTACAAGTACTTTTAAAGACTCAACTTTTCGCTATTAGATGTTGATGTATTACACTCTATGCAGCGCTATCTTTGTTTGCACATGTGGGTGACTGAACAGATTTTAGTGCATTTTGTGTATAGTTTGTTATGGATTTAGGTCCTTGAATTAAAACATTTTTACACGAGAGTCCGTCAGATTTGGAAGAAACATGAATGTATATAATAGGGGCTTAACTGCAATGCACAACCTCACATATTTCCCCATAACAAAACAAACTTGTTTTCGAATAATTACAGAAACAAATACTCAAGATATATTTACATCAACAAATACTCAAGATATGTCAGTAAAATTCCGTTTGACACTCAATGTGTAAATTAATATAAAATTTTACTAAAATATTTCATTTGACCTATATATCCCCGTTATGACATTAGTTTTCGTCTGTAAAAATGTGTGCATGCGTGTTTTTGTTTAAACTTGTTTTTAAAGGTATTTGCCATTTTTTCTCAAGTCCAATTTATTAGAAATAGGCTGAAACTACCGTAAGTGTACAAAATAAAATAATTTGTCGTGAACTTAATCAAGCATCGTTCACTGCGCTAAATATTGTGTTATTTTCCTTGCAAGGCTGAGTGAGACCTTTCATACACATTCAAACAAGAGGTCAATGACCTTGAAGCTCTACTGGCAGGTTCTGAAAGCTAGATCAGCATTCCTGTGAAGTTTTATGAAAATCTGTCTAGTAGTTTCAGAGTAGTCGTTACAAGTTTTTATATATAACTCTATCTAAACAAAGATGGCCACTGGCAACCATGTTTAATGTCGAATCAAAATAATTTAATTTTCAACAAGGACCAACATCATGTCAAACTCATCATTTTAGAAAAAGTCCCATATCAATATCACTTATAGTTTTCAAGAAGTAGTCGCTACAAATTTGTTTTTTAAAAATGGCTATTTTTAGCCATGGTGGCCATCTTAAATTTTGTTAGGTTTAACTACACATCAAGAGCAACATTTCTGTTAAGTTTCATGAAAATCCTTCGAGAAGAGAGAAGTAGTCGCTACAAGTATTTACTGTATAACTCTTTGTAAACAAAGATGGCCGCTGGCAGCCATGTTTAATGTCGAATCAAAATGATTTTCGACAAGGACCAACATCATGTCATGCTGATCATTTTAGAAAAAGTCCCATATCAATATCGCTTATAGTTTTCAAGATGTAGTCGCTACAAACTTGTTTTTTTAAAAATCTATTTTAAGCTCGTCAAGTAGTTCCAGAGGCGTAGTCGCTAGACGTTTTTACTATATAACTCAAAACAACAAGAGGTCAATGACCTTGAAGCTCTACTGATTGATTTTGATTTCAGGAAGTACATGTAGTCGCTACAAACTTGTTTTTTGAAAATCTATTTTTAGCCGTGGCGGCCATCTTGAATTTCCGGCCGACCTGAAATTTTGCTAGGATCAATTAGACATCAAGAGCAACATTCCTGTGAAGTTTCATGAAAATCCGTCAAGTCGTTTCACAGGAATAGTCGCTACAAGTTTTCATTATATAACTCTATGTAAACAAAGATGGCCGCTGACAGCCATGTTTAACGTCGAATCAAAATAATGTTTGACTCTGATAACCATCATGTCATGCTGATCATTTTACAAAAAGTCCCATATCAATATCACTTATAGTTTTCAAGACGTAGTCGCTACAAACTTCTTTTTTAAAAAATCTAATTTTAGCTGTGGCGGCCATCTTGAATTTCTGGCCGATCTGAAATTTTGCTAGGATCAATTAAACATTAAGAGCAACATTCCTGTAAAGTTTCATGAAAATCTGCCAAGTAGTTCAAAGGATTAGTCGCTACAAGTTTTTTACTATATAACTCTATGTAAACAAAGATGGCTGCTGGCAGCCGTGTTTAACGTTGAATCAAAACAATTTTTGACAAGGACCAACATCATGTCATGCTGATCATTTTACAAAAAGTCCAATATCAATATCACTTATAGTTTTCAAGTAGTAGTTGCTACAAACTTGTTTTTTAAAAACCTATTTTTAGATCTGGTGGCCATCCTGGATTTCACATCAACATGAATTTTTGCTAGGATCAACTAGACTTCATGGGCAACATTTCTGTAAAGTTTCATGAAAATCCATTCAGTAGTTTCAGAGGAGAAGTTGCTACAAAAAAAAGTTTACGGACAGACAGACGGACGACGGACGCCGCACCACGGCATAAGCTCTGCTGATCTCTGATCAGTAGAGCTAATAATGTAGACTACACATATAATTTACTTGCTGCGTGTAAAGATCGCTAGCTACTGCAGCCACAATGGGTCGACAAATCGGTGAAGAGAGTGACAACTACTCATTATATATTCACATTCTTGTTTAGATTCAGCGAGGAATGGGGCTGAGTTGAACACACGATGAAATTGCGCCAGTATGAATGTAATTCCATGTTCAATCGTGAACGCCTGTAAGGAGAGAGTTAATTACGTAGTGTGTGATGAGTTTTACTTTTCAGACAATGCGAGTTAATTACAAACTGAGCGATGATTTTTACTTTTCAGACAAGTAAATTACGTAGCGTGCGATGATTTTTACAATTCAAACGAAAGGAATTATCTTATGTAGAGCGCAAAAATGTACTTCTAAATCAGATGGAGACAAGTTATGTAGTGTGCAATGACTTAAAGGGAGATAAGTATGTAGTGTTAAATGATCTACCGAACAGATTGAGGGGACGTAATTATGTAGAGTACAATGAGCTATATTCTTCAACAAGGCGAGTTAATTATCTGGTGTACAATGATTTAGACCTTACAGGTGTGGTGAAAAGGAAGATATAAACAATCAATAAATACCTTCATTATAATTTTGTTCACCACGTTCGTACTACAGAAGTTAAAGTCGAGCACCTCGTCTGGCTCGAGGGTTTTAATGCTGCAATCTGTCAGTACTCCATCCTCCTCCAATCTACAAAGAGGACAGGAGATTTTATATTTTCAGTTTTTCCAGGAAAAAGGAAGTGGAGGCTGCGGAACTCACTTTTATTTGAAGAAGCGCATCCGAGGGGTTAATGATATTGCGTATGGTCGAGGGGTTAATGATATTGCGTATGGTCAAGGGGTTAATGATATTGCGTATGGTCGAGGGGTTAATGATATTGCGTATGGCCGAGGGGGTTAATGATATTGCGTATGGTCGAGGGGTTAATGATATTGCGTATGGTCGAGGGTTAATGATATTGCGTATGGTCGAGGGGTTATTGATATTGCGTATGGTCGAGGGGTTAATGATATTGCGAATGGTCGAGGGGTTAATGATAATGCGTATGGTCGAGGGGTTAATGATACTGCATATGGTCGAGGGGTTAATGATATTGCGTTTTTAAACCTTCTCGCATCTCAGCACTGCGGGTTTGAATTCCACTGGGAGCTGAACTTGTAAACGAGAAAGTGTCGGGAAGTTTACAGTACTGGTTCTACCCAGGAAAAATGTGGTGGTCTGCCTCTACCACAAACAAACAGACCATCATATATGGCCTAAAATGTGTTAAAAGTAACGTAAACACCGTTCAAATTTATACCCCTATCAATACTTTAATTATGTTTAACCTCACCAACCAATAAATAAAGTTTTTACCTCCCATCAACAAAAAATAAATACCTTATAATCCCCAATAAACGCCCCGGGGGGCATAACATTGAAAAGCGGGGCGTTTATAATAATTTGAGACAAAAAAAAATACAAACTTTTAAATCAGACATTATTTAATGATTTTCTTTACCAAGAAAAGATGTCTGCATGTCAATCATTATTAATGCATCGGATTTTAAGTTTTCCAAGCGATTCTGTGAGTTCCATGTGAATGAAACAGATTAACCTGAATCTTTTGATAAGTTTTAAAAAATGTATTTCTGAAACAAAAAATGTCACTGTGACAAATGGACCCGAAGTGGTTTTGACCTTTCGTCTTGTTGTGGTGAATACTTGTGCCAAGTTATCTAAAAATCCGTCACAAATGTCAGTTATTAACCGGACACGAAAGCACTTATTTTTGACTTTGACCACTAAGTGTGACCTTGACCTTGGAGACACGTACCTGGATTTTGCATGCAACACATTGTTTTGTTGTGGTGAGCGCTTGTGCCAAGTTATTTGACAATCCATCCAGGAATGTCAGAGTTATCGACCGGACACGATTGAACAGGTCGGACGGACGGACTGACGGATGGTGCGACTAATATATGCCGCCCTTCGGGGTTATAAAACTGGTAGGAGGAAGGGGAGTGGGGCGTTTGTTAGGATAGGGGCGTTATTTGGGATTATACGGTAAAAGTGAGTTCTGCCCCCTCCATTTACTTTTTTTACTGGAAAAGCCCTTAAGTAAAATTTGCTCTTTACCAGCTCAGTAATACATAATTAGGTATCAGTAAATTAAAGTTGCTCCCACAATATGACTGGACTGGTGTATAACGGCCAATCAACACATTGTTTAGGTTATTTTGAGCTGCCCCCAGAGAGTGGGGAAGGATACCCAGTAATCTGAGAATTGTGCATGCACTAGATCAACTAAACTTTTATTTGTACATAATGTCATTGCTTGTAAACATGCCTTGTTTTCATTATCAAGGTTATTATACAGAACCTTAGAATATGTATTCCCTAGGGGTTGTAGTTTAGCATTTTTTACTAATTCAAGGGCAATAACTCTTCTGTTTTTAATCCAACATGGCTAG
Source organism: Cyrtodaria siliqua (assembly GCA_037043455.1). Taxonomy (NCBI): domain Eukaryota; kingdom Metazoa; phylum Mollusca; class Bivalvia; order Adapedonta; family Hiatellidae; genus Cyrtodaria; species Cyrtodaria siliqua. Next base: position 6,056 of record JAWPHD010004057.1, read on the forward strand.
TTTTCTATTTTGTCCATGCTTTTTCTATGACCCAGATAACTTCATAAAATAAAACAAGAGGTCAATGACCTTGAAGCTCTACTGATAGGTTTTTTATAGCTAGATCAGCATTCCTGTGAAGTTTCATGAAAATCCGTCAAGTAGTTTCATAGGAGTAGTCACTACAAGTTTTCATTATATAACTCTAAGAAAACAAAGATGGCCGCTGGCTAAATATGACATCTTTACTCAGTAGAGCGTCTACAGGCCCTCTTGGGCCTCTTGATTAGTAATTGCAGCCATATTTCTGGTATGGTATGGAAAATTTACATATATCTGAGACAGTTATTTTGATCAAGTTTCAAAACAACTGGGTCATTGGTTCATAAGGAGTAATTAAAAGATAGTTCTGTTTTTAATAACGGTGGCCATATTAATTTTGTTGAAGGAACGGGAAAATTTGTATAAATCTGAGAAAGGGTTATGAGACAACTTTTAGTGAAGTTTCAAAACAATTGGATCATTGGTTCATGAGAAGAGGTTGTTCAAAGATTTTTCTATTTTTACTAACAGCGGCCATATTTGTTGACGGATCGAGACGATTTGTAATAATCTGAGTGGGGACCACTCAATGATGCTTCCTGTGAAGTTGTCAAATTCTACTCATCAACAGTTTATGAAAAGAAGTTACCTAAAGGCATTACATTTTCTGTAGTTTTTCATGTGCAGCATTTTGGGCGACTTCTCTTCTAAAATTATTGGATGGATTTTCATAAAATTGTACAGGAATGTTGCTCTTGGTGTCTAGTTGTATTTATTTTTTTTTTTTTTTTTTATCTTTTATTTTTTATATATATATATATTTTTATTATTGTCTTTATTTAAATAAATGCCTATTATTAAAAACATAAATACATACATAAAATAGGAAAAATTCAACAAAATTAAAAAAATTAAGCATAATGGTAGGGTTCCAAAAACCAATATTAAATCTCAATATGCATGGAGACTTATAATTTTAATTCCATATATTGTCTTACTATATGTTCAAATAAGTGCCTAGGAAGTTTTGAACAAATTCTGTTATTAGGAACATAACAAAAAAGGAAAATACCATTTCTATATAATTTCATACAAAACTTGGTCTTTTAGCATAGAGGTATAGGGTTTCAAAAGAAAATTCTAAACAAGCATGGGTACCTAACATTTTTATTGCACATTTTGTTTTTATATATGTTAAACTATGTGCTTAGAAAGTTTAAACAAATTCTCTTAATGGGAACATAAAAAAAAAGGAAATTGTATCATTATGGGCTAATTTGTGCATAAATTGTGGTAATGGTCTCAACAGATTTTATAAAAAAATATAGGTTTTACATAAAGATGAGCTTTAAATGTTATTATACTTAAAAGTTCTTTAATTCAATTTTAGCAGAATTGTGACCAATGAATAAATGATTAGACTTCAAAAATGTCTTATTTAGCTATTTCATGGACTTGTTCAACTTTTTGGACAGATTGACATTACACATTATTTTTTAAAATTTTAACAATTATGGTAACCTACCATTATTTTTGCATTTTCTGTCTATATATATATATAACAGACTTACTGTACAAAAAGTTTAAAGAAAATCTCTTACGCAGAAAAAACTATAGAACATGTCTTTAAAGGTTGTTCTTTTTTCATAGTAATAGCAGCCATAATTGTTGAAGGAGTTGTATAAATTTGAGAGAACCATGCAAGCTGTGAAGTTCCATCAAATTCTACCCAGCATTTTCAGAAAAGATGTCATGAAGAACAAGTTAATGGACTGATGGACGACGGACGGTTGACAGACAACTCGCCATCACTTATATAAGCTGCTGGCCTAAAGATAATTAATGCAGCACCTCAGGTTATAAATGGAAGACATAAGTTTAAATCCACTTACTGTGAACAGTGTTTTTTTCCTGTATTTTGGGAACATAACCCATACTGTCACAACTGGAAATGTCAGCGTGATTTTTCATAAAATTGGGAATTTAAGCGTGATTTTTCATAAAAAACAAATCTTTTCATAATTGTATCTAATTGAATTGTATCTTTAATAGTGTTCACTGTACACCAACAGCAACATAAGCATTTAAAAGCTTTTAAACCTCAATCATAGGCACACTTTATAAAAAAAATGTTTTACAAAAAATTGGGAAAAAAAGAGAATATGGGAATATGACCGAGTTTCGGCTATAAAACAGCCAAAAAAACACACCGAATCAACTTTTGTCTAATACTATATTACCTAGTTTGAACAAGAAATCTGAACTTGCACAATGCTAAAAACAGAGGAAGGAACACAGTGAGTGTCCGTAAGTAGAGCAAATATTGATATCTGATTTTTATTCAGTGTAATGTATATATATGAAAACATGAGTATAGATCCAAATAAGTATGTACTGGTATAGTAATAAATTCATGAATTTGAAACAGGAAATGTCACTGTGTTGTGACAAATGCCCCCAAAGTGGTTTTGACCTTTGACCTCTAAGTGTGACCTTGATCTTGGAGCCATGGACCAGGATTTTGAGCGCGTATGTCGTCTTGTTGTAGTGAGCACTTGAGCCAAGTTGTTTGAAAATCCGTCCATGAATGTTGGAGTTATTGACCAGACACGAAAGCACTTCGTTTTGACCTTTGACCTCTAAGTGTGACCTTGACCTTGGAGTCCAGACCTGGATTTTGTGCGCGACACGTCATCTTGTTGTGGTGAGCACTTGTGCCAAATTATTTGAAAATCCATCCAGGAATGCCAGAGTTATTGACCGGACACGATTGTAAGGACTGACGGACGGACGGACGGACTGGTTGACGGACGGTGCGACTACTATATTCCGCCCTTCGGGGGCATTAAAAGAGGTTTTATTTATTGTTTATCAACATTGCTGGGACCACAATAATTTATACCCTTAAAGTAGCTGTCCCACCAACAACAGCCACATTTTACAATATATGTACATCGTTTCTAAACCTAAAGAAGACGAGGTATATAACAACATAACATCTATTTTGAGAATACAAACTCGAAAGACACAATATAAACAGTTTTAACCAGCCGGACGAAACCCCCAAAACTGGAGCGTTGAATTAAGAGTTACCAACTCATAATTCATTTTACATATATTTTGATAACGGGTATTTTAAGAAATCATGAACAAACCTTTATTTTTAATTGGCAAATATACATTATTAAATGACCTGAGCACCTGGATAGAGTTTTGATAAACAGTTTTGAAGTGTAATTTTGACTTTATTTGGCGGGTTAGTTGCTTTAAATAGCTTGTCTGGTGATTATCATTTGGTCACACATAGTGTCATATAGTGTCACACAGTGTCATATAGTGTCAGTGTCATTAATTATAGTGGACATACATTTTTTTTTTAATTACATGGAAATAACAGGTATATTGTATTTCATCTAAACTTTTTTTCTCATTTGCAAGTGTAGTTTTTCTGATGGTCACAGTTAACACAGGTAAGATTTTAGACCAAGGTCAACAGAGGCATTTAAAAACGTTTTATACTCAATATTTGTCATAATATCGCTGATTTTTTTCTTTCTTTTTTTTAAATTGGGAATGTTTGTTTCAAGAAAATCAGATGAAAAATGTAGGTGTTGAGCGGAAATGCTTTACACTTGAAAAACGTCAAAGTCCCATAACTCCGCTAAAGTTCATTCAACTAGAATGCCATGAAAATTTGCGCTACTAGACATCGTAGTGATACTTCCTATAAGGTATCATGAAAATAGGCCAAAAGATGTAGGAGTTAGTGGACAAGCTTTTGATTTGAAAAACTTCATGCAAATTCGCATAACTCTGGAAAAAATCATTCAACCGAAACATCCTGATAATATGCGCTACTAGACATCATACGGATAATTCCTAGTATGAAGTTTCATGGAAATAGGATGAAAAACTTAGGAGTTAAGATAATACGCTTTAGATCTCATTAAAATCAAATCCTGATTATGCTTTGATACTCTCCGCTTACAGGATCTGACAACGCTGCATTGGCGGTCACGTCAAATCGACCTAATCATTATTCATGAGAAGATCAACTAAATTCAACCAATGAAATTGCACATTTCATGTGCACTTCAGACGATGTTCGAGTGAACTGAACAAATGAAAATCCACATAAAACATAAAACACACATATCCTAAAAAAAGATATAAAGTCGCTGTGTGTTATTGCTGTGGATTGCATGATAAAATCAAAGAAATGCACTAAACGGCATGTTTTACATAAAGAATACAAAGAAACATGTTTTTTGGAAAACATTCAGAACATTCTATTTGTATCTGAAAAATGTATATTTTACCGAGATTATTGCTACATTAGATTTTCTTTATAGTATGTCTGGCCCGCTTAGCTCAGTCAGTAGCGAAGTCGGATATTACGACATTCTATTATTATTACCTTCGAGTGTAATTTTAGTTTGGTTTACGAGTTTTTTAATTTGGTTTACGAGTTCCACCCCATGAAGTGGTTCTCTTTTTTTTGTACCGCTATTGAAAATCGTTCAAACACTCTTGGTTTTATTCAGTAAATATTCAATAATGGTCAGTGACTTGTGATATGTTTGTCAACGCAATTATTTTATGTTATATAAGCTAAAAGTTACGGACATTGCCTCTTTCAATACCTAGCGTAGACTGCTCCACAGCGCTTGACTGAAACGTGACATGTTCAGTGAAGCAGTCTATACCGAGCGGTTTTGTAGGCTGAAATCTGATTGGCTAATCATAAGGTCAACCTGACGTGACCACCAATGCAGTGTTGTCAGATCCTTAGTAGTGTAGAGTATCGTATCGTGATAAAGGGTCTGATTTTAATGAGATTGTCTTTAGACTTGAAAAACTTCAAAGTCCCGTAACTCCTCGTAACTCCTCCAAAAAGCATTCAATTATCGGAACATCTTGACAATTCATAACTTTCCCTTCCTGCCATTAGTTAAAAATTTCCGAGATGTTGAGATATTCAGTAGGTGAAAATAAAGGGTTTACTCGGACTTATCTTCAATCACTATATACAAAATCAAAATATTAAACCATAATTTAAATTAAAAGTATCCAGATTGGTGTTTTAAAATCAGACATGTAAAATGTACACAAAAAATTAAAGCGTTAATTAATATTCAATAATGTTGCGTTATTATTATAAAATTTGTCAATGCTACTATTTTGTGTTTTACATGTTTTATAAGCTAAAAGTTACGGACATTGTCTCTTTCAATACCATGCGTAGACTGCTCCACAGCGTTTGACTGAAACGCGACATGCACATTAATTGAAGCAGTCTATACCGAGCAATTTTGTAGGCTGAAATCTGATTGGCTAAGTGTAGAGTATCATAGTGTGATAATGGGTCTGATTTTAATGAGATTGCGCGCCTGCCTTAAAGTGTTCAGGCCTAGTAAGTGTATATATAGTTATAGGGTGGGGATCTCAACATTTTCCAAGTTATGACCTAGGGGTTATGTCCCCAGGTGTGGAGACGGACACAGAGGGTGATGCTGGTTGGATGGTTTATTTGTCTGTTCATGCTCAGTAAGTGTATATATGGTTATAGGGCAGGGATCTCAATGGTTTCCAAGTTATGACCCAGGGACTATATGTTCCGAGGGGTGAGGACAGACCCTGGGCCAATGCTGGTTGGATGGCTGTATCCGTCTGATAATGCTCAGTAAGTGTATATATAGTTCTGGGTTGTTTCCAAGTTCCAGGGGTAGGGACAGACCCCAGGGACAATGCTGGTTGGATGGTGGTACACATCAGTTCATTCTCAGTAAATGTGCAACTGGCTTTAGAGAAGAAAAAGGTTTTATCCTCAAAGGTCTGTAAAACATATAATCCCTGGGGTGGACCAAACATTGACCCCATGGCCTCCATTTGAACCAACCTGATAGAGGACAATAAGCTTATGGTACATGCAAAATATTAAACCTCTAGCTCAAGTACTTTCAGAGAAGAAGATTTTTTTAAATTTTTCCCATATAAGTCTATGTAAAACATGTGACCCTGGTGTGGGGCCAAATGTGACCCCCAGGATCGCCATTTAAACAAAGTTTGTAGAGGACCATAAGCTTATAGTAAATGCAAAATATAAACCTCTGTCTCTTGTCGTTTCAGAGAAGAAGATTTCTTATTTTTCCCTATATAAAACTGTGACCACGAGGCGGGGCCAGATTTGACCCCATGGTCACCATTTGAACAAACTTTGAAGAGGACCATAAGCTGACATAAGTAATATACAGAGCCAGTTGCGTTCAAGTACCCCAAAAATGCATTCCGTTTGCGTTTCGTTTGCGATCTGTTTGCGCTCCGTTTGCATTTCATTTTTTATGAATGCATTCAACAATAATAAACGAACTATGCGTTTATTTAAATGCACGGAACGAATGCAACATAATGTGCGCGTTTAATTGGAGGAAAAACATTTGCCTTCGTTAGTTCAGCACTTACCAATCGCATTTCTCAAGATTAAAAAACACATGATATCCAGTCATGCGATTTTTATCACGAGTCGGCAACTTATGTTTATTTCATCATACTGAAGAATGTGTCCTTGTGTTGACATCATTTGCACACTGATGATTATTCTGTTTTCTTCCGGGTTTATGTTAGTTTCCTCACAAATGTAACATACTTGACAGTAAATAAAAAATGCCGGCTGTTTTTATCAACATTATTTTAGTTTTATATTGCAATAATATAAAGTTTCTGCTACACAATATAATATTTCCCGTTAAATCAGTAAAAATGAAAGTGTAAGTGTGCTCAAAAACACCATTTATACAGTGTTATCCAAAATAGCGAATGCATTTGCATTCGTTTCGTTCGTTTTTAGCATTTAGCGTTTTAAAAAATGCATTCATCGTTTATTTGTTAAAACGCTGAAAACAAATGAAACGAACGCAACAAACTAAATGCATTTTTAAAATATAGATTGTGCAACGTTCATTTTCTGTTCATTCAGCATTTGTACTGCGTTTGTTCTGAATTTATTTAGGGTACTTGAATGCAACTGGGTCTGTATGAGAGCTCTGTGCCTTGTGGTTTCAGAGAAGAAGATTTTTTAAAAAGTTTTTCCCTATATAAGTCTATGTAAAACATGTGACCCTTGAGACGGAGCCAAAATTGACCCCTGTGTTACCATTTTAACAAAGTTGGTAAAGGAAAAGAGGATTTTTTTCATGTTTTTTCCCTATATAAGTCTATGTAAAACATGTGACCCTTGAGGCGGGCCAAATTTTACCTCAGGGTCGCCATTTTAACCAAACTTGGTAAAGGAGAAGAGGACATTTTTCATGGTTTTCCCTATATAAAGTCTATGTAAAACGTGCAAAATCTCCATATACAAACTTTGGACCTCCGCAGCAGAGCCATTTTAATTTTACGAAAAAGAAAAACTTGATAATTTAGAAGCAAGTGTTCAATTCTAAAAAAAAATTGTCAAAATATACCATGCCGTTCTGGAGAAGATGTTTTTTTTAAGGTTTTAGCAACTGGGGCCATCTTGAAAGTCGGATAAAAAGAAATCTTCTGTAAGGTCCAAGCCTACTCAGGAGTATCCATGGGAAATTTTAGAAAAATAGGCCTAGCAGTTTCAGAGAAAATGCTGCTAACAGATGCCCACGCCCTGGCACGCCAATGCCGACAGACGAAATACTATTGCATAAGCCCTGCTGGGCTTTGCCCAGTAGAGCTAAAAATGTGTTACAACAAATACTTTGACAAGATGGGACAAAATTGTGTTATACGATGAGACAGCGAACAAATTCGATTCCTATATAGCCCCACTTCACTTTGTGAAAACTGGGGTATAAAAAATAGAAAATAACCCGTCAAATAACGGCAACATTACACTACAAAACAGTTCATGAAAACCCTGTCCAGGTGTTCAGATCGTATAATAATGTACATGTGCCAATTAGAAGTATAGGCTTATTCAAGGGTTCTTAAAATACCCGTGACTGAATATGCGTATAATGAACTATGAGTTGGTAACTCAATTTGTCGCTCTGGTTTTGGGGTTTGGCCTGACTGGTTAAAGCCATTTATACTGTGTCTATAGAGTTTGGATTCTCAAAACATGCAAGTTATATATATATATACCTCGTCATCAGTAGGTTTAGAAACAGTGTATATCTGTTGTAAAATGTGCTTGTTGATGGAGGGATGGAGAATTTAATTAGTAATTTTACATCAAGGAAAATACAGTCTTATAAGGGAGATAATTTAGTTTCTAACATTGACTTCCTTATCCCAAAAGCTATAGGGTTTCTCCCGTTGTCAAGGGCAAATTACAACGTTATTAATTTTTTCATTCACATTTTTTATGATAGGATAAAGTTTCACACTCACTGTGATGCATACCACATTTTCCCCTGATAAGGGCATCTCCACTAACCGAAGAGCCTCCCACAACATTCAAAAATAAATAAAATCAAGAGATCTTCAAAATTAAATACAGATTCGATCTTTTGTATCCAAAAATCGCGCCTCCCCACAAAAATTAACAATTCAATAAAAACATTTTTTACCTTTTATATAAGAGCATCCAGTTTGCATTTTGCATAACACCGGAGATGGAGGGACAGTTCACATGCACTCCTACTATTAGGAGAGGATGGCATCAGATTGTGTCTGCTTTAACTATACTGCCACATTATTGATCTAAACCAAAGCTAGACTGAACTATTGTATTACATCATAGATCTAATAATGTCAATCACGTAATTCTTTACAAACAGTAAACAAGTAAAAACAGAAAATTAATATTAAACTAGACAGGCTTCCTACGGAACAAGTGTGTCACTTGTCAGCGCTTTGTCAGTATAACAAGGTTTTTGGACCCAGATAAACGATCTTGACAAACTGGCCTTTATGGTGAGTATATTATGAAAGTTTGATGAAGAAATATCAAGAAATGAGACAGTTATAGCCAACGTTAAGTTTTCATGACGGACTGACGGACGGATCGACTGAGGACGACAAAGTGATCCCTATGTATCGCATTTTTCTTCGAAAAGGTGACACAAAAACAGGGACAATACACATGTACTAACATCAACATGGAGGACAGTACACATGTATTTACATCAAAATGGACTTACATCAACATGGAGGGACAGTAAACATCTACTTACATACCATCGAGGGACAGTACACATGTACTTACATCAACAAGGAGGGACAGTACACATGTACTAACATCAACATAGAGGGACAGTACATGGACTTACATCAACATGAAGGGACAGTACACATGTACTTACATCAACACTGAGAGACAGTACACATGGACTTACATCAACATGGAGGGACAGTACACATGTACTTACATCAACATTGAGAGACAGTACATATGGACTTATATCAACATGGAGGGACAGTACACATGTACCTACATCAACAAAGAGGTACAGTAAACATGTACTTACATCAACACGGAGGGACAGTACATGTGTACTTACATCAACATGGAGCAGTACACATGTACTTACATCAACATGGAGGAACAGTACACATGTACTTACATATCATGGAGGGACAGGACACATGTACTTACATCAACATGGAGCTGTACATATGTACTCACATCAACATGTAGGCAGATTTTGAATTAAAATGTTAGTGTCACTATCCCGAGTTCTTATATACTCAATGAAAACCTGTAAATTTTTCTTTAGCCCAACTACACGAATAAGAAAAATTCACTAGCCTGAATGACAGTTTACTAGTCCCAGGCTTCAGATTAATTTTAAGACGGCATGTAGGGACAGTACACAATTACTAACATCAACATGTAGGGACAGTATACATGTACTAACATCAACATGGAGGGACAGTACACATGTACTTACATACCATGGAGGGACAGTACACATGTACTAACATCAACATGTAGGGACAGTACACATGTACTTACATACCATGGAGGGATAGTACACATGTACTAACATCAACATGGAGGGACAGTACACATGTACTTACATCAACATGGAGGGACAGTACACATGTACTAACATCAACATGGAGTGACAGTACACATGTACTAACATCCACATGGAGTGACAGTACACATGTACTTACACCCACATGGAGTGACAGTACACATGTACTAACATCAACATGGAGAGACAGTACACATGTTCCTACATCCACATGGATCACAGTACACATGTACTAACATCCACATGGAGGACAGTACATAATAAATTATGTACTTACATCTACATGGAGGGACAGTACATATGTACTTACATCTACATGGAGGGACAGTACACATGTTCTTACATCAACATGGAGCAACAGTACATATGTACTTATATCTACATGGAGAGACAGTACACATGTTCTTACATCCACATGGAGGAGAGTACACATGTACTTACAACAATATGGAGGGACAGTACACATGTGCTTACATCCACAAGGAGGACAGTACACATCTACCTACAACAATATGGAGGGACAGTACACATGTACTTACATCAACACGGAGCGACAGTACACATGTACTAACATCAACATGGAGGTACAGTATACATGTGCTTACATCAACATGGAGGGACAGTATGCATGTACTTACATCAACATGGAACAACAGTACATATGTACTTACATCTACATGGAGAGACAGTACACATGCACTTACACCTACATGGAGAGACAGTACAAATGTAATATCATCAACATGGAGGACAGTACACATGTACTAACATCAACATGGAGGGACAGTACACATGTTCTTACATCCACATGGAGAGACAGTACACCTGTACTAACATCAACATGGTGGACAGTACAAGTGTTCTTACATCCACATGGAGGACAGAACACATGTACTTACATCCACATGGAGGGACAGTACATGTGTTCTTACATCCACATGGAGGACAGTACACACATCCTTACATCCACATGGAGGGACAGTACAAATGTACTAACATCAACATGAAGAGACAGTACACATGTACTAACATCAACATGGAGTGACAGTACACATGTACTAACATCAACATGGAGGGAGTACACATGTTCTTACATCCACATGGAGGACAGTACACACGTACTAACATCAACATGGTGAACAGTACACATGTTCTTACATCCACATCGAGAGACAGTACACATGTACTAACATCAACATAATTGACAGTACATATGTACTTACATCAACATGGCGAGACAGTAAACATGTACTTACATAAACATGGAGGAACAATACACATGTATTTACATCAACATGGACTGGCAGTACACATGTTCTTAGATCCACATGGAGGGACAGTACACATGAACTCACATCAACATGGAGCTGTACACATGTACTTACATCAACATATAGGGACAGTACACATGTACTTACATCAACATGGAGGAACAGTACACATGTACTAACATCAACATGGAGGGACAGTACACATGGACCTTCACCTTCTTATATACTCAATGAAAACATGTGCATTTTTCTTTATCCCGACTACATGAATTAGAAAAATTCACTAGCCCGAATGACAGTTTACTAGTCCCAGGCTTCGAGCTAGTGGGTTAATTCAAAGACTGTAGGGACAATACACGATGTTCTAACATCAACATGTAGGGACAGTACACATGTACTAACATCAACATGGAGGGACAGTACACATGTACTTACATCAACATGGAGGGACAGTACAAATGTACTAACATCAACATGGAGTGACAGTACACATGTACTAACATCAACATGGAGGGACAGAACACGTGTACTTACACATTAACAGGGAGGGACAGTTGACATTTACTTACATTAACATGAGTGGACAGCCATATCCTGAGTAGCACATTAACAGGGAGGGACAGTTCACATTTACTTACATTAACATGAGTGGGCAGCCATATCCTGATCAGCACATTAACAGGGAGGGACAGTTCACATTTACTTACATTAACATGAGTGGACAGCCATATCACATTAAATTTACTTACATTAACATGAGTGGACAGCCGTATCACATTAATAGGGAGGGACAGTTCACATTTACTTACATTAACATGAGTGGACAGCGGTATCACATTAATAGGGAGGGACAATTTACATTTACTTACATTAACATGAGTGGACAGCCATATCCTGAGTAGCACATTAACAGGGAGGGACAGTTCACATTTACTTACATTATCATGAGTGGATAGCCATATCCGGAGTAGCACATTAACAGGGAGGGACAGTTCATATTTACTTACATTAACACGAATGGACAGCCATATCCTGAGTAGCACATTAACAGGGAGGGAAAGTTGACATTTACTTACATTAACATCAGTGGAAAGCCATATCCTGAGTAGCACATTAACAGGGAGGGACAGTTCACATTTACTTACTTTAACGTGAGTGGACAACCATATCCTGAGTAGCACATTAACAGGGAGGGACACTTGACATTTACTTACATTAACATTAGTGGACAACCATATCCTGAGTAGCACATTAACAGAGAGGGACAGTTCACATTTACTTACATTTACATGAGTGGACAGTCGTATCCTGAGTAGCACATTTACAGGGAGGGACAGTTCACATTTACTTACATTAACGTGAGTGGACAGCCGTATCCTGAGTAGCACATTAACAGGGAGGGACAGTTCACATTTACTTACATTAACATGAGTGGACAGCCGTATCCTGAGTAGCACATTTACAGGGAGGGACAGTTCACATTTACTTACATTAACATGAGTGGACAGCCGTATCCTGAGTAGCACATTTACAGGGAGGGACAGTTCACATTTACTTACATTAACATGAGTGGACAGCCGTATCCTGAGTAGCACATTAACAGGGAGGGACAGTTCACATTTACTTACATTAACATGAGTGGACAGCCGTATCCTGAGTAGCACATTAACAGGGAGGGACAATTGACATTTACTTACATTAACATGAGTGGACAGTCATATCCTGAGTAGCACATTAACATGGAGGGACAGTTCACATTTACTTACATTAATATGAGTGGACAGCCGTATCCTGAGTAGCACATTTACAGGGAGGGACAGTTCACATTTACTTACATTAACATGAGTGGACAGCCATATCCTGAGTAGCACATTAACAGGGAGGGACAGTTGACATTTACTTACATTAACATGAGTGGACAGTCATATCCTGAGTAGCACATTAACAGGGAGGGACAGTTGACATTTACTTACATTAACATGAGTGGACAGCCATATCCTGAGTAGCACATTAACAGGGAGGGACAGTTGACATTTACTTACATTAACATGAGTGGACAGCCATATCCTGAGTAGCACATTAACAGGGAGGGACAGTTGACATTTACTTACATTAACATGAGTGGACAGCCATATCCTGAGTAGCACATTAACAGGGAGGGACAGTTGACATTTACTTACATTAACATGAGTGGACAGCCATATCCTGAGTAGCACATTAACATGGAGGGACAGTTCACATTTACTTACATTAACATGAGTGGACAGCCATATCCTGAGTAGCACATTAACAGGAAGGGACAGTTCACATTTACTTACATTAACATGAGTGGACAGGCGTATCCTGAGTAGCACATTTACAGGGAGGGACAGTTCACATTTACTTACATTAACATGAGTGGACAGCCATATCCTGAGTAGCACATTAACAGGGAGGGACAGTTCACATTTACTTACATTAACATGAGTGGACAGCCGTATCCTGAGTAGCACATTAACAGCGAGGGACAATTGACATTTACTTACATAAACATGAGTGGACAGTCATATCCTGAGTAGCACATTAACAGGGAGGGACAGTTCACATTTACTTACATTAACATGAGTGGACAGCCATATCCTGATCAGCACATTAACAGGGAGGGACAGTTCACATTTACTTACATTAACATGAGTGAACAGCCATATCCTGAGTAGCACATTAACAAGGAGGGACAGTTGACATTTACTTACATTAACATGAGTGGACAGCCATATCCTGAGTAGCACATTAACAGGGAGGGACAATTGACATTTACTTACATTAACATGAGTGGGCAGCCGTATCCTGAGTAGCACATTTACAGGGAGGGACAGTTCACATTTACTTACATTAACATGAGTGGGCAGCCATATCCTGATCAGCACATTAACAGGGAGGGACAGTTCACATTTACTTACATTAACATGAGTGGACAGCCATATCCTGAGTAGCACATTAACAGGGAGGGACAGTTGACATTTACTTACGTTAACATTAGTGGACAGCCATATCTTGAATAGCACATAACAGGGAGGGACAATTCACATTTACTTACATTAACATGAGTGGACAGGCGTATCCTGAGTAGCACATTAACAGGGAGCGACAGTTCACATTTACTTACGTTAACATGAGTGGACAGCCATATCCTGAATAGCACATAACAGGGAGGGACAATTTACATTTACTTACATTTACATGAGTGGACAGGCGTATCCTGAGTAGCACATTAACAGGGAGGGACAGTTGACATTTACTAACATCAACATGGTGGACAGTACACATGTTCTTACATCCACATCGAGAGACAGTACACATGTACTAACATCAACATAATTGACAGTAGATATGTACTAACATCAACATAATTGACAGTACATATGTACTTACATCAACATGGCGAGACAGTATACATGTACTTACATAAACATGGAGGAACAGTACACATGTATTTACATCAACATGGACTGGCAGTACACATGTTCTTAGATCCACATGGAGGAACAGTACACATGAACTTACATCAACATATAGGGACAGTACACATGTACTTACATCAACATGGAGGAACAGTACACATGTACTAACATCAACATGGAGGGACAGTACACATGGACCTTCATCAACATGGAGGGACAGTGCACATGAACTTAAATCAACATTGAGAGACAGTACACATGGACTTACATCAACATGGAGGGACAGTACACATGTACTTAAATCAACATTGAGAGACAGTACACATGTACTTATATCAACAGAGAGGGACAGTACATGGACTTACATCAACATGAAGGGACAGTACACATGTACCTACATCAACAAAGAGGTACAGTACACATGTACTAACATCAACATGGAGGGACAGTACATGTGATCTTACATCAACATGGAGGAAAAGTACACATGTACTTACATACCATGGAGGGACAGTACACACATACTTACATCAACATGTAGGCAGACTTTGAATTAAAATGTTAGTGTTACCCGAATTCTTATATACTCAATGAAAACATGTGCATTTTTCTTTATCCCGACTACATGAATTAGAAAAATTCACTAGCCCGAATGACAGTTTACTAGTCCCAGGCTTCGAGCTAGTGGGTTAATTCAAAGACTGTAGGGACAATACACGATGTTCTAACATCAACATGTAGGGACAGTACACATGTACTTACATCAACATGGAGGGACAGTACACATGTACTTACATCAACATGGAGGGACAGTACACATGTACTAACATCAACATGGAGTGACAGTACACATGTACTAACATCAACATGGAGGGACAGAACACGTGAACTTACACATTAACAGGGAGGGACAGTTGACATTTACTTACATTAACATGAGTGGACAGCCATATCCTGAGTAGCACATTAACAGGGAGGGACAGTTCATATTTACTTACATTAACACGAATGGACAGCCATATCCTGAGTAGCACATTAACAGGGAGGGAAAGTTGACATTTACTTACATTAACATCAGTGGACAGCCATATCCTGAGTAGCACATTAACAGGGAGGGACAGTTCACATTTACTTACTTTAACGTGAGTGGACAACCATATCCTGAGTAGCACATTAACAGGGAGGGACAATTGACATTTACTTACATTAACATTAGTGGACAACCATATCCTGAGTAGCACATTAACAGGGAGGGACAGTTCAAATTTACTTACATTCACATGAGTGGACAGTCGTATCCTGAGTAGCACATTAACAGGGAGGGACAGTTCACATTTACTTACATTAACGTGAGTGGACAGCCGTATCCTGAGTAGCACATTAACAGGGAGGGACAGTTCACATTTACTTACATTAACATGAGTGGACAGCCGTATCCTGAGTAGCACATTTACAGGGAGGGACAGTTCACATTTACTTACATTAACATGAGTGGACAGCCGTATCCTGAGTAGCACATTAACAGGGAGGGACAATTGACATTTACTTACATTAACATGAGTGGACAGTCATATCCTGAGTAGCACATTAACATGGAGGGACAGTTCACATTTACTTACATTAACATGAGTGGACAGCCATATCCTGAGTAGCACATTAACAGGGAGGGACAGTTCACATTTACTTACATTAACATGAGTGGACAGCCGTATCCTGAGTAGCACATTAACAGGGAGGGACAATTGACATTTACTTACATTAACATGAGTGGACAGTCATATCCTGAGTAGCACATTAACATGGAGGGACAGTTCACATTTACTTACATTAATATGAGTGGACAGCCGTATCCTGAGTAGCACATTTACAGGGAGGGACAGTTCACATTTACTTACATTAACATGAGTGGACAGCCATATCCTGAGTAGCACATTAACAGGGAGGGACAGTTGACATTTACTTACATTAACATGAGTGGACAGCCATATCCTGAGTAGCACATTAACAGGGAGGGACAGTTGACATTTACTTACATTAACATGAGTGGACAGCCATATCCTGAGTAGCACATTAACATGGAGGGACAGTTCACATTTACTTACATTAACATGAGTGGACAGCCATATCCTGAGTAGCACATTAACAGGAAGGGACAGTTCACATTTACTTACATTAACATGAGTGGACAGGCGTATCCTGAGTAGCACATTTACAGGGAGGGACAGTTCACATTTACTTACATTAACATGAGTGGACAGCCATATCCTGAGTAGCACATTAACAGGGAGGGACAGTTCACATTTACTTACATTAACATGAGTGGACAGCCGTATCCTGAGTAGCACATTAACAGCGAGGGTCAATTGACATTTACTTACATAAACATGAGTGGACAGTCATATCCTGAGTAGCACATTAACAGGGAGGGACAGTTCACATTTACTTACATTAACATGAGTGGACAGCCATATCCTGATCAGCACATTAACAGGGAGGGACAGTTCACATTTACTTACATTAACATGAGTGAACAGCCATATCCTGAGTAGCACATTAACAAGGAGGGACAGTTGACATTTACTTACATTAACATGAATGAACAACCATATCCGGAGTAGCACATTAACAGGGAGGGACAGTTCACATTTACTTACATTAACATGAGTGGGCAGCCATATCCTGAGTAGCACATTAACAGGGAGGGACAATTGACATTTACTTACATTAACGTAAGTGGACAACCATATCCTGAGTAGCACATTAACAGGGAGGAACAATTGACATTTACTTACATTAACATGAGTGGACAACCATATCCTGAGTAGCACATTTACAGGGAGGGAAAGTTCATATTTACTTACATCAACATGAGTGGGCAGCCATATCCCGAGTAGCACATTAACAGGGAGGGACAGTTGACATTTACTTACATTAACATGAGTGGACAGCCATATCCTGAGTAGCACATTAACAGGGAGGGACAATTGACATTTACTTACATTAACATGAGTGGACAGTCATATCCTGAGTAGCACATTAATATGGAGGGACAGTTCACATTTACTTACATTAACATGAGTGGACAGCCATATCCTGATCAGCACATTAACAGGGAGGGACAGTTCATATTTACTTACATCAACATGAGTGGGCAGCCATATCCTGAGTAGCACATTAACAGGGAGGGACAGTTCACATTTACTTACATTAACATGAGTGGACAGCCATATCCTGAGTAGCACATTAACAGGGAGGGACCATTTGACATTTACTTACATTAACATGAGTGGACAGTCATATCCTGAGTAGCACATTAACATGGAGGGACAGTTCACATTTACTTACATTAACATGAGTGGACAGCCATATCCTGATCAGCACATTAACAGGGAGGGACAGTTCATATTTACTTACATCAACATGAGTGGGCAGCCATATCCTGAGTAGCACATTAACAGGGAGGGACAGTTCACATTTACTTACATTAACATGAGTGGACAGCCATATCCTGAGTAGCACATTAACAGGGAGGGACAATTGACATGACTTACATTAACATGAGTGGACAGTCATATCCGGAGTAGCACATTAACATGGAGGGACAGTTCACATTTACTTACATTAACATGAGTGGACAGCCATATCCTGATCAGCACATTAACAGGGAGGGACAGTTCACATTTACTAACATTAACATGAGTGGACAGCCATATCCTTGGTAGCATATTAACAAGGAGGGACAGTTGACATTTACTTACATTAACATGAATGAATAACCATATCCTGAGTAGCACATTAACAGGGAGGGACAGTTCATATTTACTTACATTAACATGAGTGGGCAGCCATATCCTGATCAGCACATTAACAGGGAGGGACAGTTCACAGTTACTTACATTAACATGAGTGGACAGCCGTATCCTGAGTAGCACATTAACAGGGAGGGACAATTGACATTTACTTACATTAACATGAGTGGACAGCCGTATCCTGATCAGCATATTAACAGGGAGGGACAATTCACATTTACTTACATTAACGTGAGTGGACAGCCATATCCTGAGTAGCACATTAACAGGGAGGGACAATTGACATTTACTTACATTAACATGAGTGGGCAGCCGTATCCTTATCAGCACATTAACAGGGAGGGACAATTGACATTTACTTACATTAACATGAGTGGGCAGCCGTATCCTGATCAGCATATTAACAGGGAGGGACAATTGACATTTACTTACATCAACATGAGTGGGCGGCCATATCCTGATCAGCACATTAACAGGGAGGGACAGTTCACATTTACTTACATTAACGTGAGTGGACAGCCATATCCTGAGTAGCACATTAACAGGGAGGGACAATTGACATTTACTTACATTAACATGAGTGGGCAGCCGTATCCTGATCAGCACATTAACAGGGAGGGACATTTGACATTTACTTACATTAACATGAGTGGGCAGCCATATCCTGATCAGCACATTAACAGGGAGGGACAATTGTCATTTACTTACATTAACATGAGTGGGCAGCCGTATCCTGATCAGCACATTAACAGGGAGGGACAATTGACATTTACTTACATTAACATGAGTGGACAGCCATATCCTTGGTAGCATATTAACAAGGAGGGACAGTTGACATTTACTTACATTAACATGAATGAACAACCATATCCTGAGTAGCACATTAACAGGGAGGGACAGTTCACATTTACTTACATTAACATGAGTGGGCAGCCATATCCTGATCAGCACATTAACAGGGAGGGACAGTTCACAGTTACTTCATTAACATGAGTGGACAGCCGTATCCTGAGTAGCACATTAACAGGGAGGGACAATTGACATTTACTTACATTAACATGAGTGGACAGCCGTATCCTGATCAGCACATTAACAGGGAGGGACAATTCACATTTACTTACATTAACGTGAGTGGACAGCCATATCCTGAGTAGCACATTAACAGGGAGGGACAATTGACATTTACTTACATTAACATGAGTGGGCAGCCGTATCCTTATCAGCACATTAACAGGGAGGGACAATTGACATTTACTTACATTAACATGAGTGGGCAGCCGTATCCTGATCAGCATATTAACAGGGAGGGACAATTGACATTTACTTACATCAACATGAGTGGGCGGCCATATCCTGATCAGCACATTAACAGGGAGGGACAGTTCACATTTACTTACATTAACGTGAGTGGACAGCCATATCCTGAGTAGCACATTAACAGGGAGGGACAATTGACATTTACTTACATTAACATGAGTGGGCAGCCGTATCCTGATCAGCACATTAACAGGGAGGGACATTTGACATTTACTTACATTAACATGAGTGGGCAGCCGTATCCTGATCAGCACATTAACAGGGAGGGACAGTTCACATTTACTTACATTAACATGAGTGGACAGCCATTATCCTGAGTAGCAGATTAACAGGGAGGGACAATTGACATTTACTTACATTAAAATGAGTGGGCAGCCATATCCTGATCAGCACATTAACAGGGAGGGACAGTTCACATTTATTTACATTAACATGAGTGGACAACCATATCCTGAGTAGCACATTAACATGGAGGGACAGTTCACATTTACTTACATTATCATGAGTGGGCAGCCATATCCTGATCAGCACATTAACAGGGAGGGACAGTTCACATTTACTTACATTAACATGAGTGGACAGCCATATCCTGAGTAGCACATTAACATGGAGGGACAGTTCACATTTACTTACATTAACATGAGTGGACAGCCATATCCTGAGTAGCACATTAACATGGAGGGACAGTTCACATTTACTTACATTAACGTGAGTGGGCAGCCATATCCTGTGTAGCACATTAACATGGAGGGACAGTTCACATTTACTTACATCAACATGAGTGGACAGCCATATCCTGAGTAGCACATTAACAGGGAGGGACAGTTGACATTTACTTACATTAACATGAGTGGACAGCCATATCCTGAGTAGCACATTTTCAGACTAGTACATGCCCCTGCCACAGGACTGCTCCCAAATATTGTCAAGCATTCCTGTATAACAGAAACAATCACATTATCATACAACTTTCATTTTTGTGGGGGAAAAAAAGACGGCTGACTGTTGAACTATCATATCAATCTAGATATTGGCACTTTTAATATAAATATATCAGCTTTTTGTAAATGTTCGCAATAAAATAAGAACAAAGGCTTTCCAGTTCCAAAAAATAGATTTGTTGAAGAAATGAAATTATTTAACAAAATATATGTTTTAACCATTAATTTAAAAGGAAGTTTTCAGAATGACCATTTTCAACAATGCTACTCTTAATATGTCCATCTTAGAATTTAATTTTGTGCCCATTTCAAAATCTAACTCTTGGCAAAGTTGTGTATTTATAAAAATGCAGATAAAGTTAAAAAAGAAAATAGAGTAAAAACTGCAACCACAGATGACAGAAACCTTTCAGGAAGTATTTAAATGCATTTAGAAGCAGTCATCTTGGATTTTATTGTGTGGATCATAAAAATGAACGTTGGCACAGTTTTCAGCTGAAAATATGCGCAGTAAGATTGAAAAGAATGAAAAGAATATATATAATACAAAAAATAAAAATAAACTTGTTATATATTAAATGTAGCCTTATTTGAAAATGCATTTGCAGACTTGTATAAGAGATTGATTTTGAAAATATTCAAAAAAAAAATATTGCCTACTATGTAATATAGTAGAATTATTCTTTTTCCCAATTTGTTGATTTCACGCAATAGGGATAGTATATACCGATATGCCAATTGTGTTGTGAGATTTACCTTGAATGTGACTGTGAATGTGAATTAGTATTGTGAGACTGATCTTGAATGTGATTGTTCATTCCATTAGTACTGTGAGATTGATCTTGAATGTTATTTTTCATACCAATAGTACTGTGAGATTGATCTTGAATCCAACAGTACTGTGAGATTGATCTTGAATGTGATTATTAATACCAACTGATACTGAATGTGATCATTCATACTTGTAGTACTGGGAAATTGAACTTGAATGTGACTATTCATTTTTTTCCCTTATATAAGTTGTTTCCAAAAAACGGTACCATTCCCAATGGCAAAAAGTATGTTTTTTTCCCAATTGGAATGAAAAAAATCCAAAAAAATATATGTATATATAAAACAAGAAATGACACTGCAAACCATCTGCCTCAATGTGACCATGACCTTTGAGGCACTGACATGATTCTTGCAAAAGACACACCTTCTCATTGTGATAAACATTTGTGTGAAGTTTGACGCATTAATTTCCTTCAGTAGTTTTAGACTAAAGGCTGACATGAAAAAAATTACCTTTGACCTCCAACTGTCACCTTGACCGTTGAGGCACTGACATGATTCTTGCACACGACACATCTTCTCATTTTGATGAACATTTAAATAAAGTTTGAAGAAACTTTCTTCAGTACTTTCCAAGTAATAGCCGAGACATGATTTTTTTTACCTTTGACCTCCAACTGAAACCTTGACCTTCTGAGGCACTGACATGATTCTTGCATGCGACACACCTTCTTATTGTAATGAACATTTGTATGACGTTTGATGCAACTCATTTCAGTAGTTTCCAAGTAATGGCTGAGAATGAATTTTTTCTTGATTTGTTTACCTTTGACCTCCAAGTGTGACCTTGATCTTTGAGACACGGACATGATTTTTACGCGCATCACACCATCTCAATGTGATAAACATTTGTGTCAAGTTTGGCGCAACTCCCTTCAGTAGTTTCCAAGTAATAGCTGAGACATGAATATTTTCATGATTTTTTACCTTTGACCTCCAAGTGTGACCTTGACCTTTGACACTTGATGAACATTTGCGTGCAGTTTGGCAAAATTGCCTTCAGTAGTTTCTGAGGAATGGCTGAGACACGATTTCGGACAAACGGACGGAGAGATGCACGATTACTATATATGCCTCCCTGTGGGAGCATAAAAAATATTTATATACATGTACACATATATTCTTTTTACTATTTTAGAGGAGAACTTTAAACAGAAAATTGGGGAAACTACATTTTAATAGGGGAGGGTAACAAATAATGTATTAATGGTTATGTGTTTGCAAAGCATACAATCTTGCTTTTGTTCAATAGTGAAAACTTAACAATTTAAGGCAAAATGATGCGAATTTTCCCAATTGAATGGGTACAGGTACCAATCCCAACAGGGTGAAAAATATCGCAGCTATTGAAGCAAATAGTACTGTGAGATTGACCTTGAATGTGATAATTCATAACAACAGTACTGTGAGATTGACCTTGAATGTGATAATTCATAACAACAGTACTGTGATATTGACCTTGAATGTGATGATTCATAACAACAGTACTGTGAGATTGACCTTGAATGTGATAATTCATAACAACAGTACTGTGAGATTGACCTTGAATGTGATTGTTCCTACCAATGATCGAGGGGTTAACGTTGTTGCGTTGTAAACCTTCTCGCCTCTCATCGCTGCGAGTTCAAATCCCACTGGGAGCTCGATTTGTAAGTGAGAAAGTGTTGATTGTTATGGACTGCGGGATGTGTATAGTACTGGTTCTACCCAGAAAAAGTAAGTTGGTCTGCATCCAACACAAAAAAAATCGACCATCATATATAACCTTACAAGTGTTGAGAACGATGTAAAACACCATACAAATCTTACCAACAGTACTGTGAGATTGAGCTTGAATGTGACAATTCATACCAATAGTACTATGAGATTGATCTTCAATATGATTGGTCATACCAATAGTACTGTGCGATTGATCTTGAATGTGATTGTTCATTCCAATACGTTTAGTTAACTGAGCTTACTCTTGAATGTGATTGGTCATACCAATAGTACTGTGAGATTAATCTTGAATGTGCTTGTTCATACCAATAGTACTGTGACAGTGAGATAAATCTTGAATGTGCTTGTTCATACCAATAGTACTGTGAGATTAATCTTGAATGTGCTTGTTCATACCAATAGTACTGTGAGATAATTCTTGAATGTGCTTGTTCATACCAATAGTACTGTGAGATAAATCTTGAATGTGCTTGTTCATACCAATAGTACTGTGAGATAAATCTTGAATGTGCTTGTTCATACCAATAGTACTGTGAGATTAATCTTGAATGTGCTTGTTCATACCAATAGTACTGTGAGATTAATCTTGAATGTGCTTTTCATACCAATAGTACTGTGAGATTAATCTTGAATGTGCATGTTCATACCAATAGTACTGTGAGATTAATCTTGAATGTGATTTGTTCCTCTTTTATGCTGAACTCCTGGAAAATACCCTCCTGTATGAAGGCGTTTGCCTGGATACATTTTGCATCTTCTACCGTCACTTTCAGACCCATAGGACTTGCAAATACCGTCGCTGTCTGAAAAAGTGGAAATAAAAACATGTTATATTGAGTAAAAATTAATCCTGATCAACAGAAATTGGTAGATAAGGCAGAAGATTTAAATGGCTTCATTTGCAAAGAAGCATGTCAGACTGATATTATTTTATTTGCAGTTACCATCTGCAAACAGATGTAAATTGCATTGTTCATTAAACTGTAGAAAAAGGTCCATGATTTATGATTGTATGGTGTTTTATGTCATTTTCAACACATCATGACATGTAAGGTTATATATGACGTCGAGTTCTGTGGTAGAGGCAGACCATCCACTCTTCCTGGGTAGAACCACTACTGTACACCTCCGCCATCCGTAAGAGCCATGATTTATATATACTCTGTAAAAAATGTTTTGGACCATGGCAGTTTTCGAACCCGTACAATGATCGCTGAACCTTGACATTCGACCATAACCCTTATTATCTCAGTTGATAATTCACAATAGATCAACAATCAACAATAATTATCGTTTACAATGAAAGTTTGCGAAAAAATAATAATTTTTTTATTGGTTACTCGAATGTGTCCGTAACTGTTACTTTTAATGAACTTTGCAACATTTTTTACAGACCCTTTGTGTGTTCGCGATATTTTTTTACAGTGTTTTTTTATGCCTAATTTGGGGCCGTTATTCGGCCCCATTCACAATGCCAAAAAGTATACTTTTTTCACAATTATATCCAAAAAATTCACAATCTGAAAACAACAACAAAAAACCCCAAAAAAATACATTTAAAAAACAAAACAAAAAAAAACAGGCAGTAAGTATACTAGTCTTAATATAAGCTGGTGTCAAAACTAGTCTGTATTTACCAAAAACAAAATCTGTATTTACCCAAAACAAAACTTAAAACCAAGGGATATTAAACTGTAAAAATAAAAGTGAAAAAAGTTTCTTTTCCTTTTGTTATAATATTTCACAATTTCTAGAAAAATGCCGCTATTTTTCACAATGGCACAGGCACAGACTGCATTCACAAAACACATAAAAAAAACACTGTTTTAAAATCAAATCTTGTTTGGAATTTAATGTTTCTGGTACCAAATTAACCGAGTAGGGTAGACCTTGGTTACTAAAGAAAGATACTTAAATTCTGTCCACTAGTTTTATTTTTATATGATTTTATATACCCTGGTCCAAAACTTTTTTTACCGAGTATAATAAATAATTCACAAAGTTATTTTTTTTATTATTATTATTGTTCACCAAACTTAACGGCAAACTAATCTGATCACTCAGGACTTGTAAAGATGAAGAGATTTAGTTGGTAAATTAAATGGTGTTTTACGTCACTTTCAGCACATTTTAGGCTATATATGACGGTCAATTTGTTTACTGGGGGAGGCAGACCACCCACTTTTTCCTGGGTAGAACTAACACTGTATACCTCACGCCGTCAAAGAGGATCTGGGTTCTCTGCGTTTTTGTGCAGTTTTGTCATAAAATTTGCCAGGGCCTACTGGAACCAATGAAATGAAAGGAGGTGTTACTTCCCATTACCACAAAGTATTTATATTATCCTCAATTGTACAAAGATTTGTCAATTTTTTATTTTTATACATTTATAAGAGGTTGTGAAAAATCGTACTTCAGCTGGGACACAAACCCAGGGACCTGGTTTACCGTATCTGCGCTATACCAATTGAGGTATCAAGCACACATGGTTTTGCAATTGATTATTCAGATTTACCTGTACTGGAGAGGCCACTTTCAACATGAACATGAACAATTTTCAATGAATTGAATTGAATTAAATGTTGTTTAACGGCCCATCAACACAGTATAGGTTATTTAGAGCCGCCCCAGAGAGAGGGGAAGGATACATAGGAATCCGGGAACCTGCCCTACTCTTATTATCGAATAGATTCCTATGGTTCTTTAACGTGCTCGGAGGATAGACCGATACACGGGACCGCCCGGTTTACGTCCCCATCCGACGGACGAGGCTAAGGTAAAGTGTCTTGCCCAAGAACACACCGACGGAACTCAGTGGCACCACGGAGGATTGAACCCGGGGCCTCCGGTTACAAATCCGCCGCGCTACCGAATTTTCAATGAAGTGGCACGTGATCTTTTTATAAACAAACTAAAACTTTTACAAGCCCTGCTTCCGTCAGGTTTTTTTAACTAGTGATAGATTCAACTAGGTCATGATATACTAAAATTTTATAAATTAAAAACATGTTTCACTTTGATCGCTATAATAATGCACCTGGTAATGTCAATGTATTATTTTCCACGATGTCCATTTTACACTGGAACAAAGGGTAACTGAGACTGTAAATGAAACAGATACAGGTTGTACGAGTAAAATGCCTCTTTGGTTAAAATATATTATCACGGTATATTTAACTGCGTCCTCTGAAGTGTGATAAAAATATGATATCATAACAGTGTTTTTTTTTTTTAATTGTTTATTAAGCGGCAGAATGCACATGCATACCCAACGCCTTATAAGGAATTAAACACAATTTTCGGAGAAATCCTTTATGTTTTGAACCGCTTATTTACATTTTGTGTTGTTTCTCCTGTTGCTAAATGTCTGTCGCATAAGTAATTTGCAGTGTAAAAGCAGTTTTTATATGAGAATGATGGAAACTGGGCTTGGACGGAAAGTGGCCCGTACAGTTTTTTAAAAGTTATAGCAGAGATACACGGTACTGGCTGTATACCATATATCGTCATTTTTATGTTGGTTCTTTAATATATCTAAATCAAAACTTGTCATCTCATAAATGTTTTTGGCGGTAGATTTTTCTAATTCACATCATTTTTTTCAGCGTCTATAGGACCCCGACCCCCATCCCTCAAAAGTAAAAAAAAACACTGAGTTATTAAAGGGACACTGTCCGTAAGTAAGCAGATATTGAGCATAACCAAATAACTGTCTGACTTTTATTCATTGAAATGTATACATGAAAACATGAGGATAGACCCTAAGAAGTATGTAGGAATACATTCGTGAGTTTGAAAAAAAAAAGTTTTAATTATTAAATGTAAATAAAGTGGGACCAACAATATTTACCTTTTATGCGTTCACGTGCCTTCCATAGCGCACTAGGTTTTAACCATAGTATGTATTGCGCAATATGTATAGCCCGCTTAGCTCAGTCGGGAGCGAGTTCCGACAATTTTACGCTCATGCACTTATTTTTACTGCAAGTTTGGGCTGCGAGTTCAAACCCTCGACGTGGATTTGATTTTTTTTGTACCGCGATTGAATTCCGTTAAACAATCTTGCTTTTAATTAGTAAATACTGAATAATGTTTAGTGTATAATGTTTGCGAACATAATTATTGGGTGTTTTATAAGCTAAAAGTTACGGACAGTGTCCCTTTAATTGAAACATAAATATATCATTGCCTTTAAATACACAAAAAAACATATTTAAAAAAAAGTTATTTAAAATGTTTTTCAACTGTACCATCGGGTGTAATTTACACTTCGACAGTGCCCCAGATAACTTTTGGACCTATTGGGTATTTCACTCATGAAATTAAAATTAATTGAGTGAATTTAAAATTTTCAAAAATAATAGGGTGATTTGGAGATCAAATGTAAAACAAGCAAGGTAACTTACCCGTCTTTATGTGAGCTTTATTGACTTGTTATTCATGGCAGTGGTTTGTCAATGATTAATCATTATTAATGATTAATTTCCAAAGAAACACTAATCACATGTGTTAACTTCAGAAGTGTTTCTTAACGGTAACTCGCTTGGCGGTTTACGTCCCCGTGTCGACATTTTAATCGTCTGCACAACGCAAACGCTTTCAAAAGTAAACAAGAAAGTGCCCAGGCGACTACACAATAGTATAGACTGGTATAGCGTACATATTCGACTATATAGCGTTCTCTTTTACTGCTCCACTTTAACGATAATTATGTAACGTCCTAGTCAAGATAAACACGGGAAGTAAAATCTGCTTTTTTGTAAATATTGGAATACGCTTGAAACATCAATCCATCAATTTTTTGAACATTTTGAATGTCGATACTCTCGAAAATTAAAATGTTAGAGTGAAAAGGAAATTGCTTGCGTACCTGGTACGCATGTCAGGGAAAATAATTGGGTATTTGGCAATTTTAATTGAGTGAAATACGCAGATACGCTGCTTATCTGGGGCACTGACTTTGATGTTCATAATTTAAAGGGAAGTAACTGTTTGCAAATTTAAATTGATTGACGTGTAATCATTGTCTCCCTTGGCTGAAAATGTTTAGCACAGGCTTCATGTGAAATTGATTTAATGGTTCAACGTAAAGGGTCAGTTATTTTAAAAGGAAATTTCAATGCGCATGATTCCTCCGATTGTGTTTTGTTTATAACCGTATTTATATAGGTAAACGAGTTGGTTTCAACTTTGAGAGTGTATGTTAACATTTCTAAAATAGTTTTTCCTCTCCAATCGTCTGATGATAATGTGTAGTGATTTGTAAAGTGAGGTCGAAAAATAATCACAACATCGAGCGTTTTATTGATAATGACCAAATCTGGTAATGACGATAATGGGTACACAACCAGTATAGTAAATATCTAGGAACCGTTTAGAAAACAGTTTCCGAAAATTTAAAAAAAAAAGTTTTAGCATGGTGCTCTATGGTATCACGGTACTTAATTTTGACGAAAATAATAAAACTGTAAGCAATATTTAAAGCAAAAGGAAACTCATTGCTTTCTGTGACCGTTCTACCAGGGCACTCGTTTGGACATTTTTTTTTGGCCCCATTCCCCTCCCCTAAATATATATATTTTTCCCCCTTTTCCTGTGAAAAATTCCCTCTTAAAAAAAAAAAAAGAAAGAAAGAAAATTACTAGAAATTTTTTAACTCCAATACAGGAAAACAGCATACATTTTGCAATTTGAAATGGTAAATTCTTGGTACCACTTAAATAATAAAAAAAAAGTTTTAAACACACTAATTTGTGTTTCTTAGAAATTCCCCTTGATATGAAAACAACACAAAATCCCCACTTCCTGAGGATCCTGGCCCCAGTCCCCTAAAAGCTGACTAGTGCCTTCTACTAAATTGTTGATATAAAAGTTAATAAATTGTACGCAAAAATCTCAGAATTATATTTGAAAATAAGGGTACCCTCATTGAGCTTATTATCTATGGTATCAAGGTATGCACATACTGTGTATTCTTTATTTGTTAGTAACTGGTATAAGATTCAATGAGTGACCATTTCTAGAAATAATAATGTACAACAGACTCATCACACTAAACAATTAAATTAATGGAATTTTATAACCTTCAAGGTCAAGGTAATGGAAACTGCATTTATGGAGACTAGGGGGTGATGAATTATAAAGATCATAAGGAAATTGTCAACATTTTTGCATTATTTAGAAATATCCTTTTATTTATGATAAATATACTTATTCAAATTATTTTATTTCATGTACCTAAAGTCATCACATCTATAAAATAATTATCATATTTTAGCAGCGATGCATACTGTTTTATAGATTGGACACTACCGTGATACCATAGAACCCTTGATATCATAGGAAGCCAGTATACTAAATAGCCCCTAAACGTAAAATTTAAGGGCGAAGTGGGTATGGGACGAAACAATCATCATTAGAAATGCCAGTTAATTGAACAGTTGTCTTACCTCTTTAAAATGTATTGCTTTAAGAATATTTGAAACGCTTCGTGCATTGTCAATCTTTGCGAGTAACACATACTGATCATCATCTGAAGCTTGATGCGTAGATAAAGCCATCGGCATTATGTTGTTTACTTTCGTTTTCTACCCGCCATAAAGAACGTTTTCGTTTGATTGTTCGAGTATTGAGCCCTGTAGTTTTTTAGATTCTCAATTTCATTACTATGTGAACAGTCATATGCAAAATGTAATGCTATCAATTTTTCACATGTAGGTGTTAGCTCTTGCTAAATTATGTTTAGATCATACTTGTGTACTTGTGAAATAAAAACTTTAATAATTATTACCGGGAAGCTACTTACTCGAGTATTATTTTCTGTTAATCGAATTTTTAATCGGTAACCATAAAATCCGCACTGTTGTTAGAAAAGCAATTCGAGCCCTTTTGTGGATTTTTTTTCATGTAGGTCACGGACCTAATAACAAATAGATTGGTCACTACGAAACTTATATACATTTCACGTGATACAGTTTACGAACATTTCACAAATTATTTCCCAACTTTAAACACACATATCGAGGGCAAGACTGGTCTAACTCACTTTTTGCAAAATTTTCAGGAGAAGCAAAAAAACTGATTATATTCTTGGAAAATTAGACGACAAACATGGAAATAAGAATTTTTATTATAAACCCCTCAAGTAATTTCTTAGTTAATTAAAAAAATATATAGATTAATAGGAAATAGGTAATTAGAGAGTTACACTTATTTTGCGCTCATTTTTTCATCATTGATGGTATGCTCCTCTGTTGGGGGAAAATCGATAGGTTTATAATTTAAATGTGGACATAACTATTGTTATTTATTTATTTTTTATTTATTGTAAACCCATTTTTAAGAATATTTAACTTTTTGTATTTGCAATATTTGCATATTTTCAGATATTTCACATATTTGTATTGGTTATAAAACTGTTTTTCGTGCTGAACTCAAACTCATATTCAAAATGTGTTCATATTCAACACATTTTTGAGCCCAAATTTTTACCAGAAAAAAAAAGCTAGAATTCATAATTATTGTGTTACTTGAGCATTGACTTTACTGTACTACAAACGACAATAAAACCAGGCCCCAAGGTTTAAAACTGTTTCAAAGTGCTGTTAATGCTCATGCAACTATATCATTATAAATTCTAGCATTCTTTTCTGTTAGTAACCCAACCATGAGCACAAATCGTATGGTGTTATGTTTTATGCATTACTGCACAAGATATACCATTTACACGCAGTAGGAGGCATGTTACTCCCTAATCAGGTGTTTGTATTTTTAACTTAGTTTCATCCTCACGTGCTAGGAATATGTAATAATAAAAGAAGGCTAGTCAACATAATAAACAATCATGCAGTTTTAAAACCTTATGGAAGCATAGTTGATTTAATATTAACAATAGAATGTCAACAGTGAAACATTTACATCCAAAGTTGACCCTCTGTGGTAATGGTTTACCATCAGTGGATTAAAAAATGTTGAAAGAAACAATATAACTTTATATTCAAAGAGGTGTTATGACTTTCATGATATCAAAGCATCAGCCAAAATATTTTCATGCTAGATCTATATGTTTTCATCACTAAGTTGTGATTGCCTTTCACAATCATGTACAAGTTTGTAATGTTTCTCAGAGGGTAATAGTAAATTCCTTATTCAGGATCATTCAGTATTATTTAAAATAAACATCATATTCGTGAAAGAGAGATGGATGGAATGTATTCACTCTTCGGAAAATGATTACTACTTCGACTATTCCTTGGTTGATAATTATTCTCTCAGAGTGAATATTCTTACTACCCATCTCTCACGAATGTGATATTTATATATTATTATACCTATGCACTATAATATCCCAATAGACATGGAATTGTTCACTATCGGCCTTACAAGGTGATATCAAACTATCAGGTGATAGTAAATATTTCTTTGGTAGGCATACATATTGTAGAGGGTGTCATTTTCAAATTTAGTGCACGTAGGGTTAGAAGAGTGTGATAGTAGTGCACATACTAGTATGATAACATAAATTTCACATTCATGAGAATGGGATAGAAAGAATAAGTTTACATTTCTAAACATGATTATCAACTTCGACTCTGCCTCAGTCAATAATCATTCCATCAGGGTGAAATTTCTTACTATCTCCCTCTTATGAATGTGGAATTTATAAATTGCTGTTTCATGATGTTGTTAAATACATGTACATTCTTACTCCGATTCATCAGACGATTCTGACTCCGACTGGTGTCTTAATGAACAATAAAATGGATGACGAACTTGTAGCATTACATTCCTTCTACATGCATGTACCAATGCCTTGTATTTGGCAGCTGGCAATTTTGGGGGCTAGTTAACACAATACAGTGGTTGGACAGATGGTATTGTGAAGGCATTGGTGTTTTGTGATCTCACAGCCCTTGTATTTCTGTGGCGAACACCGAGATATACAAATCACTGTACTGTATGTTTGTGTTAAAGTCGTATTGGTTTTATTGTTTTTGATCATATATTGAAATATCTTATAGTATCTCGCATCCTATCAAAGTACAGAATATAGACTTCGTGTTTCAATATATTAGTTAAGCATATTGTTGACCATTTCGGTCAGTTGGTAGTTGCATCAGTACGTTGCTTAAGGCAGCTTTGTGACACGTGCGTGCATTTAAGTTGGTCAGTTACATAAATACAGCTATATAATTAATGTCTGATGTGCTGTTTACTATATTATATGTTCAACAATCTCATTAAAAAAGACCGGTAGCGCTGACTTTGTTGTCATGCATAAGCCATATGGCTGCTATTTATGAGTATAATTTGTGTCTGATCAAAAGCTGAACCACATACTGGTGTCACAAGAGATTGAATGCTGGCCATATTAGCGGCAATAAGTCAGGAACCGTGTGGCGGTTTGGACAGATTTTCACGGCTGTTGCCGCGAGAGATCATGTATAAAATGGGCCCGCTCCGTGTTCCTGGCAGTCTAGTCTATATGCAAGTCTTGAGTTGAAGTCATGTCTATGTTTTAAGCTTGCAATAATCAGTCCGTTAGACTCATAATTTTGGCAATTTGAATTCTGTTACATTTAACTGTTAGAATTAGGACAAATTTAAATAGGACTGTACTTTGATAAGAGATCCGTTTTCTGTTGATTTAGTTTGAATTAGTGTATACAATTAAATTGGTGACTGGAAAGTGCGTGTTGTGATAGTTATAAAGTCCTGACTATAACACATGTTTACACTACTACAATCATCATCTGATGCCGATATTGTTTTAATCTTCATTCGTTCGAATAGAGAATAACCTGTTTCTTGCCCATATGTGATTGAACTTGCAGAAACCTGTATACACAAGTAGCAATTTCACATGAACCTCTTCCTGATATTGCCTCATGCAAATACAAATCTTATTCATTTCCTTCTTGTTTTATTTCCTTCCGAATACATCCCTTCCGCACTTGCAGCATTGACAGGGTTGATGGTATTTCAAAAAAAGTGTTACATGTATTTACCCCCCAAAAGTAATCCAAGACACGATATGTGTCCACATTTCCAAAAACTTCATATTTTACCCCCCCCCCCCCCCCCCCCCCCCCCCCCCCCCCCCTACCCCCACCCCCACCAAACCCCTACTCACCCAAATGAAATCCAAGCCCCATTTTCTTAGTATTTATCCCCAAAAGAAACCCTTTACCCAGAATAAACATTCCATGTATCACATTATTAGAACTTTTAAAATGAGGACAAACTGCTTTATAGAGAAATGTTTTTTTTTTGTAATGTAGTCTTATAGAGCCGTGTCCACATTTTCAAAAATAATTTATTTTTTTTGAAATGTGGACACACTGCCTTAAAGATCCGTATCCACATTTAAAAAAATACACTTTTCTTAGGAAAAACATATTTTTTGAAAATGTGGACACAACGCCTGATAGAGCCGTATCCATATTTTCGCACTTTTCTTAAAAAACATTTTTTTTATGTGGTATCATACTATGTGGCCTTATAGAGCCTTGTCCTCATTTTCAAAAATTCACTTTTCTTAGGGAAAACATAATTTTTGAAAATGTGGACACACCGCCTTATAGAGCCTTGTCCCCATTTTTAAAAATACACTTTTCTTAAGAAAAACATATATTTTTTAAATGCTTATAGAGCCATGTCCTCATTTTCAAAAATACACTTTTTTTTTTAGAAAAAAACTTCTTTTTTATAATGTGGACACCGCCTTATAGAGCCGTGTCAACATTTTCAAAAATACACTTTTCTTAGGAAAAACGTCTTTTTGTTTTAATGTGGACGCCTTATAGAGCTCTGTCAACATTTTCAAAAATACACTTTTCTTAAGAAAAACATCTTTTCTTTTAATGGGGACACATCGCGTTATAGAGCCGTGTCCACATTTTCAAAAATACACTTTCCTAAAGAAAATATATTTTTTAATGGGGAAACACCTCCTTATAGAGCTGTATCCACATTTTCAAAAATACTCTTCACAAACAGCTTATGGAGGACCATATTTGTGTTATACCAATGTTTGAATGAATGTCTTTATCCTTTGAAAAACATGAGAAAAAAAAAACACTTTAAAAAAAAGGTGCAAAATCGAGTTACTCAAATTGAGATAGGGCCATCATTTTGTCATCACATCATAATCATGACATCATAATACAATTACTAATGTCATTACTATTAATTATAATAAACCTAATAAGCTAATTGGTAATACGTTTAATAAGTTTGCTAGTTTGGGTACAAAATAAGTCTATCTCAGATCTTGTTCAATAATTTTCAGCACAAAACAAGTCCAACTCAAGTTAGACCTGTTTACCTGGTACAGGGAATACCGTGCTATGCAGGTTTTCCCAGAAAAGATGCTCTTCTACTGCACTACGGTTGGGCTGACGCCTGTCTGGGGAATGCTTGCCTGGCACAGGGAACCCCGAGGCCCTTCCATTGCACTCCGGTTGGGCCCAAGTGTTTGTTATGTATATGTGCAGTAAGTTCTCGGACGGCACTCTGAAATTGTAAATATTTTTAAATGACTAAACGTACATATGTGTAGAAGAGATTTATGAAAAATAAATAAAAAAACAACAACCTGTTTTGCCTCTATGAAATTTGTTGTTCTGAGATAAACTTATTTATTATTTAATAATAAAATCAATAATAAGTTGAAAATGATAATTTTTTATTTTACATAATATGTATTTCATCTTTTATATTTCAAAAATGCAAAAAAATGATTTTGTGAAAAAAGGTGAGTTAGACCAGTCTTGCGCCAAGCCCTCGATATTATGAAGAGTTTTATAGATATGTCAAATCCCATCACACATTTTACTTTCTTTCCAATAGTAGTATTTTTCTGTTTTTGACATTTAGAGCAAAAAAGGAGTTTGACGGAAACTTTGACTATGTCAAAGCCTTGATTTTTAAGGGAAAGGCGAAATATGATGAAATTTTTAACTTTAAACATCTTTTATACACTTCTTTATTTTCAAAATAAACATATATTATTATAATCCCATTTTGCCATTCACAATGAATCTTTTGAATGTATTCTCATCAAAATCAGTGAATAGTTGAGAGAGGTGCCACGTGATATTTTGGTTATTTCATTGGTTAAGATAGGAAGTTTCCTATCTGTTTATTAATATGTCTGTGTGTAGGTTCAATCATAGACCTACATTCATTATTATATCCCTGGTTCAATCAGTGATTTAAAGGCATTTTCGGTAGTTTTCCATGCGCAGCTTCTTTGGGCGACTTCTCTTCTAAAACTATTGGATGGATGTTCCTACAAATTTACAGGAATGTTGTTTTTGATGTCTAGTTGTATTTTTTGTCTTTTTTTTTTATTTTTTTATTTTTTATTTTTATTTTTTATTTTTAATTTTTTTTAATTTTTTTTTTTTTTATTGTCTTTATTTAAATAAAGGCCTATTATTAGATACATAAAATAGGAAAAATATAGCATTTTGTAAAAATTCCAACAAAATTAAAAAATTTAAGCATAATGGTACGGTTCCAAAAAACAATATTAAATCTCAATATGCATGGTGACCTATAAATTTATTTGCATATATTGTCTAAATATATATTCAAATAAGTGCCTAGGAAGTTTGAACAAATTCTGTTATTAGGAACATAACAAAAAAGGAAAATATACCATTTCTATATAATTTAATACAAAACTTGGCCTTTTAGCATAGGGGTAGGGTTTCAATTTCTTTTTCTAAACAAGCATGGGGACCTATCATTTTTATTGCACATTTTGTTTATATATATGTTAAACTATGTGCTTAGAAAGTTTAAACAAATTCTATTATTGGGAACATACAAAAAAAAAAGGAAATTGTATCATTATGGGCTAATTTGTGCATAAATTGTGGTAATGGTCTCAACAGATTTTGTAAAAAAATATAGGTTTTACATAAAGATGAGCTTTAAATGTTATTGTAATTAAATGTTCTTTACTTCAATACAATTTTAGCAGAATTATGACCAATGAATAAATTATTAAAACTTCAAAAATGTCTTATTTAGCTATTTTATGGACTTGTTCAACTTTTTGGACAGATTGACGGTGGCATTACAAATTATTTTTAAAATTTTTAACAATCATTGTGACCTACCATTATTTTTGCCTTTTCTGTCTATATATATAACAAACTTACTGTACAAAAAGTTTAAAGAAAATCTGTTTTGCAGAAAAAACTATAGAAAATGTCTTTAAGACTTTTTTTACGTCTCTGGTTCAATACACCGAGTGTGCGAGTAACATATTTGGAGGACCATATTTTGAACCCCTTTACTGTTTGAGCATTGACCACCACAACAACATCACAACCACCACCATTGAATTGAATATTGAATACTATCCAGTCCAACACAAGGTTGCATATGCTAGCTACAAGGAAGACTTAATGAGTCCCAAAGCTATGCCGGTTGAAGGACACTTACTTCTCTGCCATCACGGTAGCCGGACAGGTCTGGGTACGAAGGTACGAACATACAGCTTTGCAAAAACCTTCTGTAGTTTAACCTTTACTTAATTAAGTACTTCTTTCTATCCCATTACTCTGTTATTCTTTTCTTATATACACCACCACCGTCGTGTGACAGTCAAGTGTTACTGTAACGACGTATCATACATTTACATCTGGGATCAGATTTAATATTTTTAGTCACTTGCTAAAAAAAGCAAGTGCCAAGATGTTCTACTTGCTATTTTAATCAAGGTACTTGCATTTATTAATCATTTAGAACCTTCGTTTCATTTTAGCAGGATTGCCATACATGTAAATGATGACATTTTTACACTCTGCTAGATGCAACAAGTTAATAATGCATCATTATACTTACTATTCACCTATTTTATTAAGTTTGATGAATATGTTCAGTGAATAAATCAAGGCGACAGCACAAAACTATAGTAACTACAAATGAATAAAGAAGGAGATACAAACGTTTTGCACTGGACCCTCGAAATGTAGACTTTTTACTTGAAAATTTAGCAAATGCGGGGAACCAATGTGACTTTTGAACAACGTTCGTAAAAACAGAGACTAAAAATTATTAAGGACTATAAACTACAATTTGAAACAAAAGGCCAAAGAAGAGGCTGGAGCAATGGATGTCATGTGTTAGATAATAAAAAATAATTGGTTAACCGCTAAACTATGTGTTAGCTGCTGTAATTCATGCTTGCTGTAGCACTGCAGCCAAACATTCTCTTTATTATTAAGAGTCCTGGAGATGTTGGAAGAGGTTTGAAGTAATTATCAAAATCCGATGATAAACAAACAAGATATGCTCATTTGAAGGTTCTGTTGAAACGGGTATGGAAGCCACCAATTTGAGAGCTATTACACCGTAGTTCTAAATAAAGTTTCTTTTTAAAAGTAACGGATTGCCTTGCTTGGTAAAATGAGGAGGTAGGGGCCTTTGGGGAATCTCATAACATAATTCGTTTCAGTACTGTTAAGATAACAATATTTCGCTAATAACAGCATAACCAAATAAGCCTCGATCTTGTAATATCAATTTGATTATTCTTAAACGTTGTTAGCATTGCTAGTGTTGCTTATTATTAGTTTTGCTATTATTACTGTGCTAGTTTTGCTTAATAGTATTATGTTTGTCTGCTTTGCTTAAATTGCTTTAGTATTCTGTATTGTCTATGTTGCCTTTATTAAGTGCTTACTTTCTGCATGCAGTCAGTGTCAATCAGTTCTCTTCATATCTGATTGAGGTGATAAGAGTTTTTAGCACCTTTTTTAACCTAAAGGCTTCTGCTCTGTATTATACATTTCAGTTATTATTTAAAAAAATCTTAACTAGTTCTTAACAGAGTGTAGCATGTGGCATGTGCAAGATTTGACAAGGCTGTCCTCTGTAGGATTGACACTGGCTGTATGAATCTTAATTTTAAATTGTACATAAAGTTCTTTTCTGCATAATTAACTTATCATATACTATTAGATTACTTACAGATTGCTCATCCCTCTAAGGTCTGTATAGTGTTATACTTATATGTGCTTTGATCCTGCTTATAATGCATCCATGTTTTATTAGACTTTATATCAGTTTGTAAATGTGACAGTGCTTTTTGCTTGTATTAGACTAATGCCATTTTAATCATTCTTAGATCATATAGCTATTTTATTACTATGTTGACTATATTCTTCATGTTAATAGTCGGCTCAAAAGCCCCTGAGGGCTTATGTTATTTTGTTGTATGTGTCTTGCCGACTTTAAATAAAATGTATCTTGTCTTATCTTATCTTAATAAAAAGATATAAAAATCGGACAGGGAAAGTAACATTCAATGACGACAGTCAACCACAAAACACAAAAACAAACACGCAAACAGACAAACGAGAAGACAAAAGTTATAAAAAATGCAAACGACATCACAAACACAAAATAGTTGACAATAGGGCTTCCGCCTTGGAACGGTCAGTAGCCAAAAAGGCCACTGGGGGTTTAAACCAGGTTCTAGGGTGCACCAAACCTCACACTTACCCTATTGTCATAACTTTGACACCAACGTGTCAAACCTATAAAATAGTGGACCCGTCTATGGTCGAATCAGCAGACTGTTTCAATATGCATGTCCCGGTTGAAGGGCCGGTTCACTCAAACAAGCCTTAGCCGTGGAGCAGTCTATTGTATAAGCTGTGTATGTGGAAGTATTCATTTAACTAAGGTAAATCAAATCGACATATCTACATTTAGATTATATTATTAATGTATTTTGTTTCAATTTAAAACAAATATACTAATACATACACAAAGAAAGACATTCAACATAAAATACTAAATCTGTTCATGAACACAATCATTGAATAATGATGGAATATCTAAAGAAATTAGCATCAACGTGTCAACAAACGTGTCAACCCTATCTTCGGAAGTGGACCATTCTTTGGCGGGAAAACTTACGCAACCGAAACAAGCGTCTATCTGTGTAGTTGAAGAACAAGCGCCAGTCAGTCATAGAACCAGACTAAACGGAAACAAGCGTCTATCTGTGTAGAAGGAGCTGTTATTTGGTGTCAGACCGGTGAAAACCAGCCCATTGAACACAATGCAATATAGGCTATATTTGGAGATCAGTCACAAGTTCCACAACATTCGTTCGCTTAAATACACTTTTATTCTATGAATTAAACACATTTGGCTAGCAAACGGTCCAATATCTGGAATAAAAGACCGATTCAGTTTACAACATTTCGCGTCATTCATTCACAGTATGCGTCTTTTGAAATAAACATCTGTCAAAACCACATCTCTACCTAGCCTCTGTGCTCATACACTCCAATGAAAAGGTCTTGACAAACACAGTAAAATACTTACTATTCATGACAACAGACATACTACTTTAACCTCAGGTTAGATTTAACAATGAAATAAAAACTAATCTTGAGAAAAACACATGCAAACTAGAAATTTTGGATTTTTTCAAGGAACTATTTAAGCACCCTACGACCCGGAAGTTCTTCCTGACTGGTCTGACACCATTTTGAACGCATTCGGTTATTTCCGTAGCCTGTGGTTCCCAAGGAACCAGATATTACTTCCGCTGAAAAACCGAAATGAGTAAAAGGCTAGCACCAATAGGCCACTCTCAAAATGTATGCATGAATATCAGAACGAGGGTGCATTGGCAAACACATTCAGCAGTAATGGCTACTACAGTAGAAACAGGCAGTAGATTAGGTAGGAGTAATCAACATTGGTGTGTCCCAGGATGTAATGGGGATGGCAGATATCACCCAGATTTACATTTTCATCGAATTCCAAAAGACAAAGATCAAAAAAGAAACGGGTAATGCAAATTAGAAGAGATACAGGAGAAAACTTTCAGGTAACTCTATAGACAAATTAAATTAAACTGTAATATAATGAACATTCAGGGATAATGAAAAACATACTTTTTACAATATTTCTAATGAATATCCATTGAAAACTTTAAATACGAAGTTCACTGAATAAAAAACATGCTTAAATAGTAAAATAGGCACAAACCATAACATACATTTCAATATTTATTCAGGGCACATAACTGTAGACAAATGTGTGTTCATGCATTTATCGTAATAACCCCAAATAATTTCAAACATTTAGTAAACTACTTTACTATTGACTATTCCAGATTAAAAACTCCACTGTTGTCTCTTGATTACTAGTAATCCCCATTAGCCACTATTCAGTTTGGATTACGACTCTGGTGATGAGGAAGTAATGGGCGTTGACGTTGGCTATTGACAGAGTTGTAGTGTCACAGAAGAAGAAGACTCGAAAAATAGATAACAAATCTGGAGGATCAACTGAGGGACAAAACAGAACAATGTGACCCGCTGAAAAAAAAGAAGCTAGATTTAGAAATATTTGGTTTAAATAGATTTCCAATGATGACGTTATGATAAATGTTTACACCGGATTTCCCACATATTACGTTTTTTATTTTTTTTTAAATGTATTCAGCCTTCTGCAAGTAATATGCAAAGTGCATATTATCAGCCATCAAACACAACGGGTCTTGCTGGCAGAAAGCGAAATATGCTTCTTATAGATGAAATGTTTATGTTCTTTTGTAGATTGGTGCTGGCTTATTTGAACAATATTTAAGTGTTCGTTTTAATTGTGCAGTTGCCACTGTTAGTAGAAAATTGTTACATGGGCAAACTTTTTGTATGTTGTTTTAGGTTCTATCCCAATATGGCTATTACGTGATGTAATACAACAACGATGTGACGGCAGACAAACGTTTTACATTGCGCAAAAGAAAA
The DNA here is from genome assembly GCA_037043455.1 of Cyrtodaria siliqua. Lineage (NCBI taxonomy): Eukaryota > Metazoa > Mollusca > Bivalvia > Adapedonta > Hiatellidae > Cyrtodaria > Cyrtodaria siliqua. Next base: position 47,156 of record JAWPHD010004057.1, read on the forward strand.
AGGAATCACTTTTCTCAGTTGTAAAAAATCAGTTTACCATTGAGGAAATTGAGGAAACTGAAGAAATAACGAAATTAAGAATACACATAGAAAGAATGAACAGAAGAATCAAGGAAAATCATTTATTTGATAATCCAATACCAATTTGTCTTTCTGGTACTGTCAATCAATTGTGGACGGTTGATTGTTTATTAGCAAACTTTAAAGGACCTCTTGTAAATGCCTGGTCTTCACAATGAGTGTCTACAGGTAGGAGCAGAAGTAAAACATATCGATCTTGTTTTTCACCTGTTGCCCCAGTTCTTGATTAAAATGTATTATTTCAACGTGATAGTCATTTTTTAACCAAACAAAAAAGTCACACCATTCAAGTCCAGTAACAGCCAACTGTGCCAAGAGCTTTAGTTCATCTCCACATTTAACGAAGTATTTAGCTTCAAGCACTGAACCAACCTGGGGGCATTTTATTTTTAGAATCCCAAACGTTACAGAACGTGATCGTGAGCCGCATAAATAAAACGACTGGACTGTGAGACGATTAAACATAGTATTTAGGAGACAACATTTAAATGCCTTTAATGATACGATTTCACGAACATGCGTAGGTAGATTATTCCAAAAACTTAATGACGACGGGATAAATGATTTGGAAAATAACTCGTTTCTCCTTATCGGTGTTACGTAGTCATCGGAATTCCTCAAGTTATAATTATTAATATCTCTAACAAACAGAGGTAGCAAGTTATTTACACTCTCGGGATTTAGGGCCAATAATTGAACTATTTGTTATTCGTTATCAACAGATAAACATTAAATAGCATTTCCAATAAATTGGATGCGTAATAAATGCTTTATATAATAGCACTGGCCTTGCAGAACTAATAAAACAAGTGCTTGCAGAATGAAGATTAATTGGTTGTAAATGAATCGTGATTCTCACCACTAAATTGTACTTGTAACCTAGATTAATGTGATCAGTATAATGAATGGTTTCTTACCTTTGAGATCTTGAATATATCCTTCACTATAATATTTATATCCCTTGCTGATGGATTTATCACCAGATGACTTTTTGGTATCTTTGAAATAATTTTCAACAAATACAAAAGACATATTTGGAATAAGAGAAATATCTCTGTCACTGTATGAAGTAGCCATTGTCTCTAAGGACGCTGGCTTCTGCTACATAGATGTTTGCCAAATCAGCCTCGTTCGGGAAATTGTTATGAATATTATGAGGCAATATTAAGAAGGGTCTATAACCATATGTGGAATATGTTTACATATGAAACTGTATTGATTTATAGGGAAAACGCAACAGCAACTGTATGAAAAATATGTATACCTGAATGTAATAATGCGCTAAAAAGGATCTTGCATTAATGTACAATGATCGTCTTTGCTTTAAATGATATTTAGCAACATGCCATATATGGTAATTTATAAATTATATGACATTGTAGTTCTCAAGATGGCGGCTCTCATATCCGCTTTAGAACAACATTAAGATGGTTATATCTTCTTTGTTTATCAACCGATTTATGTCGCCTTTTCCAAGTGTTTCAGAACTGCAAATAAAAAGGACTGATTGGCTGTAGTACAACATTCTCTTTATTACTTACGTGAGATCTTATTTAAACATCCCTTCGATGAAAATGAAACTGAAGTGAGAAAGTTTTGGAGTGAATAACATATTTTATTTCATCGAGAAGTGAGAAAACTTTATATTTTCACGAATGCGATATATATATACCCAGATATAACTATTTTTTTAATATATTTATTTTGGCAGTCATTTTCTTTTAACTTTTAAAATCCATTTCAAATCATTATTTAAATATAATGTTTAATTCCCAGTGTTTTTCTCTTGTCATGCTTAAACTTGCGTAGGAATATCTTATTCGCCTTGTGAATGAAGTGATGGACCGGGTCGGCCATATTGTATACATGTGTTGTGAACAAATTTTGTGAGCAAATAATTCGGTTATTTTCTATGCAAGAAGTTTTTAATTTTAAGACTTGTCTTTGTGAACATCTGTTCCCAGGGTTTACACTGTACAGTGGTCAGTTACAATTTAAACTTAGTTTGGACTATGAACATTGGACTTACCTGAAATGTTCCGATTTGATTAACTACACATTTTATTTTACACTATATATTGTTGAAGCCATGGCCAGCTTATTCCAATAAATATAAACTAGTAACATTTTGTTTTATTTGTAACCCATCTTAAATAACCGGATTTGTTCTACTAAGGAACAAATACTAATTATTTCAGGGGGTGGAAATCAGAGGTTATTATGAACGTGTAATTCTAACGCATAAACCTCTTTGCAGTGACCGCCATTTGGTCAGTATTGATCTGTTTGTGTGTTCTAAAAATCGGTATATATTTCAGTGAAAAGCATGAGGAGATGAGATGCCTAGTGGTCTGTCTTCGTCGTCATGGCTCCATCCGAATCTCGTTTGCGGTGGTATACATTGGTGCAATCTTTAGGGATACAGCTACAAGAAGTTTTCAAATACTACTATTGACGGTGCAAGACGTTGTGATATCGATGCATGAGGAGATGAGATGCCTAGTGGTCTGTCGTCGTCGTCATGGCTTCATCCGGATCTCGTTTACGGTGGTCCACATTGGTGCAATCTTTGGGGATTCACCTGCACGAAGTTTTCAAATAATACTATTGACGGTGCAAGACGTTGTGGTATCGGAATGCGAAGAACTTTAAAATCATCTATGAACTTTGTGTCGCGGTATTTCGCGGACACAGCATAGTGTTGTTAAAATATTCTAAGAACTTTGTTATTTTCTATGCAAGAAGTTTTTAATTTTAAGACTTGTCTTTGTGAACATCTGTTCCCAGGGTTTACACTGTACAGTATTCTAAGAACTTTGTTATTTTCTGTGCAAGAAGTTTTTAATTTTAAGACTTGTCTTTGTGAACATCTGTTCCCAAGGTTTACACTGTACAGTGGTCAGTTACAATTTAAACTTAGTTTGGACTATGAACATTGGATTTACCTGAAATGTTCCAATTTGATTAACTACACATTTTATTTTACACTATATATTGTTTTATTTGTAACCCATCTTAAATAATTCGTTTTAATATGCATTTGTGTTGGAATTGCGCTAAGAATATTTATACCGAATACAGTATTTCACTGATAAAATACAGTATTTGAATGCATATCATAAAATAAATGGTAATAATCATCAATGCAGGCTTGCTGATCTCAGAGCTTTTGACATAAACCTGCAAATACTTTATTTACATCAAACCAAAGACCCATCTGGGATAAAGGCGGTCACCAAAGTCTGACCGCACTAAAAAAAGATAAAAAAAAAGCATGAGCAAGACAATTTAACAAAACAATACAATGTAAGGAAGTGATGAAATGTGGATACATTACAAAGAAGTAAAAGCACCAATGCAGAAAATGACATAACTCGAAAGGGATACTGTCCGGACGTAGACAGATAATGCGAGTATAACTAAATTACTGCCTGTTTTTTATTGAGTGAAATGAATACATAAAAAATGAACATAGAAATGAATTTGCGAGTTTGAAAAATAAAAGGTTTTAATTATTGATTGTATATGAATCGGGACCGCAATATGTACATTTTCTGCTTCATTTCACATCCATTAGCACATTACGTTTTCTATATATTAGGCGATAGTAATTTTTAGCGTGGGCTACGAGTGCAGCCTCACGAAGCGGTACTAGTTTTTAGTTGTCCGTCCGCTAACTTATGCCTTGTGAACAATCTAGTCCCTTCATTTTTCATGCGATCTTAACCAAACTTGGTCAAATCCCCTTCATTTATTGTTTGTAGCCAGGTCGGACCATTTACACAGGAGTTATGGACCTTGATTTTCTGAAATATGCTATAATATGGCATCGTTAACACGATAGGGCCTTCATTTTTCATCTGGTCTTTTCAAACTTTACCAGATTGTTAATTTGACGAGTTCGAAAACCAGCCAGTTCCACCGCGTCTAACCTAGAACGCGTCGTACACAGTATAACGTTGAATTTAAGTTTTGCTAACGTTCCATAACCGGTATTTCCTGTTGACGTCATTTGAGAATAGGCGACTGAGGTTAGAAAACCACGCTATTTGTATAGATATGTCCAGGTTTTTAGGAAAAGATATAGTGCGTACGAGCCGAAAAGGATTGAACTTTTACTTTCTCGTATAATTTTAGCCGAAAATCCTCTACCTTTTCAATCATTCGTGAGGAAGGACGCTTTTCGTCGTTTTCGGATGGACACGTCATGTATAAAATATAGATATACAAATTGAACAGGAAAAGCAGCATTCAAGGACGACAGTCAACCACAAACACACACAGAAACAAAGAATAAATTTAAAGATGAATAAAAGGTCAAATAAGACATCACAAACACAAAAGGGTCGACAATAGGGCTACCGCCTTGGAACTGTCAGTTTCAGAAAAGGCTGTTGGGGGTTTAAACCAGGTTCTAAGGTGCACCAAACCTCACACTTATCCTACTGTCAACCCAGTAAAACGGGATAGTGTAAATAAAGAAATCCCCGTCATGAACTACTTTCTAACCAACAAGGCAGCATTAATAGGCAATATAAGTAAAACACAAAGGTGCTCGTGTATATATAAATACAAAAAAAACACAATTGCCTGGAAAGCCACAAAGAAGGTTCTCAATGACCTGGCAGAAGCCAGAGCAACAAGAGAATAAACGATTGAGGGCACGACAAGACAAGACTGCAGAACATTAAACGTCACCGTCCTTTTGGGCTTTAGGTAGACGTCATCATAGGGTCCACAGCCTGCCCCGGTCATTGCACAATTAAGGAGGAAAGCATAGTGGTGAACTGTAAATGGGTCCACCACCAAGCATGCTGTGCGTTGCAAAACGATAGGGTCATAACCTTTTTTGATAAACATTTTAACAAGTTCAACAAAGATAGTATGAAAGTGATCATGGCCAAGGATCTTACGAAGTTTGTAAATCACATCACCATAGAAGTCAGGTTGTGATAGTCCTGTCGCGGAAGAGTACCCGACATTTCCATACATTACATCCCTGCAAATCTGTTTTTGATGATCATACAATAAACACCAAGTAGATGGTCAGACACAGAAAATGTGTTAAAAAAAGGCATTTGAAAACGGTACACAGGTTTAACAACGTCTAATAAAACGGTATACGTTTTTTTGAAACCGATAATATATATGAAGTAAACCTTTCCTTTCATGTAAAGTCCGGCTATACTAATATGTTTCTATGAAGTATGGCATCCGCTGCAGATATTCTAAAATTTTGAACACTCTTTTTGTGTCGCCTGCCTGTCCGTCGTCCGCCCGAAAGATTTTAACATGCAACCAGATCTTGGCCATAGCTTGAAAAGTATTTGACCTATGTTCATGAAACTTACACATATCTTCATCTTGCCCCAATGAATGTATTTCACATTTCAATAAATCTTGACTTCAGTTTCGTCAAGCTCATAACATGGCAACATATTGACCTATGGTCATAAAACGTATACGGTTCTTTCTTATCAATTATTTAATAGAGAGTTTTGATTCATTTTCATAACACCTTTACGATTTAAAAATCTCCCCAAAAGTCATGAAGGATTGCACCCTTTGTCTTTAAGCAGGCGATACAAGTGTTTCTTGAAACAGCCTTCTAGTTTTTAACAACTTTTGAAATGTCATAATGTTGTATATTGTAAGTGATATTTTTTTGTTGTTTCGTAATTTACAGTAAATAGGAATTATGATAATTGATGTCTATGGAATTATGATATGATGTTTGTGTCGCATGCATAGCATGACGGACAGTAATACTTAGAAATCACTTTATCCGTCGTCCATCTGTCGTCGTCTGTCGTCCGTCACCCGTTACACTTTAACCTACAACCTAACCTTGGCCATAACTTGAAACGTACTTGATCTATGTCCATGCAACTTCACACACGTCTTTATCTTAACCCAAGGAATTTAGTTACACATTTCCAATAACTCTGACTTCCATTTTGACAGAGTTATGGCCCTTTCGTACAACTTTAACCTGCAACCTAACCAAGCTCAGAACTGGCGATAATTTAAGAAGTATTTGACCTATGTTCATGAAATTTCACACATATTCGTCTTATCACACGGCATATTGTTACCCAAAGCCAATAACGCTGACTTTCATTTCAACAGAGTTATGTCACTTTTCATAACTGGCCATAGCTTAAAAATAATTTGACCCGTGTTCATGAAACTGCACACACATCTTCATCTTAACCAAATGAATGTCGTTACATAAAATTATGTCCAATAACTATTACTTTACTTTCATTTTGGCCGAGTTATGCCCCTTTTCATAAGACTTGTACTAGCACTCTTACATAGCTCATAACTTGGCAAAGTATTGACATATGGTCATTAATCTTTATATAGTTCTTCTTATCAATTATCCAACGCAGATTTATGCTCCTTTTCATAAACTTCAACACTTTAAAAAACTGCTCCATAATTCATGAAGGACTGTCTTCGTACTTTATAGTAAAATTAATTGTACATGCTGAAGTAAACACACGGCAGGCGACACAAGTGTTCCGTGGAACACTCTATTAGTTTATTGAAAAAACACACTTAAAATAACAGAAATGTATAATGTCCCCATATTTCACTTCAGAACTGAAGAAGAAAAAATACTAGCAATCGGGCAATCCAAATCAAACAGACGAAGATTAGTACCCTTGATTCTCCTTGATTCTCCCAAAACAAATGTCTCACCTCTAACAAAAAGGATTAACACCAAGAAAATCGTCAAATACCTAAAGAAAAGAAACAACTCCACGAATTAAATTCAATATTAAACAGGCACTCATTTACGATCCTCTATTAATTAATAATTTGAAAAGTTCAAAGCAAATTGTTTTTGCATGTTTATACTTGTTGTAGAGGAAATATACATATCAATCCGGGAAACTGCCATACTCTTACTAATGAATTGTTTACCTTTGTCATTTGACGTGCTCGGATACCGAAAGATACACGGGACTGACCGGGACCGGCCGGTTTATATCGCGCCCCTCCCTACCCCATCCGACGATCAGAACACAGAGACAAACACAGTGGCGTCGGCGATGCTTAAACCCGGGCCCATCGATTTCACGTCGAATGTGTTTTCCACTGAGGAACGAACGCCAAACTGGATGAATAAATCTAGATGCTAATGTTAATGCTTGATAAATACATAAAGACTGACATGTGTCCCTTTAATAGGCGTTGGTGGGGTGTGATGGCGGGGTGAGATGGCTAAGAAGAACAAAAGGACGTTACGTTGAGTTAAAATCCTCATGGTCTGTTTAATAAGACCGGATCCGATAAGAAATTGAATTACAATAAGTATTTAAAATTTGAAAGTTTGAAAACAGCGTCAACACGCGTGTTAAGTACTGAAAGTAAATTTTACACATAAATCCAGGATAACAACATGAAACAGTGGAAAATGAATTAGTATCTCCCTGCAAAATACTGACCACAACAAATAACGGATAGGATTAGTAATTTAATTTCATGAAACAAAATAAGTTCAGTAAACGGACCTACAATCTGTGAATTTCATTAATTATACCGTTTTAGTGTACGTTAAAAAAAATTATGGTCAAAAAGTTAAAAAGTTAAAAAGTTTATCAAAAGAGGTTATGACCCTATCATTTTGCAACGTACTGCATGCTTGGTGGTGGACCCTTTTACAGTTCGCCACTATGATTTCCTCTTTAATTGTACGATGACCGGACAGGCTGTGGAACCTATGATGACGCCTACCTAAATCCCATTGGGACGGTGGCGTTTGATGTTTGTCCATGATCTTTCTTGTCGTGCCCTTAATGGTTTATTCTCTTACTGCTCTGGCTTCTGCCAAGTCATTGAGTACCTTCATTGTGGCTTTCTAGGCTATTGATTTTTTGTATTATATTTACACGAGCATATATTTTGTTTTAATTGCCTATTGATGCTGCCTTGTTGGTTAGAGATTAGATCATGGCGGGGATTGTCAACCCTTTTGTGTTTGTGATGTCGATAGCATTTATTATTGCTTTTGCCTTCTTGTTTGTCTGTTTGCGTCTTTGTTTCTGTGTTTTGTGGTTTACTGTCCTCCTTGAATGCTACTTTCCCTGTCCGATCGTTTTATATTTCTTTTGGTGAACCGTTTTATGTCACGTTACTAGACAATTTTGCCGTAAACACACTTAAAAATCGTTTCTTGAACACATTTATTGTTTCTGATCCTCTACTTAGGTGTTTATTGTATGATCAGCAAAGTACCGTTTGAAGGGATTCTATATGTATGATAATGTCGGGAATTATACGTAACCTGTCCATCCGAAAATGACGAAAAAGTCCTTTGTCACGAATGATTGAAAAAAGTAGAGGATTTTCGGCTAAAATGATACGAGAAAGTAAATCTCGGTCCTTTCCGGCTCATACACACTATATCTTATCCTAAAACCCTGGACATATCTAAACAAATAACGTGGTTTTCTTACCCCAGTCGTCTATCCTCTAATGACGTCAACAGGAAATACAGATTATGGAACGTTAACAAAACCTTAAATTCAACTTTATACGTATATGACGCGTTCGGACCAGTAATAACTCCCTTGTTCATCTTGTTTGAACGATAGAGGCCATACTTCTTGAGCAATATTAACCAAACTTGCACAGATGTATATGACCATACGATATCGGACAAATTGATACCACCAGAGATATGGCCCCTGAATTAGCAAAAAATGCAAGAGTTTTACATGTTGTTAACACGATACAGTCAACTTTTCTTGAGCAAACTAAACCAAACTTACATTCTTAGAATGTGGATGCAACACATCAACATTTTGCTAAGCTTCAGCAGGTCATGTCATCACTGGTAATTTTGATTTTATTAATAAACGTATTCGGCATTTGTTTTCGAAAGGTCCTAAATATAGATTACCTTCAACTATTGATTTTAATGCCTGTCGTCCCCAGATCGCCCACTCCATTGAAGATTTGAGTATCAAATGGTGTCGTAGAGAACATGCGGACCCAAACTCACTTTCTAATTGGAAAAAGTCAATTCTGAAAATTATAGATACACGTATTAACTTTTATAATGCTAACCCCTCTTTACTTCCTCCGAGACCTAGGTTTTCCTTTCGTAATTTAAAATCGGGAATTCAGGAATTTCATAATAAATTTGTTTTAGTTCCTGCAGATAAAGCAGCTAATAATGTAATTATTGTTTGACGCCTACATTACGTCAATGTTTTATCTCTGGAACTCGGCAGCACCAATTCGTATACTCCAGTTAATTCTACTGAGGATGATGTTGTTTCCGCACATATCACTCGGTGCACTACTTTCAACGCTGGTGTAAACGATAAGCAAAATAAACTACCTACTATGTACTGGATTCCTAAATTACATAAAAATTTCGAATTCTAGTGCCTGCACCACAACAAACATCTCCAAACTTTTAACTTCTTGTCTTACTGCCGTTAAAGATCACGTTAGGCTATATTGTGATAAAACTTATGAAAACTCTGGGATTAATTTATTTTGGTCTATAAAAAATTGAGGAGACGTTCTTGATAAAACTTTCAATAACGGTCAAGTTTCATCAATAAGCACTTATGACTTCTCTACACTATATACAACCTTACCACATCACCTTATTAAAGACAAGCTAATTTCTCTTATTCAAAAAACATTCGCTAGTGAAAATACTACATTTTTGGCATGTAATAATATAAAAGCGTTTTTTACTAACGGTAGTTTAGACAATTATACTATGTGGACTTGCTATGAAGTTTGTGAAGCACTCATCTTCCTATTAGATAATATTTTCGTCAGGTATGGAACCACCGTTTATAGACAAATTGTTGGTTTCCCTATGGGTACGAACTGTGCACCACTTGTCGCAGATTTGTTCTTATTTTGCTATGAAAGGGATTTCATGTTGAGTCTTTCACCAGATACCCAGGCAGATGTTATTGAACCCTTTAATGACATCTCTCGGTATCTGGATGACAAATTGAACATTGACAACCCGTTCTTTCCAACTATGGTTAATTATTCAGCTTAACACGGCTAATATATTTGATAATAACGCTTCTTTTCTTGATTTAGATCTCTCGATTGAAAATGGTAAAATAATTAGCAAAAATCTATGACAAGAGAGATGATTTTAATTCTGACATTGTTAATTATGCCCAACTTGGATTGGAATTTCCCCGAGCAGCTTCTTATGGGGTGTATGTGTCTCAACTAATTCGTTTTTCTAGAGCTTGTACTCGAGTTGAGGACTTTAATATTCGTAATCTTTGTATAACTAAAGGTTACTCAACCCAGGGTTACCGTTACATAAACTTCGTAAAACCTTTGCAAAATTTTATTATCGTACCCTGATCGTCTTTCCAAATATAAAAGTAATTTAAGGACTCTTCTGCGACACGGACCTATCACAACCTGACTTCTATGGTGATGTGATTTATAAACTTCGTATGATTCTTGGTCATGATTACTTTCATACTATCTTTGTTAAACTTGTTAACAATTTTATCAAAGAGGTTATGACCCTATCATTTTGCACGTACTGCATGCTTGGTGGTGGACCCTTTTACAGTTCGCTCCACTATGCTTTCCTCTTTAAATTGTACGATGACCGGACAGGCTGTGGACCCTATGATGACACCCCTACCTAAAGCCCCATTGGGACGGTGGCGTTTGATCATTCTTGTCGTGCCCTTAATGGTTATTCTCTTACTGCTCTGGCTTCTGCCAAGTCATTGAGTACCTTCATTGTGGCTTTCTAGGCTATTGTTTTTTTGTAGTTTATTTACACGAGCATATTTGTGTTTTACTTATATTGCCTATTGATGCTGCCTTGTTGGTTAGAGATTAGAACATGGCGGGGATTTCTTTATTTACACTGTCCTGTTTTACATGGGATGACAGTAGGGTAAGTGTGAGGTTTGGTGCCACCCTAGAACCGGTTTAAACCCCCAGTAGACCTACTTTGCCACTGACCGTTACAAGGCGGTAGCCCTATTGTCAACCCTTTTGTGTTTGTGATGTCGTTTGCATTTATTATTGCTTTTGCCTTCTTGTTTGTCTGTTTGCGTGTTTGTTTCTGGTGTTTTGTGGTTGTCTGTCCTCCTTGAATGCTACTTTCCCTGTCCCGATCCACCTTTTATATTTCTTTTTACAGTTTTTTATTAAAAAAATTATATATTTTAATTAAATTATGATTTTTTTTTTTTAATATTTCCTTTTTATTATTTTGTTATTATTTTTTTTTAAATTTCTTTATTTTTTGATTATATATTTTTTTTTTTAACGCCGTGTTGGATTTAATGGAAACTTAGCAGGAAGCATTGGTGTGGTTTCTAGTTGTGTCTATTGCGTTTTTTACCAGTTCGTTATTTTTTGATAGAGTTACGGCCCCTTCACATTTTTGCTTTAAATTTCTTGTCGGCGCTACTCCTCCTAAACACCTTGTTGGATTTCGACGAAACTTGATAGAAGGCATCGGTAAGATGTCTAGTCTTGCATTTCGCGCTTTTGTTACATTTCGCTGATTTTTGACGGAGTTATGGCCCTTTGACGTTTTTACTTTATATTTCTTGTCGGCGTTACTCCTCATAAACGGCTTGTTTGATTTCTTCGAAATTTGGCAGGAAGTAGTATGTCTAGTTGTGCAAATCGCGGTATATCAATGAAATCTTGGACAAGTTCGAGAACCAGCTAGATCTTGCTAGTAACGACAGCTTTATGGCCTTTAATTTGTTGAAAAATGCTATATTGTACTTTCCTTTGTTAACTCTTTAGCTACTTCATAATGTTTTAATAATGTTAAAAACTATTTTCTTATCGCCATTCTAAGAGATCGCTCACATTCCAAATTATCGGAACCAATCAGATTGCATATCGTGGCATTTGTTACATGCTATTTAATACCGCAACAAACCAACTGCGCCAAGAACTGCGCCTTACACTGCAGGGAATCGACAAAAGTCACATGATCGTTTATGATAGAGACCACGTCGTTTTGGCCTCGCTTCAGGTAAGTAGAATCTTAATTATTCGATACACTTTGCGTCAATTTTGATTTGGAAAACGGCACGGAACCCATAAAAGACTGCTGAATCAAGGAGTATAAGGTTCTTTGACGAGACTTGTGCCGTTTTGTAGATTACACCTAAAACATTCTCAGAAAAAAGTTTATAAACGTTGATAACGACCACGCGCTGCTGTTTAAGTATCGTCTTTCCCCTAGTCATACGTTTTTCTGTGTTCATGTGCCTTTTATTGACTATAGGAACTAAATATTAAACGATTGATAAACTTATATTACATTACATTACGTGGTTGAGATATGAACAAGAATATATGAAAATTTTATCGACCACGCATACTAATTTATATGATATCGCCCACTTCAACATTATTGTTATTATCCATGGAATGTACTATTCCACATCGGTCTTAATTGTTTATTAATTTATTCAGTTTACGATACACTAAGTAATTAAAGGTTATTTGCATTTTTCGGGACCCGCCATTTGCATATATAATAAACTGTGAGAAGAACAGACGATAACAATCTCATTAAAATCATATCCTAATTACGCTGTTATGCTCTCCGCTATTGGCCTAGTAGCGAAGAGTATCGTAGCGTGATAAAGGGTCTGATTTTAATGAGATTGAGACGATACTGAAATATAAATAATTACTACGTCTTCAGTTTATTCATTGTAAAGCTTAATTTTCAAGCTGATTGCAATTGATTGTCGAACTGGTGTAGGCGTTCTATAAAACTGTCTATATCATCGATATTTTTATTAAAAAAATCCTTTTGTTCCGTCAACGTGGCCCCATTTTTAAAAGCTTAACATATTAATATCTGACGAATTCCAGTTAGTCCTTGTTTCAGTTTTTCCATTGGTGTTCTACATTACTGCTTAATGTAGACATAATCTCTTGGAATTTCCAGGTTTAGTATTACACGTTTCCGTTCTCCGCTCTCGCCGTACGGCAGAACGATCGCAAAACGTTTTTTTCTGGTATTGCACAATTTACTGATGATACTTCAGGGCAATATTTCCCAACATCTGTCTAACTCTGCTCAGCATGTAAATTGTTTTTATAACCACTAAGTAAAGAAAGATACAAAAATCGGACAGGGAAATTAGCATTCAAGGAAGACAGTCAACCACAAAACACAAAAACAAACACGCATACAGACAAACGAGAAGGCAAAAGTAATAAAAAATGCAAACGACATCACAAACACAAAAGGGTTGACAATAGGGCTACCGCCTTGGAACGGTCAGTGGCAACAAAGGCCACTGGGGCTTTAAACCGGTTCTAGGGTGCACCAAACCTCACACTTACCCTACTGTCATCCCATTCAAACAGGACAGTGTAAATAAAGAAATCTCCGCCATGATCTAATCTCTAACCAACAAGGCAGCATCAATAGGCAATATAAGTAAAACACAAATATGTTCGTGTAAATATAATACAAAAAAACAATAGCCACAATGAAGGTACTCAATGACTTGGCAGAAGCCAGAGCAACAAGAGAATAAACCATAAAAGGGCACGACAAGAAAGATCATAGACAAACATCAAACGCGACCGTCCCATTGGGTTTAGATAGGCGTCATCATAGGGTCCACAGCCTGTCCGGTCATAGTACAATTAAAGAAAGCATAGTGGCGAACTGTAAAAGGGTCCACCACCAAGCATGCAGTACGTTGCAAAATGATAGGGTCATAACCTCTTTTGATAAACTTTTTAACAAGTTTAACAAAGATAGTATGAAAGTGATCATGACCAAGGATCTTACGAAGTTTATAAATCACATCACCATAGAAGTCAGGTTGTGACAGTCCTTGTCGCAGAAGAGTCCTTAAATTACTTTTATATTTGGAAAGAAGAACAGGGTTACGATAATAACATTTTGAAAATATTTTACGAAGTTTATGGTAACGGTAACCCTGATTGAGTAGATTTTTAGTTATACAAAGATTAGGAATATTAAAGTCCTCAACTCGAGTACAAGCTCTTGAAAAACGAATAAGATGAGACACAAACACCCCATAAGAAGTTGCTCGGGGAACATCCCCATCCAAGTGGGGATAATTAACAATGTCAAAATTAAAATCATCTCTCTTGTCATAGATTTTGCTAATTATTTCACCATTTTCAACCGAGAGATCTAAATCAAGAAAAGAAACGTTATTATCAGATATATTAGCTTTGTTAAGCTGAAGTTCTTTAGGATAAATATTATTAACCATAGTTGGAAAGAAAGGGTTGTCAATGTTCAATATGTCATCCAAATACCGAGAGGTGTCATTAAAGGCTTCAATAACATCTGCCTGGGTATCTGGTGAAAGACTCAACATGAAATCTCTTTCATAGCAAAATGAAAACAAAACAGCGACAAGTGGTGCACAGTTCGTACCCATAGGGATACCAACAATTTGTCTATAAACGGTGATTCCATACCTGACGAAAATGTTATCTAATAGGAAGATGAGTGCTTCACAAACTTCATAGCAAAGAAAAAGAAAAATATAAAAATCGAACAGGGAAAGTAGCATTCAATGACGACAGTCAACCACAAAGCACAAAAACAAACACGCAAACAGACAAACGAGAAGGCAAAAGTAATAACAAATGCAAACGACATCACAAACACAAAAGGGTTGACAATAGGGCTTCCGCCTTGGAACGGTCAGTGGGGTTTAAACCAGGTTCTAGGGTGCACCAAACCTCACACTTACCCTAGTCAACAAAGTATAATTGTCTAAACTGCCGTTATTAAAAAACGCTTTAATATTATTACAGGCCAAAAATGTAGTATTTTCTCTAGCGAATTGTTTTTGAATAAGAGAAATTAGATATGTCTTTGATAAGATGATGTGGTAAAGTTGTGTATAGTGTAGAGAAATAGATGAAACATGACGTTTATTGAAATTTTATCAAGAACGTCTCCTGAATTTTTTATAGACCAAAAACAATTAATCCCAGAGTTTTCATAAGTTATATCACAATATCGTTTAACATGATCTTTAACGGCAGTAAGACAAGAAGTTAAAAGTTTGGAGATGTTTGTTGTAGTGCATGCACTAGAATTCAAATTAAAGTTGACGAATCGGCCGCCATTCTAACTTCCAGAACGCGTTCGTCTCTTACGAGTACTTGTGTACTATTCTTCAACTTTAACTGAATGAATGAATGAATGAAAGTCTTTATTTACAGAGGGTAACCCAATTAGTATAAACTAATCTTCCTTGGGGCCCTCTAAAGCAATATTTACATACATACAAATACATAATTATATAGCAATATAACAATCAGCATAACAAATTCAAAGTTAGCATTATTTATAAACATGATCAACATGATAACAATGTTACACAACAACATAATACATACATATGGCGGCAGAGGTTTAACTTACAGACTTACATATGGCCATATTTACAATTTTAGCTTTATGACTGTTGATTCGAATTTATCCACTTAGTATAATTTACTGTGAAACTTTTAATACTTTCGCTCTGTCTTTTTCATTTGGAATGTTATTCCATACTTTTACCCCAGAGTAAGACATACTCCCTTTAAAAAGTTCTATATTTGGTTTGGGTATTAAAAAATCCGTTTTATTTGAAGAACGTAAATGATTTGGACGCCTGACATTGTAATTGAACATATTTTGAATATATGACGGGACTGCATTTTGCGATACCCTGTACATAAATTTGGCTTTATGAAGTGAAACCCTCTGTTCAATATTAAGAGAATTAATTATATTTAAAGCCTCGCTTAAAGTGGTATATTGTTCACCTAGAATGATACGACATGCTCTTCGTTGTAATCGCACTAAAACCTGGATATTTGATTGTTTTGTACTACCCCAAATGATACTACAATAGTCAAGATGTGGTTGGACATAGGCTTTGTAAAACATTATTCTATAATTAACAGGAATAAATACTTTAATTCTTGATAATAGCCACAAATTACTAGATATTTTCTTCCTAAGAAATTTTATATGCGTATCCCATTTAAGGTTTTCATTTATATATATTCCAAGAATTTTATCACCTGTTGTGATTTCCAGATTTAAGTCTTTATATTTCAAATTTAGAGGTTGATTAACTAATCTTGTCCGTTTCTGGGGTGTCGTTATCAATATTACTTTTGTTTTTGAAGCATTTAATACCATACCATTGTTTAGACACCATGTACTGACGTTATTCAAAGCAGCTTGTAAATTCATTTCAACTTCTAATTTAGATTTATTTATGTCATATATTGTAGTATCATCTGCATACATATCAACGTTTGAAACATTATCCTGTACATACATAGGCAAGTCATTTATGAATAAAATAAATAAAAGAGGCCCTAGAATAGACCCTTGCGGGACCCCGCATGTCGTAATTTGCTAATCAGAGAGAACACCGTTTAAGTTCACCGCTTGAGTTCTATTTGTAAGATAAGACTTGAACCATTTAATAGTATTATCTCCACATTTGTAAATTTGTAATTTTTTTAATAGTATTTCGTGGGAACATAAATCGAATGCTTTAGAAAAATCTAACATAACAACGCCTACAAATTCTCCATCATTTAAAGCTGTTAACCATTTATCTATCATACATACTAATGCTGTTTCGCAGCTATGTTTTTTTCTAAACCCACTTTGGGATTTACATAATAATTTATAATGATTAAGGTAATTAACAAATGAATCATGCACATGTTTTTCAATCAATTTTGAAAGAGTAGGTAAAATTGATATTGGCCTATAGTTATTTACATCATTTGATGAACCTTTTTTAAATAAAGGATTAACTTTTGCGCATTTCCATTCATCTGGGAAAATACCTTGTTTTATACTACAATTTATAACATACGTAAGACTATTTGATATAACATCGGCTGATAATTTTAAAAGTGTTGGCCCTATTTGGTCAAGTCCTGTAGCTTTGGATACATCTAAATTATTTAACATTTTACGCGTTTGGGATTCCGTAATCAGAGGAATGTGAAAATACATATGATCAGGAACTTTTGTTTTTACAAAATCATTTACTTTATCAAAATTTGAAGTTGGAATAGGTTCTTTTAAGTTAGCGGCTACGTTTACAAAAAAGTTATTAAAAGTATTTGCAATATCTTGGTTATCAGTAATATCTATTCCATCTTTATGAATGCTTTTTATTAAATTACAGTTGTTTGTCTTTTTTGTAGACGCACCATGTTCTTTAAATATTTTCCAAACTGTTTTAGGGTCTGATTTTCCATCCTCAATTTTTCTTTCATAAGATTCTTTTTTAGAATTATCTATCAATGTACAAACTTTATTTCTTGAAACTCTGTAGTTATCCATATCATTTTTAGCCTTAAATTTATCACGTTCTTTAATTTCATCTAAAATATCAGGTGTAAACCAATCTGGTTGTTTTATGTGTTTAACTCTGTGAATTCTAATTGGGACGTGATTATCTACAACACTTGAAAAATTAGACACCCAAGTGTGAAGTACTTCATTAGTATCAGTGTTGTTTAGATTACCCCAGGGGATGCTGATAAGATCTGATAAAAATTACTCCTCTGAAAATGACCTAAATGATCTGTATTTTATAAAATTATGTGAATTGATTTTTTCTTTATAATTTAACTTTCTTGTACATAGGATCGGATAATGATCGCTAATTCCTATTTTGGGCACGCTTACATTACATATATTTTGATCACAATTAGTATAAATGTGGTCTATTAAAGTTTTTGAAGTTGAACATTCACGCGTCGGCTGCTTAATTAACTGTTTTAATCCTAGTGATAAAATATAGCTAGACCATTCATCATTTATTTTGGAATTTAATAAATCTCGATTTATATCGCCTAAAATTAATATTTCTTTTTCTTCAAGTTGAACCTTTTCTATATGAGTGTCAAATATTTCTTTCCATGCAACTTTAGATTCTGGATGCCTGTAAAGTGAACCAATTAAAAAAGATTTACATTTAGTTGGCATAATTTCTAACCAAATTATTTCTATATCATCTCCTTCTAAATCTAATCGTCGTATGCAATTTACGTTTTGTTTTACATATACTGCCAAACCTCCACCGCCATTGAATAAACGGTCGCGACGAAAAGGTACTTGATATCCATCTATATGAAATGTTTCAGTTTTATGGTTTTCATTGAATTTCGTTTCACTTATACCCATTATATCTATTTTGTTTTTCTTAGATGTTAGCATTAATTGTAATTCATCAAATTTAGAAGACAGTCCAGCTACGTTTAAATGACCGATGGTTAAACCTTTTTTATTATTTAATCCTAAATTAGTTAAATTTATGTGTTCCGAAATATTTAAGATAGTAGCGTTAGAGTTTTCATAAACATTTGGAAAATTGTCACAATTACACTCAATTTCTTGGCAAAGTGTGCATATATGATTTAAAACATCATAACTATTTTCATGAACAAATACATTTGGAATATAATGTTCGGCTTCATTGCCATCATCCTAGTTCCAACATCGATCCTGTTTATGTCCCACGAGCCCGCACCCCTAACACTTGACAGGAGCCCTGTGCCGACAGTCCTCTGTCGCATGGCTAGATTCGTCGCAATTCATGCATCTATTGTGGTGACGCTGTCCCCTGAATGGGTGTCGTCTATATTGCCGATTAGACTGGTGCCCAAAAAAGTTTTGTTTGTCTGGGAACACACATTTGGTGTAATCTTCAACGATCGGTGTAGACGTGTGAAAAGTCGAAAGTAAGCGCTTAGTGTCTGGCCGAGATAGGTGAATAGTGTCATGTTCATTTAGATAGCGCATCAACAATTTACCGTTTTGATCATGGAATGCTCTGTAACAGTCTACAATTTCAGTTTTATGATGAATAGAAAGTCGCTCTATGATCTTGTTAATTGGATTGACATCCACATCTCCTCTTGGGGCAATTTTACTTAAAATAAGTTTGCACTCTTCATTTCCGTCTTTTATTAGCGCAATTAGCTGGTCATACTTTTCTTCTATCAACTCAAAGTCTGTAGTCCTGGACAGGTCATTCCCGCCTATATATATAATGACTGTGTGGAATTGAGTCAGATCATACATCTCAATGTCTCTAATTAGCGTGTTTATTGTTGCACCTGACACGAAATGTTTGTGTAAGTTGTTTTTAAGACCCTTAACATTCACTCCATGCAGTATAGAATCTCCCATCATTAACACCTTTTTCCCTGAGTGTGATTTATCAGTCATTTCTGTACGCGCTGTCGGGGGTCTCTGTGGTGGTGTCTGTGGAGATATATCATCAGCACAAAATAAGGTAGTTGCATCATTTGATGTTCGTCTGTCACTAATTACTACCTTGATCGGCTGCTCAGATAAGGTTTCCCCTTCAGTTACTGGGGTACCTATGTTTCCATTTTCACTCATTCTACTACCCATCATTATTTCAGGCGAGGCATTTCCAGGTGCCTTGTTTGTAGAGGATGACTCCCTGTTGAGAACAGCGGCGTATGTTGGCCTTTGATGTTGAATATCAGTAAGGTCCTGCCGTAGCGTATTTGTTTCGTCTGTCAGTTTGCAGATTGCCTCACACATGGTGTCGATTAATTTCTCACTGACATAATAGCTTGAGTGTGCATTTTCTTGCGAATGTGATCCATACGGGGTAGTTTCCATGGTTACGTGAGAAAGTTGTTCACATATAGGAGGGCTTGTTGATAGAAGTTCCACATTTGTATTTGTTACATTCACTAATTTATTCAAAAATGCTGGCATTTTATTTGTAAACTTTGATTCTGTCCACATTTTATGGCCCATTCCTGAGATTTCTAGCTCTTGTGATTCTAGATCAAGTGACAAGATACATTTCTCATTTTGTACTCTTGTAGATATATTGTTCAAAGTTACATCATTGGGTTGGTTAAAATCTGCCGTAATCTTGGTCTTAATTATGTTGCACAAAACTGCTGAGTTGAAAGTAATATTTGTTTTTGCGTCATTTTGCTGTATATTGTAGAATATACCTTCATAGGGATCATTGGCTTGTATTTTATCCGTCTGTGTTTGAATAGTTCCAGTATTTCTGACTGGAGCTGGATCATTAATTGTATTCTCCATTTTGTGAAGCAAAAAAAATGTAGGATTTAAATGTTTTAAACATAAATGTTATAGGTATATATGATGACAAGAAAGTGCTTTCTATTTTGTGCACAGGTAATCCGTATCACATGAGTAATCCTTGTTTATGTATATGACCCAGTATGTGGTCTAAAGGAATATACACTAAATCCAGTTTTTACATTAAATTACTCCTTTTTCTGAATCTGAATTTTAATTTTAATCCTCTTATACAGTCGTGTAAGTAATATATTTAAACAAGGTAATTAGTTAATCCTGTGTAGTTAGCTATTTAATATATATATATATAAGAAGCACAGAGAGAGCAAAGTAAACACGTCTTATCACCTTGACTGCCAAGCATTAGTCTAGCTTACAACATCAGTATAAAGGAGAAAGGAGATATTTAATGGACATTTTCTATACACTACCTGTTTGAAGAACATGTTCATAATATCATCGCCCCTATCAACTTCTGCTATCTGTTTCCATTACCTGCGACGCCGTGGCATTTCTTCGACCTTTTTCCTTCTTTTCGATTCTTTCTCGCTATTTTCAAACATCTTCATGCATGCTCCATCGGCTTTCCTTATGTCTTGCATTTCCAGTTGTCTACTACCAGTTGTTTCGATTTTCTATTCAATTGCAATGAGATCGTCTAATTAATTTTACTTTTTGTTTTCCTGACCAAATAATGTACGAGACAATGTGACCTTTATTATATTTCGTAATGGAGAACTGTTCAATGAAACTTTCCGGTAACCGGGGATGTTGTCATTTTTCTTTCTTTTTGTTTCTTCTTTGAAGTTGTTAAATCGCAGGAGGAGATCGCAGAAATGCAGCAAGAAATTGGCGCTGCCAAAAAAGACACAGTTGTAGTTGTAAGAAGAGCTTTAGATTATTATAGGTTGTTAGAGGTTAAATATATTTATTTTACAACGTATTGTACCAATTATTCTGGCTGGGTTATTTATTATGTTAAAAGCATTTCCTAGGTATGAGATTAATAGACTTTGATCTTCAACAAAAATGCTTCATGTTGGTGGGTATTAGCTTGGTGACATTCACCTTTGACCTTATGACCCCAAAAACGATAAGGTTCTTTCTTTCAACAAGGGCAATGCATTACGAATGTTTATGAGTGTGAATGTTATGAATTTATTGAGCAAATGTGTTTCATATCAAATCATGGTGACCTTGACCTTTGACCCCCAAAACAATAGCGTTAGTTTTAACTCTTAGAGCAATATAACTATGCAGTTTCATAAGTGTGGGTATTATGGTTTCGAAGTTACTTTCCAGAATGTTTATTTTCATATAATTTGATATTGACCTTCTAAAATCATCGGGGTTCCTCTTGTCACCTAGGGCAATGTATTAATATAATTTCATGAGTGTAGGTGTTATGATTTCAAAGTTCATTTGGAATGGGAATTTACATATAAGTTCCTGGTGACCTTCATCTCTGACCTACTCCAAAACAAAAGGAATCCTCCTGCCACCTAGGGCAATGGACGTTTCAGGAGTATAGTTGTTATGGTTGTCTGGACTGCACAATTGTTTACGGACGGACAAACGGACATACCATAATACGACGGACAAGGTCAATACGCGTTAAGAGTGTAGAAGATATAGTGTATGCTATTATGAGGAATGTGTGTAAGCATATAGGGTAAAAGTGAGGGGACAAAGGAAGAAATGAAAGGAATAAATAAATGAATGCAATACTAAAAATTGCTATTTGCAAGAGCATAGCTGTAAAAAGTAACATGGGACAAAAGGCATTATGGAATGCAATACCATTTGCAATTAGTACGGAATGAATAATAAATTATTTTGAAAGAAAGTTGGTTAGACACAAGAAATGTTACATGGCATTAAACAGGAATGAGTGGAGTTTGGTTTTAATGCACCAACACATAAAATGGCGTGGGGCATAAAAAGACATACCTGCAGAAGTGAAGCAATTGTTCGGTGCATACATGTTATTTACGTAAGAGCCATGTTTATGACAAAATGCAACCATGCTGCCAGTGAAGAGGTTTAGACAGCACAGGCAATTACCAGTATTAAGAACAAAACAATGTAGAAATGGGTAATAAATAGAGACTAGAAATTATTAAGGACGAGAAACTACAATTTGAAACAAAAGGCCAAAGAGGGCATGAGGGGCTCTGCTGGAGCAATGGATGTCATGAGTTAAATAATAAAAAGTAATTGTTAATAGCTAACATATGTGTACTTTTAACATCTCTGCTGTAACGCATGCTTGAGTTTTAAAGGGAGCGTAGCTCTACAGCCAAACACTCTCTTTATTATTAAGAGTTCTGAAAATGTTGGAAAAAGTTTAACATTATTATCAAAATCTGACAATAAACAAAGAAGATATGATCATTTGAAGGTTCTGTTGAAACGGGTATGGAAGCCGCCATTTTGAGAGCTAATACATCATAGATATAAATAACCATATATGAAATACTTATAATTATTATAATGTTTTGATTTATAGGAGAAAGTAAAAGCAACTGTATGACAAATATGTATACTTGAATGTAATAATGCGAAAAAAAGGATGTTGGTTAGAGATTAGATCATGGCGGGGATTTCTTTATTTACACTGTCCCGTTTTAATGGGATGACAGTAGGGTAAGTGTGAGGTTTGGTGCACCCTAGAACCGGTTTAAACCCCTAGTGGCCTACTTTGCCACTGACCGTTCCAAGGTGGTAGCCCTATTGTCAACCCTTTTGTGTTTGTGATGTCGTTTGCATTTATTATTACTTTTGCCTTCTTGTTTGTCTGTTTGAGTGTTTGTTTCTGTGTTTTGTGGTTGACTGTCCTCCTTTCCCTGCCCGAACTTTTTATATTTCTTTGTATTTAATATGCAATGATCGTCTTTGCTTTAAATGACATTTATCAACATGCCATATATGGTAATTTAGAAATATGACGTCGTATTTCTCAAGATGGCGACTCTCATATCCGTTTTAAAACAACATTAAAATGGTTATATCTTCTTTGTTTATCAACCGATTTGAAAGAATTATGTCACCTTTTTCCAAGTGTTTCAGAACTGTAAATAAAAAAGATTTTTCTGAAATTTGCTCATTTCTAATAATCAATGGTAATAACCAGCAATGCATGCATGCTCATCTCATTGACATAAACCTACTTAAACCTGCTTATTGACATAAACCTACAAACAATTTATTTACATCAAACCAAAGACCCATTTGGGATAAAGGCGGTCATCAAAGTTTGAACGCACTAAAAACAAGAAAGAATGAGCAAAACAATGTAACAATGTAACAAAACAATGCAATGTAAGGAAGTGATGAAATGTGGATACATTACAAAGAAGTAAAAGCAACAATGCAGAAAATGACATGACATGAAAGTGATACTGTCCGTACGTAAGCAGATATTGAGTATAACCAAATAACTGCCGGTATTTTATTGAGTAAAATGAGTACATGAAAACATGAACATAGACACAGTATATAGTACTGAATTTGCGAGTTGGAAAAATAAAAGGTATTATTTATTGATTGCACATGAATCGGGATCGCAATATGCACATTTTCTGCTTCGTTTTACATCTATTAGCCCATTACGTTTTCTATTATTATGCGATAGTAATTTTAGTGTATGCTAAGAGTTCAACCCCACGAAGCGGTACTACTTTTTCAGTACTGTTATTGAATTCCGTCAAACATTCTTGTTTTTATCAGGACCCTTTTATACTATCTACAGTCCCTGTTTTGAGTAAATACTTGTGTAATGAATGTTTGTCAACGTAATTATTATTAAAAATGTTTAAAATGTATTAATAACAACAATAAAATACAAGATTGAAATATTTCTTGAATTGTTACTTTCAAAAGCTTTATAATTATATATCGTGGTGATGTTCAAACACTAGTACTTTTGCATAAGTACGCATAACTGTTGCATGTACCTGCTGTCAACCTTGTATAGATGTTTTGTATCCTAATCATCATGGGTCTTATGACCTTTTGGAATTTGCTGAATAAAAGAATATATATATATAAGCTAAATGTTACAGACAGTGTTCCTGTAAAGCACTAATGCAAAAGATGATGACTATATTTCAGATTATTATGTTGGAAAACTATTTTCTTATCGCCGTTCTAATTATAATTAGTTGGTTCCTTACTATACTTTGCAGTGTATTACTCTGCTTGAGAACCAGATTATTACGAAAAACAATTTCAGGTCGAAAGTGTAGTCGTCATTGAAGTCAAAATAATAGCCACCGTAGCTTTAACCCACAATTTGACTCGTTACTACCGATACAACTATTATGTTAATACATCTTACCATTTCTTGCCAACAAAACTAGCGTTAGCAATCAAAGTTCTTGGTCACGGTTGACTACTCATTTCCGAAATACCCTAACTACTCAGGCTAGCTATCCTAGATATGTCCTAAAAACACAAATGTTTCCATAGGGTATGTTATTCGTTACCCGGATACTGGATACTGGATACAAGCTTTATTTTAAAGACGTCGGTTTAATAATTGGATTTGAGGCAGAGTTGGTTTTGGATACATGGTTACATAGGGCTACACCAGGTAACAACAGGGTACACAAGTGGGTACAAATGAATATATTATTAGGCTGGTGGCACATTAGTTTTGCATACATGGTTACACAAGGTTACACAATGGAACGACTGGGTACAAGTGGGTACAACTAACAATATTAATAGAGTTGAGGCACATTAGTTTTTGATACATGCATACATAGGGATACAACTGGGAACGACTGGGTACAAGTGGGTACAACTAACAATATTAATATATTTGAGGCACATTAGTTTTGGATACATGGTTACACAGGGCTACATCAGGTAATAACTGGGTACACGTGGGTACAACTAACAATATTGATATATTTGAGGCACATTAGTTTTGGATACATGGTGCTACACCAGGCAACAACTGGGTAGAAATGGGTACTCCTAACAATATCAATATATGTGTGGCACATTATTTTCGGATACATGGTTACACAGAGCTACACCAGGTAACAACTGGGTACAAGTGGGTACAACTGAATTTATTATTAGACTTGATGCAGATTAGTTTTAAATACATGGTTACACAAGGCTACACCAGGTAACAAATAGGCGCATTAGTTTGGATACATGGTTACACAGAGCTACACCAGGTAACACCTGGGTACAAGTGGGTACAACTGAATTTGTTATTAGACATGGGGCAGATTAATTTTGCATACATGGTTACATAGGGCTACACCAGGTAACACCTGGCTACAGCAGTGCTACATGTGTACTTTTTCATATGGCAAAGGGTAGCAGTGCTTTGTTAATTTTGAGATTACGGTTACAAAACCTCTTATTAAATTATCAAAATAAAACAGTTTGATAAAACTATATAGACATAAATGAACATTGTTTATTATTTCGTTTAATAAAACATCAAACAGCAACATCTGCGAGATTTCTTATCTAGGTGGAAATCTGAAATATTCATCAGAACTATATTAAATTGCAGAACTTGCAATAGTAGAATGATTAAAAAGTATTTTTTTGGTAATTTAATTGTTTTGTTTGATTTATCCAGATTTATTTTGTTCGTCAATTTTGTTTGTTTAGTTAGATACGCACCATGCAATATAGCGTTTTTCCTGGAGTATTTTTCCACATGGCATACTACGATCCTACATGAGGTCTTCCAGTCCGCCTACTACTGTGCTAGAAGGTATAAACTATAATATCTTACATTTTAATTTAAACTAGTAAAGTACAAATCGATTGGACGTGAACAAATTGCTAAAGAAAACAAGCATTTATTGCAATATACGTATTCTGGGTGCAGTTTGATTGGATTGGGATTAAGTTAATTAATCTACGTAGTGAAAGCAGATTAACTATTCGTTTAAAGTAGTTTTCGAAATTACAATTAAATAAGACTTAAGTCTAGAAATGTAAATATTTTTGATTTCGGGTAAATTGACCTTTCCTATAACAAAACGCAGAAACACTTGCTTTTATATCCCCACAAACGAAGTTTGAGAGGGGGTATACTGAAGTTACCTTGGCGGGCGGTCTGTTGGTTAGTCGGTTGGTTGGCCAGTCGGTCAGTTGGTCTGTATATCTGTCGCAGCTATTTTGCGGAGCGAACTACTTCTACGTTTCTAAAAACACTGACTTGAAACTTGATATACATGGTCATCATCAAGAGTAGATGTGTCAAAACACCATATTTAGTATAAGCACTCTTGTGGAGCGAACTACTTCAACAGTTTTCGAGATATTGGTTTCAAACTCAAACTTGGTTTCAATGATCGACATAAAGTGTAGATGTGCGTGACGCTAATTTGGCTCAATTTATGCCTTGCAGAATTCATTGCCATTGGACTTAGCTGAAGTCACTTTATTTTGCTCAAGCCATGTTGCGAAGCAAACTCACGCCCGGGAATCACACCGCCAGCATTGCTTTGGCAATACCGACAGTTTAAGGCGGAGGATTTCCGGTAATACAGGCGAGCGATCAAAATTGCCGAAATTGAGGAAGGTGTTCAACATTGTGCACGACCGACTGTTTTTGTATTTATTTTTTTTCTTCAAAAATCGAAGAATGTCATGTGCCAGTCAATTGACCAAAGCGACTTTTCCCAGAAGTTGGGGCAAATTAAATGGTGCCGGGGTGGGGGAGGGGGGGTGGGATGGGGGGGGGGGGGGGTCGTGGGGTTGGTGGGGGTATTATTCAATTGAAGTAAGGTTCTATTCAGTTGAACTTTTTTTCAAATTCGAGAATGTCTTGTGCTAGCCAATGGACCAAAGCGACCGTTCACAGAATGTGGACATCGATACTACCCGTACTTACCTCATCTTACCTCAAGAAATGTTGTTACACATGTCAAATAACTCAGACTTTCATGTTAGCAGAGTTATGCCCCT
This sequence comes from Cyrtodaria siliqua, assembly GCA_037043455.1. Lineage (NCBI taxonomy): Eukaryota > Metazoa > Mollusca > Bivalvia > Adapedonta > Hiatellidae > Cyrtodaria > Cyrtodaria siliqua. Next base: position 74,319 of record JAWPHD010004057.1, read on the forward strand.
TTCATAAAACTTTAACCTGCAACATAATCTGGCTCACAACTGTGGCCGGGATAGTAAAGACACTGCGTCTTATACTTCTCGCCTCTCACCGCTGCGTACCTTTTGTTTAATTATATTCAAGTTGGTTTTAAAAAAGATACTAGATTCAGAAAAAGAATTGTAAAATGTAATGACTAATAAATCAAGATTACCGTATATCCCTGATTAATTTAACGGAACAACGTCAATGAGACTAATTCCTTGTGGAATGCGGTAATGCGTTTATAAATAAAATAGTAGTAATCCACAGCGGGACACCAAATCGCCATTTAAAGGCACGTCAAATGTGTCAAGTTTTCATTTTTAATATATTAATTTGTACCCACTTGTACCCAGTCGTTCCCTGTCATAGCCCTCTGTAACCATGTATCCAAAACAAATCTGCCTGAAATCTAATAATATATACCAGTTGGACCCACTTGTACCCAGTCCTTCCTTGGTGTTGCCTGTGTAACCAAGTATCCAAAACAAATCTGCTTAAAATAAAAAAAAAATTCAATTGTTCGCATCCTATTCTTTCGGGAAAAAAACTGAGCGTGGCACGAATGTTTCATGACACTGCACTAGCCGAACGAGTTGTTTTTAATTGAAAATTTTCTAGCCATATTATAATAGTACTTTCTGGAACGCCAACGTAAATCAATTGAGATTCGCTTCAAACAGTTGAGCCTTGGTCTAATTCAATTGAAAAGAGGTCTTATTCAATTAAAGAGAGATTCAATTGAATTATACCAATCTTCAACTGAACTGAACCTCTATTCAACTGAATTAGACCGATGTTCAATTGCAACTAAATTGGACCGTGGTTTTATTCAACTGAAGAGATGCTCATTTTAACTGTAGAGAGGTCGAATTCATGTATACAAAACAAAACTTCCTCTAACCTAATAGTATATTTAGTACTTTCCTCTTGTACCCAGTCTTTAGCCCTATGTAACCATGTATCCAAAACTAAGGTGCCTGAAATCTGATAATACATTCAGGTGTAGTCACTTGTACCCAGTTGTTCCCCGAGTTAGCCCTATGTAACTATGTACCCAAAACAAATCTGCCTGACATCTAATAATATATAACAGCTGTACCCACTTGTACCCAGTCCTTCCCTGGTGTTGCCTGTGTAACCATGTATCCAAAATATATCTGCTTCAAATATAATAATATATTAATTTGTACCCACTTGTACCCAGTCGTTCCCTGTCGTAGCCCTCTGTAACCATGTATCAAAAACAAATCTGCCTGAAATCTAATAATATATACCAGTTGTACCCACTTGTACCCAGTCCTTCCTTGGTGTTGCCTGTGTAACCAAGTATCCAAAACAAATCTGCTTCAAATATAATAATATATTCATTTGTACCCACTTGTACTCAGTCGTTGCCCTGTGTAACCATGTATCCAAAACAAATCTGCCTCAAATCTAATAATATATTCAGTTATACCAATTTGTACCCAGTCGTTCCATGGTGTAGCCATATGTAACTATATATTCAAAACAAATCTGCTTCAATTTTAATAACATATTCAGCTGTACCCTCTTGTACCCATACAGTCGTTACCTGGTTAAGCCCTGTGTAACCATGTATCCAAAACAAATCTGCTTCAAATCTATTAATATGTTCAGTTGTACTCACTTGTACCCATTCGTTCCCTGGTGTAGCCCTATGTAACCATGTAGCCAAAACAAATCTAATAATAGATCTAGTATGTTTAGTTGTATCCACTTGTAGAATATTTGTATTTTTGGAATATTTGTCCGGAATAGTTTTGGTCAGTTGTAAAACAAAATAAATGAAAATACATGGAAAAAAATAAATATACATAAACAAATTGAAAAAAAAAAGACTGTAAGAAAGCCTATGGAACAATTGTCCTATACCTTTGTAGCCAATGTAACCAGTTGTACCTGGGTACAAAAAATTAACTGTGTGAAAAAGTTTGTAGTTTTGGGCCATATATGAGCTATCCGGTAAAGGTTCAAGACGGCAGAGTGATCATATTTATTTGGGGAATTTAACTACAAAATATTCAATAAAACGTTGTAAAATACCTAATTGTATATTGTTTTGGTATAATCGTGCCGAGTAACACGGTTTACGATACGTACTCTAACAAACATTTGTATTTATCGACATAACCGCCCCCAGTAGGTGGTGGGGTGATAAGAATCAACCGACTTCTCGTTAATTAGCAGAGAGGCACCGAAAAGTAACGCACCTGTTGACCGTGGGCGGCGACCCGTGTCGTTGGAGAAGGGAATCCTGGTGATTGGGTGACGTGGATATCTGGTTGTTATCTCCGCGTTAGAACACACCACTTTGGTCCGGACTTCAACTAGACGGGCGGTCAGATTGGCCCGATCTGATCAATCGGTTTGTCACGCCAGCTACACGGGATCCTAGCTTCTCTCTCTCAATCCCTTTCGTTTATTACTCCCCTTTTATTTTGTCCTCTTTAAACATAATGTAGAAAGGATCCTTTATGGCGGTGGCGCTAGGGCTAATCATGTATTTTTGAACGCTATATGGCTATACTATTGCAACTTTTAGGCGGAACAGAAGTGCGGCTCTTTAGTCAAGGGGTCATGTCCGCTGGGTGGTATATGGGGGTGGCGGTGGTGGTGGGGGGGGGGGGGGGGGTCGGATGCGTTAGTTTTATATGAGTATACTCTTCACGTATTCTTGGCATTTGTCTGTTGGATATCCACAGCAAATGTCCCCTTGTTGGGTGAGAAGCGTGGAGTATGAATATCAATTCCGAATTATGGGACCCAAACAGGCACAAAAAACTACTCCTACTGGTTTTAAACTATTTAGAGAAGAGTCCGAATCTGAATCTGATGAGGATATTTCTCATTTAAATTGGCCTCATTTTCTCAATATTATCTCTCTAGAGGATGACAAACCTATCACTAGACTCTCTCCTTTTGCCATCTCCAAGGCTTTACTTGGCATCGCCGGTGAGCCGAGCAGTTAAAAAACTCAATAATGGAAATCTTCTTGTTGAGTGTGCCAACAAATAACACTCTGACAATCTCCTTAAAATTCAAACTTTCGTAAACATCCGTGTTGAGGCTATTCCTCAAATTTCTCTCAATTCTTCAAAGGGTGTAGTACACTCCAGGGAACAAGAGCAGTGCACTCTTGAAGAAATGACTCATAATCTTAAGTCTCAAGGTGTGACTGAGATAACGCGCATCAGTACGAGGTGGGGTGGCAAACTCACTCCTACCAATACTTTTGTGCTTACTTTCAGCACAACAAATCTTCCAAAGACCGTCAAGACTGGATATATCATTCTACCACGAAGACCCCTTTATTCCAACCCTCTAATGATTTAAATGTCAACTCTTTGGTCACCAAAGAGAAAGATGCAAGCGAGCTGCTCTTGTCTGTGCCCTTTGCGACCAGGAGGATCATAGCGACTTCGGAATTGCAAAAATCCCGCCTCTTGCGTTAAATGCAAGGGGACCCACGGCTTTCTCTAAGGATTGTCCGAATTGGAAGCACGAGAGGGAAATACAGAAGGTTAATATTGAAAAAAACATTTCTTTTCCTAAAGCTAGAAAACTTGTTGAGAGTCTTACTCCGCCCAATCCATCTGCCAAATCGTATGCCGATGCGAGTAGGGTTGAGAAACCAGCTACCAGGTCTGTCGCGGCGCAAACCGTTTTAACCTGGCCAAAAGACTCCGACAAGTTTACTACTATTCCACGCTCTGTTCAGAATTCCTCTAAAACATCTTCAGCCTCTCAAACTGTGGTCCTCTTAAATAAGCCTCCTGTAGCCTCCAAAACCTCTTGTGGCTGCCAAGCCTAACACCCCTTTAACTATATCCTCAACAACTCCTACACCTACTGCATCTTCTTCATCTTTTGCGAAATCGACGGACTCTGGTGCAACCAAGAGTCCACCAAACCCGACGAACCCTTCGTCAAATGTACTAATTTATTAATACTATGAAAGAGTTATTTGATACTATAGAATTTAGTCTTGTTTTAAATTTCCTGTAAGAAATCAGACTATATAAATCATTATAATGTGTTCTTATATATATATATATTTACTTGTTTATATACCCGTTGACGGGCATTTGTTGATTTACATATACAGTTTATATTACTACCATAACATCCATTATTTGTAAATAGTTTTATTTTTATATATTTACATTAATTTTTAATTACTACTTCATTTCTTCATCTTTCATCAGTTTTTGCGTACAATATGACCTATTTATATTTCGACGTGCCGTAAAACACCATTCATTCAATCGTTCATTCGACATTACCGTATCAAAAAATACCCTTCAGTGTAAAGATAGAAACAAACTACAATGATCAAAACTAATCCTTATTATATGCAAATACAAAAACACAAACAGCGCAATAACGTTTGCATTTTTTTCACGATTTTCAGTCAGAACGTTAAATCAACTCGTTGGTACCTATAATTTATCATTTCTTTTAAATGTATGTTACATTTGTATTTTTACGAAAATGCTGAAACTGTTTACCCTTTTACAGTTTGCCCCGTTTGGATCCCTGGCCAGAATAGGGCCACTTATGATCCATACAGAGGGGTAAAATCTCCACGAATTCATGTTCATTGTGTCTTTTAACCTTTTGTTTGACTTTAATAGTGGCAGAAAACAATGATCGTGGTTCCAGCGAAAAAATGAGTGTTTACAACAGAATTTGCAGCAACTCTGTCGTTCTGCACGTGAGAAGGTTTTAAGCTCTTTCTGCATATTTTTATCGAGATGTAAATGGAGAGTGAGCTTGGAATGTTCATTATCATTCATCCTGTTGGCGCCATATAACGTTTTTGTGTTGGTACGCCATAAGGCCCCCATTCAACTCAACCTCTTGTCAAAGGCAACATATCTTGATTAAAGCAAAATGGAATTGCGGAAAACGAATTTATTTTGAGAAACGATACAGTAGTGTTTTTTTAAACAAGTTTAACAAATATCTTATGAATAAATCGTCAATGTATAACACATGTTTACGTAAGTTAATTTTATACTAACGGCGATATTGCCATACATGCACAGTCAATGTAAACCTGTGCATGTTGACAATTCAGAGAGTCATGTTGACAATTCAGAAAGTCATGTTGACAATTCAGAAAGTCATGTTGACAATTCAGAGAGTCATGTTGACAATTCAGAAAGTCATGATGACAATTCAGAAAGTCATGTTGACAATTCAGAAAGTCATGATGACAATTCAGAGAGTCATGTTGACAATTCAGAAAGTCATGATGACAATTCAGAAAGTCATGTTGACATTTCAGAGAGTCATGTTGACAATTCAGAGAGTCATGTTGACAATTCAGAAAGTCATGATGACAATTCAGAAAGTCATGTTGACAATTCAGAAAGTCATGATGACAATTCAGAAAGTCATGTTGACAATTCAGAGAGTCATGTTGACAATTCAGAAAGTCATGATGACAATTCAGAAAGTCATGATGACAATTCAGAGAGTGATGTTGACAATTCAGAAAGTCATGATGACAATTCAGAAAGTCATGTTGACAATTCAGAGAGTCATGTTGACAATTCAGAAAGTCATGTTGACAATTCAGAAAGTCATGATGCCAATTCAGAAAGTCATGTTGACAATTCAGAAAGTCATGATGACAATCGAGAGAGTCATGTTGACAATTCAGAAAGTCATGATGACAATTCAGAAAGTCATGTTGACAATTCAGAGAGTCATGTTGACAATTCAGAGAGTCATGTTGACAATTCAGAAAGTCATGATGACAATTCAGAAAGTCCTGTTGACAATTCAGAAAGTCATGATGCCAATTCAGAAAGTCATATTGACAATTCAGAAAGTCATGATGACTACTTCCGGGATATGAACAGTTCAACGTTTCTAATTACTTTCATCTATTCAAAAGTATTTTCTTTAAAGGGACTTGCGTAGAGATTTGAACCAGATCTAAAATTATTTTACTCCAGTTTTGAAGAACCGTCTTTAGACGGAATAGTACATCGTCCACACATTCACTCTATACTATAGGCAATATGGCTTGTTGTTAGGAAAGTTGATTTATTTTGAGTTTTTGAGTCGCATTCCCAGACTTGAATCGTGCAATACTATTGGTCAATTTGCCTCATTAAATATTCACCGAAGTATTCCAGCGTGATAGTAAACAGAAAGTAGTTCATGGCTATATATTACTGTGAATGGTTCATCGTGTGAATATACATGTCATGTATTCATCATTTCTATAAGAAATCTCCAAACATTTAGTGCGTACATTGATTATTTTGACTTACGATGAGTTTCATTTGACATTCCTAAAGTACAGTAAAATGTTGAATTGCGCGGTCATTTTTATACTGGTAGGTCGACTAGAAACCCGGTACTGATATAACTTTTCGCAACGCATGGTTTTCTTTTACACGATTTATAATTATCAACGCGGTACGTTTTCTCACGGACCGGACACATAGCCAGTACTTTCTACTTTTGACGAAATATAGGTCACGTCCTCTCTCCGTTGTTAATGACATTGATTTTATTAAATAGTAAGTGTGTAAGAAAGAAAAGCATGGTATTGGCAGAGAGAGAGAGAGAGAGAGAGAGAGATAGACAGACAGACAGACAGACAGACAGACAGATATATTTTATTGATTTAAACTTTTACAGTTTCTGTTCATTACATACATAATTTGTAGTACATAATTATAATCACATGACAGGTTACACACATTTCTACACACTCACTCCAAGGAGACCGAAAAACAAAAGGAATTATATATAAAATAACAATTTGTGTGAGGATGTACTTGAATATTTTAAGAAATAATATTTGGAATAGAAATTCTGTCAGTAAACGCTTCTGACAAATATTTACTTAAATTAAAATGCTACAAATTTAAACACATTTGGCCTTTGTATGTAATATTGTCTGATATATCAATATAAGCCGTACAAATTGAAACAAAGTGAAATTCGTCTTCAATTTCAGTTGAATTACATATTTCACACTCTTTCATTTATTCCAATCCTATGTCTTGCATAACGACCTGTCTCAATTCTTAAGCTATGTGAAGATAAACGAAACTTAGTAAAAAACACTTCGTAATCCTTTTGTACATAAAATATACAGATAATTTTCATATCCAAACATTATTTTAAACGTGCATCATATCCAGTTGCCTTGACAAATATAAACATATCATAGTCATTTTCTTTTGTATTCGCCTTAAAACATATTGCCAAGTTAGATTGACATGTGTAGTTGTACATTGGACCTTGAGTTCTTTTCATACAATATTGTCCAAGCTGAAATTATGTGGATATTTGTGATCTCAGTTTAACATTTTGTCAACCTTGATCTCGCAGCATCCACAAATCATTGTTAATCATTAAAACTGAATCATCCATATTATTATTTTTATTAACTGCACGTCACCATTTTTGTTTAGTCCATTTCGAAGAATTGGTTCATTATGTTAAATGAATTGCATTCACATAACAACACATTTTCAAATACAATATTTCACACAATATTTCACACTTCCGATTAATGAAAAAACCCACAGTCACGCACTTTCAGCGGTGTCTGACGCGTGTGTCGATTTTTAACGATACTTTAGCCTAACGAATGGATCAATTACTGTTTATTATACGAAGTTGCAATGATAAAACTGCACCTTTATCGACCTTTAGTGACCCAAAAAAACTTTTTTTTTATCTATCGTTTTGTTTACTATACCCGCCATATTGTCACTTTGCATAATAATTAAATTCCCGTGATATTCTCGCACGCGATGAATGCATTCATATTTCCATCATCAAATAACTCCACTATCAACTGACAACATGGAAGGATTTTGGGAGTGGAACGAAATCTTCTTGGAGCATAATTAGGATTTAAATTCATTTTAAATATAAACAATTGGATGTTGTTTAATATAAACAATTGGATGTTGTTTAGAGAATTGCGAGGGCCAAAAGGAAAGATATGTCTGAATTTTGAGGGAAAAATTTATCGACGCACCGGTCACGATCACGTGAAACTTAAATTTGTTTAACTTTGTCTGAAAAGGGTTGACCGTTTAATAAGATTAATATAACAAATATTTCGTTTGAGATAGGTAAATAAATATATTGATAATCGCTTTAGTTGCTTGACATTTTAATTTAATGCATACTTACAACCAACAGGGTAGCTCCTCTCTCGCGAGGGAGAGTAGATCCCCGTGTTTTTACTATGGGAACCGCTATGACCGTACACAGCCAGATGAAATATCACAACTTTAAACAGGGATGATAAGGTCAGAGAAGGTTCGGATTAGTGTCGGACATGGTAGATAACCTATTTCTCATTTAAACGTATTCTCATCTATGTTATTGGTTTCGGGTTCAGTTCTGGAGGCAAGCCTATTTAATACAGCACGACCATGCATTTTTAAGAGCAGGTATCGTTTATATTTTAAATGTAATGGAATGTTATGCAAACGACTCAAAGTGAGGGCAGAATTAAGATCCAAACAATTTATAAACGATAACCGAACAGGCTGACAGGCTAACACTCAGATTCACTTGAATGCAATTTCTCCCATACAGCAGCAAGGCAAATGGTGCATGGGTCAATTTATTTTGTGATGGAGGTAGACCACCCACTTATTCCTGGATAGAACCAGTATTGTATACCTCCCGCCATCGGTAAGAATCGTCGCTTTCTCGTTTACAAATTGAACTGCAAGGAGATTCGAACCCACAGCGGTGAGAGGCGAGAAGGTTTACAACGCAACGCCGTTAACCCTTCGACCATGAGCAGTATGTTGAAGATACAAAGCCACTTACTGATGACTGTGTTTTTTTTTCTTTGAATTTTTAGCATCACATATTTTTTACAAACAAAAAAGTCATATTTTGTGAAACATATAAATGATTTTAGAAATTGTTAAATATTAATATTTCCAAAACGAATATGCGCTGAAATACCTTACAACCGTTCACATAATTAAAACATATTGAGTTTCAAACTGTAAGACGGTTATTGTTTATGTTTGGAGTTTTATAGAACTTAATGCTGTGCTCCGCTTTGAGTCGTTTTTATATCATTCCAAAATTTCCCAAATTTAAACAACGATAACAATTACGTGTTTTGCAATCTTCTTGGATGCTATATAAATGAATACAACTGAATTTATTAAACATATGGAAACAACTGAATTTATTAAACATATGAAAACAACTGAATTTATTCAACATATTAAACACAATAGCAAACTTATGTTTAACCGGCTTGATAATTACCAAAACAACGGTGGGTTTTCTCGTTATTTAAATATGTTTATCACATAACATGCGGTGTGGGGCCCTTACCAAATTACAAGGCTTGTGGCAAAAATGTGTGGCAATATTGCAACGAAGTTGCGGCAACATTCAGGCGAAATTTTGCATTGTAACAATATAGCTTTCCGCATGCAAATTAGTTTCTGGCGACATTCTTGAAGATTTTCTTTCAACGTTGCTTCAATATTGCCGTAAGATGTTCTGACGACATTTTGGCAACATTTCTGAATTGAAATATATTCCGGCGACATGTTGCAGCAACGTTGCAACAATATAGTTTTTCGTATGCAAAGTAGTTTCTGGCGACATTCTTGAAGATTTTCTTGCAATGTTGCTTCAATATTGCCGTAAGACGTTCTGGCGACATTTTGGCAACATTTCTGAATTGAAATATATTCCGGCGACATGTTGCAGCAACGTTGCAATAATACTCGCTTTTCGTAGGAAAATTAGTTTCTGGCGACATTCCTGAAAGATCTTCTTGCAACGTTGTGGCAACATTCCTGAGATGCTCTGGAGACATTTTGGCAACATTCCCGAAATTAAACACGATGGAGGCATGTGTCTATTTATCATGATTCCTCGTATTGTTGAAGCGTTCACAGTATTGTACACTATCAAATGACTGGTTATGTTTGTTAAATTCATGCACATACACACCCACCCAAGAACAGAAACTACCAGTACAATTCCTTAAAAAACAAACGAAACACGGTATTACTTAGAAACAAGAGGCCCATTCAAAGGAGATACTGTTAGTAATTGTTGATGGATGTACAGACGGCTAAAAGCGATGTGAGCCTTTGGTTACTATGTACAGAAGTTTAGAAATTAAATATGAATGTCAGTGTTTAAAGTAATGAACGATCAAAATACAATTACATTAAGTAGCCGCGAAAACACATTGCAAACCTGAATGTTGAAGTCATTCTTACCACTGAATATGATAGCAAATCACATTAGTAAATACTACTGTCTTTCTTCACTGTACAACAAACGTATATATTTACAACCTAGAGCTTTCAATGAAACTCACCTAACTTGAACAGCAGCAGCCATATTAACATGCATTCATTGTCAATGAAATTTAAATATGCAAGGGACGTAACTCTAATAGTTTAAAACTATTAAACATGCGCTGCCACCTTGCAAAATATTTTCATAATGTTGCCAAAATATTTTCTCTAGCAACATTCATCATTGTCGCCAGAATGTTCCCACAAATTTTACAACATTTTATATGTTGCAAGAACATCGCAAGAGACGTTGCCGCTAGCCGAAACCGTATGTCCATGCAATAATCTCTGTTCTGGTTATAACATCTTTTTGTTGCAACACTGCAAGTATGAAGCAACGCTGCCGCAACAAAATCATTTCGGAGTGTAATAATGCCATGATATATGTATCGTTCGGTCTTTACCCTTCAGTTCGGTGTGCATCGGAATTGCCTCGTCGATTTCCGTAACGTGTAAAAACACCGTCATCCTACAAAAATACGAGATATTCATACGACGGCAACAACAATAAAAATGCTCCGTATGAGGCTTTTATGGAGTTATGTGATAAATAGAACCCCACATACGTGCTTATTGATATGATGCTCGGCAGAGTCTCGACCAATATAAGTTTACTTAACAAGCTTAATAAATTCAATATTAAACAGGCACTCCTGTAATATCGTCTGTGTATTTCACCTGAAATATGTGGACAAGCTATGATGTTGTGCATACGACAGCTGATGAGGTATTCTACACGTTTTATTCTATGATCTCATGATCTGATACAGTACACAGAAAGCATCAACAGACATTCTGTTTCCAATCCAAATTTCCAAACAATACATGTGTATCCGCAATGGCTTTGTTTGTAATATTATACAAACGTCTTCATTTGCAATCAGACCAATCATGCGTAGTTCATGTGTGTCTTCTGCACAATTTCTAGAAGATGTTATTCTCGTTTGATCAGTTATTGCTTTCCTTATTATTATTATTATTATTATTGTCATTATTATTCTGTTATCTCGTGATCCAAATATAACGCTTAAGCAAGTATGTCTTCCTTTATTTAGTACTCGTCATCTAAATATAACATTTTTGACAATCTCTTTTTTACGAGACGTATTGGTGGTCGAGAGCACGTGCACGCGACGGACACTAATTGTGTTTTTCGTATCCAGTGTATTACGCCATTGGAGCAGTGTTTCACTAACACTGGGATAGAATACAGCACCGGTTTGCATTGGTAGTTGTCAAAGCACGTAGTACATTTACATTTGGCTACATTTAGAATTGGCGGAAATCTATTGTCGTCCGTATCCTGCACGTATTCCCAAGGACACAGCGTTCGGTAGTGGTAAGGTGTGTGTTCGTTAATTGGGATCCTGTCGCATGATTGTTGCGCTGTATATGCATTCAGCGTGGCATTGATATAGTCATGATGCGATAAATCTAGCCAATCCAATCTAGCTATTTCACTGTCTAACAGAGACGTGTATGGCGAATTCCTGCACAAAGACGCCACGTGGTACAACATTTGTGCTAATAACACATACAGTGTTGGAAATATTGATATCTGAAAATAGAATAATATTTAATCAATTATGTGTCTAATGAAGAAAAGAAGACCGATCTAACGAATATGGTAATGAGCAATACTAAGAATTTTAATACGTATGCACATGAAAGTAGGTACAAAAGCAGGAAACGTAGCATTCAGGGACCACAGTCAACCAGAAACAGACGATAATCACAAAAATGAATAAAAGGCAAGACATACATAGGCCGTGTGCTACTACCCAAATTTTGACATATTGATACCACTCAAGCTGGCAAATTCTAATAGGCATTTTCGGAAAGGTCAATGTCTTACGCTTTTTTTAAGCCAGGATAGTATTTTTAGTCCGGTAGCTTAAGTGTGTAAAACTATTGTTTTATAAAGGGAGGTAATTTTTAAGAAAATGTTCTAAATTGATATAAAAATGGATGTATGGCTCCATCATTTATTTTTTGTATTTGATTGCATTCAATATGGTTTTGTACGCCATGTAAACATATAACAGTTCAATAGGTCAACACTTAAAACGTATAAAAACATATGGAACCAAACATTTAACTATTTTAATCATTAAAAGCACATTCTATCAAAAGAAGGTAAAGATAACCAAACAAATTATATTTATCCTTTTAAGCAAGTTACATGTGAATATAGTTTGTTAGATTCTATATATACGAAACAATACGAAATAAAATAAGTGTGTGACCTCTCTGTAATAAAGGTGTTGCTATAAAGGGAAATAATAAAGTACACTTTTAAGTATTCAATTTAAAAAGGTTGAGCTAACCTTAAAAATAATTCACAGAGATGTTACAATTCAAAGTTCCATTTTATTTGTCTTTGTCTCACCTTCGTAGTATGACAGACAGTCAGTGATCGCTTTGTCCGTAGTCTGTCTTCATTAGTCTTCTTCGTCCGTCTGTCCGTCACGCTTTAACGTGCAACATGAACTTGGTCATAACTTAAAAAGTGTTTAACCTATGTTCATGAAACTTCATAAACATCTTCATCGCACCCCAAGGAAAGTCGTCACACATGTCTAATAATTTTGTCTTTCATTTCGGCAAAGTTATGTCCCTTTCCATTAAACCTTTAACTGCAACCTGATCAAGCTCATAACGTTAAATAAACACATGACAATCTTCAAAGTGTTCTGTGGAACACCCTTCTAGTTATTTATTTAACATAAGTTTGCAAAAGTCTATCTGATTATCAGCCCTTGATTCCATCATTGACTTATATACTATTGTTATATTCACCTTCACACTGAAAATATGTATAGCATAATTGTAAAAGTACACCACTGTTAAAAAAAGAAAAATATTCTTTATATCCCACGTGCATTCAATACACAAATACACACACACATGAAAAGCATGCACTTACATTGTAAACTAAAACATGTGGTATTGTGAAACGTTCGTCGGATGAACAGTTTATTAGATTTGTAATTTGGTTTGGACCATTTTTTGTTCGAATATAGACATGCTAATGATCAATTGGATTTGTTTGGCAAGGTTTCTATGCAAAACAGTCACTCAATTCTGTTTAACACATCCACAAATATAGTTGCCGGTTATAACATTTTTACAGAGAAAGTCCGTCACTGTCATCATACTATTACATTGAGATTGTATCAAAACCACATGTCATTGACAGAATATCTTTGCCTTTTTACATTGATGCACTTTGCAAGTTAGATGATGTGATAACATGGTAAATATCTTACTTTCGTTTGAATCCTATTTCTTCTATTGTGTACAAATATTATGTTGTAATAAGCTTGTGAAATAAAATATGTTTAAACCAACATGGTTTATTTTATTTAGAAATGATGTCTTGTCTGCTCTAAATAAATGGAACAATTTATTTGACATTAAAAAAAAACCACAAACAACTTTGAATAAAACTGCGTCATACTTGTCAGATATAAAGGGCACATGTCAGCCATATAAGTATTCTTTCTAATATTAAGTTCACGTAAATAATATTGAATTACTGTCATGTACTTTGTGGTTGACATTGCTCATACTAAAGTATGCATTTGGTTGAAAATTTCACTTGACCATACCCTATCCATTTTGGAGGTTGTATTTATGTAAAAGTGGCAGAACAATAGTCCTTAAATATACAGCAGCTAACGGGTGTTACACGTGATGTAAGTTAACACAGGGTAGATACAAAGGCAAAGTTGCAAAGAGGTTTGAAAGACTATCACAGCAGTCTTTGCTTTAGTTCTTAGGAGTAGGAAATCATTCTTAAACGAAAACAACTGATGGTTTACAAAGTAATTTGAGTATATGACTGCTGAAAGAAAAGTATAATCTAGATAACGCTAAGGTAATAGGACAGAGCATCCTGAAAGACATGTTTTGAAAGACAATAGTTAAATATTATTTGAAAGAGCAGGTTGTCTAAATAGGCACACAGTCTATAGTAAAATCCGATGATCAGATTTTCCAACCCAATCCACAACGCAGTAAGATGGGCATACAACAAGCCGTTGTAATGAGACCCTGGAATAATTATCAACTGGATATCAGTTAATAATAATCCAGTGTCTCATTACAACGGCTTGTTGCATGTCCATACTATAGCGTTGTGGATTTGACTGGTCTGCTCTTGATGAACAGTATTCCCCATACATATGCAGCAGTACAACATTTGCGTGCATACCACCGAGTGCAAACAAGGAACTCGGAAATTCTTACATACCTTTAGAATAGGGATGGTAAACTTTGGACTTTGTTATAAGGCATGTCATAACAGATGATTTGTTTTTTCATAACTTCGGAATGTTATCAAAGTATCTTGCGAAAAGCATAGACTTCCCTGCATTGTAACATGGTGTGAATGTTGTATAATGTATACCAGATTAAGAATGTTAACATGTGTCAACATACAGCAGATGAAAACGTTAAATATGTTAATATCATGATGGTCTCTTACAATAGCTTTGAGACGTATATTATTGTCCAGGCTGAGCTTTCTTTAAAAACTACCTTTACTTTTGAATTGCATTTTTGTTAACCCAAACCCGAAATATCACTTCTCTCGGTTCTGTTAATTGTCATATATATGTTTTTGCAATAGTTTAATAAAAGAAATAAAATGGCATTTACGTATGCAATTTGTGAGTTTGAGTTTAATTATCAAAATCGTTTAAAAGTGTCTTCAATTTATCTTTTTTTTAAGCTATTACTTCGGAAAGTTTTGTCTCTACCTTTATAAATTTTTATTTACATTTTTTAAAAACGCTTCATTTTATTATAAATAAATATCCAAAAATCTTTTATTTTATGCTTTATGTTTGTACATTTTCTTCAAAAAAAAACAAGATGTATAAACTTTGTTTATTCCAAACGTTTTTCCCATGTACATTAAATTCAGGTCGGCCGGAAGATGTCCGCCAAAGCATAAAAATAGATTTTAAAAAACAAGTTTGTAGCGATTAATATAACAGAATGTTTAAAGAAGATTCCACTCCCTTATATTACAATAAAACTGTATTTTAAATAGTACAGTTTTCGGAGGTTTAAATTTCGATATTCCCGGCCAAAAGAAATGACGTTTTCATAACTATTTTAAAAATCGGCGACTTGAATTCATTTTATGCTGATTTCCCACTAAAATTTCAAGATTTATATATTTTATTCATTCCAAATATTTGTTTTCATGAACATGTATATAACAGATACCTTTAAGAACTTTCAATCACCTTGTATTGTAATGAGAATTATATTTTTAAAACTAATCCCGTTTTTAGTGATTCTGTTTCAAATTTGCAACTTTTGGCCCAAAATATCACAGTGTTTCCAAATCTCTGATCCTTTAAAATGTTACCTATATCTCAGGACATCTTTAGATGAATGAAAACACTTTAAAAACTTCTATTTTGTTTAATTTGAAGTGACAATATTTTTTAAAATCATTATTCAAAAAATCAGCGATTTCTATGCTATTTTTGCTAATTTTCGTCCAAATTGGCAAGTTGTATATATTTTGTTCATTTCAAATATTATTTTTATGTATATGAATATAACAAACAATTTTTAGAAGCTTCAGCTCCCTAATATTGCAATGATAATAATATTAAAAAAATTATTCCAGTTTTTAGCGATTTTTGTTCAAATTTGCATGTTTCTGCCCAAAAATAATGTGTTAAGCTACCGTTTCAGAAAAACTATCCTGGCTATTTCGTTTTTACTGAGCTATATCTAAAAGGTGGTAGCATTTAAAATATGCCAGCTGAGTTGGTACCGAAAAGTTGAGTAGCCCATGGTCTAACATCACAAACATAAAATATCTGACAATAGGGATAACGCAGTGAAACGGTCAGTGGTAAAAAAGGCCGCTGAGAGTTTAAATCAGATTCTAGGGTGCACCAATCCTCACTCTTACCCTAATGTCATTCCAATAAAACGAGTGTAAATAAAGATATCCCCGTCATGTTATATTCTCTAACAAACAAGACAGCATTAATAGGCAATATGACACATAGATGATCATGTTTATATGAATATATATATAAAAATGTATAGAAATCAAAAATCAAACGTATGTTCCGTTACTTTCGTAGAAGAACAATACATTTTCAAACATATATGTACTTGTAATTCTTTGGAAACGGACAGAATGCTGACCGGGCAATCATTAAAAGCTATATTTCCGCATTATCTTCTAAGCATAAGTTTGATTTATTTGATAAACTAATTTTGCTAATATTAATTTATTCGACCGAGGTATGGTGTGGATTCAATAAAATTATGTTGCAACCTTACATTATGGGTTACAGTAACAACTCAAAATGCTTTATTTACGGTGAAACTGGAAAACTGAATTACATAAACATAACGTTTTATATAATACAAAATAACCGGTTAAAACGTATGCAACTAGCAATACGAAACACATAACAATGTGTATGATATGTTTAAGAAAGGCAGATTAATAAAATAAATCGGGTTTCGCAAATTAGACACTTGGTTTGTATGACATATTCGCCATACTTCATAAACGTTGAGAGCCCATACATCCCAGTGTCTAAGAAGACGAGTATCATTTCGTTAACGACTGAAAAACTGATATAGAATAATAAAATCATATCTAAACAAATACTATTGAACAAACCAAACTACATGAAATTCATTCAATTATTAAAAGCGAAAACAAAATCGAAGTGCTGAAATTAGAAAAATATGTTACAGTATATAATGCTTTTATTATACGAACTATTTTTAACACATATTGAAACTCAAATAAAAGCATTTCCCGTGTAGTGTCCAAACTACGCTCTTCTATTTTCACAGTTAAAACTTGTGACAGGTTTTTCTATGTCTGAGTAAGTACCCAAGCAATTTAAAACGTACTAGCCACGGGCTCTCAATCCAAGCATACTTTTAGTCAGTTTTAAATATTGATGATATGCTTGCTGTTAAAAGAGTATGATAATGAACCTTTGGAAACGGCTGAACACGACACATACACAATATTGCAGTCTCGGTTTGTTAAAACACGTTTTGGAGATCGCTGAGCCCGATACTTATAATTAGTGATCGGTGGTACATGTTCAATTTATTTTGTGTTCTTACTTACTTTAATGCTCCCAACTAAATTCCTTTTTGTTTATTTCGCTCTTCGGGGCATACAATTTTATAAGATCCTGTGACCATACGCCGCTGGATATAGGTGATGAATATATCTATATATAGATATTGCTACCACCGCCTTATGCTTGCCATCTTCGGGATGGTTAAAATTCTGTACTGTTGATTTTTATGAATATTGAGTTCTGCTGAACCCGGGGCTAGAGTGCGTGAGCGGTAGCTAGCATATTTCACTACCACTCATGAACAGTCTCAATCAAACTGAGACTGCATTATTTCGTAAGTGTCGTGCTCGGCCGTTTCTAAAGGTCCATTATCATACACTTTTTTAAATTGCTTAAATAAACCCGCTCAGGAAAACAACGCTGAAACACCCAGTCTCTATACTACTCATCAATCACTGACGTAATATTTTTGTCCATGCTGTAGGCTAAATTATTTTAATGCACCGTCTCCTATTGTAAAATCATTAAGAATATTCTAGAAGGTTCCAGCCCGAAACACGTACGAATGTTATATCATTCGGCGCTCGTAGTTTCGTACAAATATGTTTTAATGTTTTGAATGTCCTTAAATGGCACCCAACTATTAAAATCATTATCATATCCTTTCCACTGAACCAATGCCTGTTTATTTTTATAATCACGCCACATTACTTTTTTTAATTCTAAATACATCTTGATCAGCTTTTATCATTTCCAAATGATCGAAGCTTCCGTCAATCTTTTGATTGTTTAAATCTTTTATTTTGTACGGCACAGGATTTGTATTTTGAATTTCATCTATAACAAATATTTCCTCCGTCCAGTTTGGAGTATATCCTTTCTCAAACATTCTATAATATTTGCTAATTCTAACCTTGTCTCCTATTTTAAACTTTGACAAAGCTTTATTTATTTTCATCTTTCCATACAAGTTGAAATACACTTTTCCTCTATTTTTCTCGTCACTTGATTCAGTCGGTGTAATTTTAACACTACGATGTTTTGTATTATTATACTAATCAATCATCGCCTCTAACACATCTAAATATGTATTTGTATTGTTTGTTGTAAAATATGTCCACATCCTCTCTTTTAATGTTCTATTAAATCTTTCAATTACTACAGCTTTTCCGAAATTGAACGTGTGATACATTTCAATATTATTATCATTAATACATTGTTTGAAGTTTTTATTGTAAAATTCTACACGCTGGTCAACCCACAGTAATTTACATTGTCTCCCAGTACTTATAAGCTTTTGGAAAGCTTTTGTAATTTCTAAACCAGATTTATTTAAAAAGGCAATTTCATTAACAATCACGCGGTGTTGAGCGAACTTTTTTCGTATATGCTTATGAATTTCATCTGCTAACTTGTCAGTCCATCTCAAAGCCAGTTCATCTCAAAGTCTTTTCCTGCTTTTTGATGCTCCAAGACCAAGTTTATATTTTAAATTAGTACTAATTACCGGCTTAACAACTAAGTGTTTAGCATTTTTTCCCTAAATGATTTAGACTTACTAGGTTTTAAACCAGCCAGCATATTTTTATCCCGCGCAGATTTATTACTAGGATTTTCGTCATAGCCTTAAGCATGTTCTTTACAAATAGCATATAATCTCCATTTGCCGGTTCTCCACTATTAAGCGGATAACCCGGACCACAATATTTATAACCAGGAATTGTAAACCTATTTTTAGGTAGTAAAGGGAGTAACGCTTTATGGATATCAATGTTCCAGCCTTATGTAGTTTTAACAAACTGTTTTATGATTTTATAATGTTTTCATTGTCTCTATTGACTTATAAGTTTTTAATATTTTATAAAGAATATCATAAATAGTATTGCCTTCTTGCAACTTTTTAATGAAGAATAGACAGAAATATCCACACAATACACTTGTTTTATCTTGGTATTGAATGTTGTTGTATTTTATATTAGCTATGTAAACTTCTTTTGGTGGGCTTAGACCAAACGGACCGAAGCAATAATTATCGTAGTAACAAGTCCAGTGTGTACCAGGTCCAGTAAAATCATCAAGATTAATAATACCACATTCTTGTTTATTTTGTTTTGTCGGTAATTTATTCTTGCTGAAACCATCCCCCGCCCCCGAAATTTTGTATGCCTAATTGCTTAACCCATTTTATTATGTCTGTGGTCTAAATTGTGAATCTACTTGTAAACCTTTGCCCGATAAACCATTTCCGCGTTTAACTCTCAGTCCTTTCCCTTTTCTAACTACTTGCAAACCTTTGCCCGTTAAACCACTAATACGTGATTCAATTAAAGGAATGCCTAATGATGCAAGTAGTCCAAGAAGTCCTCCATCTTGTTGTTGTTGCTTTGTTAACGTAATATGACAACAACCTTTAGACTTTATTATCTTTTTTCTTTGCGATGGCGTTAATTTATTTGATCTAAAAAGAAATATAAAAAGATCGGACAGGGAAAGTAGCATTCAAGGAGGACAGTCAACCACAAAACACACAAACAAACATGCAAACAGACAAACAAGAAGGCAAAAGTAATAATAAAAGTAAATGACATCACAAACACAAAAGGGTTGACAAAAGGGCTACCGCCTTGGAACGGTCAGCGGCAAAGTAGGCCATTGGGGGTTTAAACCGGTTCTAGGGTGCACCAAATCTCACACTTACCCTACTGTCATCCCATTAAAACAGAACAGTGTAAATAAAGAAATCCCCTCCATGATCTAATCTCTAACCAACAAGGCAGCATCAATAGGCAATATAAGTAAAACACAAATATAATACAAAAAAAGCAAAAGCCTAGAAAGACACAATGAAGGTACTCAGTGACTTGGCAGAAACCAGATCAACAAGAGAAGAAACCATTAAGGGCACGAAAAGAAAGATCATAGACAAAAACTAAGTAGCGCTTGTTTGTTATTATTAGGGATAGTCACCATTTCATTTCCAAATATTTAACCAATTCCGGTACTTGCCAAACCGCTAAGTGCTCCTGTTGCTAGTGTTGCGAATACTTTTGGAGCGAGTCTAGCAACTGTTGGTAATATTGTTTTAGTTAACAAACCAGCTAATGCTCCCAAAGAGCCTCCATTTTTAGATTGAGACCTTATCTGCGCTTTTGATATATTTATATCTAAGCCATGACCGTTGTTTTTAGCTTTAATAATATTTTTAATTTGAGTAGCTGTCAGCTACAAAGGAAAGTCTCCAGTTAGTTGTTATCTAAATCACTTTTGTTTTCAAATGCTTTTGCTAAACTTCTCTATTGCCCTTCTTTTAAATTTACTGAATAATTTTGGTAAGTCATATATATTATAAGTTAGATTAAACTACAGCCGATAAGCTTTAGTTTAGACTATACATAATTCATTTCCGATAATATCAATAACAACATCTTCTTCATAGCGAAGCAGAGCATACACTTTATAAGGAGCTCCTGAAGGTATATTTAATTTGTATTTCAAATTTGATTGTTATGTCATACCAAAAACATTTTTAAAATTACTCACTGTTAGTAAAGTTAACAAACTTGTTACAACACAACAGGATAACAAGACATATGTTGTGCATTACAGCAACTTGAAACTCTATGAAACGCTGGGATTAAAGGTAACAAAATACATAGAATACTACAGTTTGATGAATCAGAATTGCTAAAAGTATACATAGACTTTAACACTGCTAAAAGAACAGTCGGTAAAATGCTTTTGAAAAGGATTTCTTTAAACTAATGAACAATTCAGTTTTTGGTAAGACTATGGAAAATTTGAGAAAGAGAGTTAATGTTAAATTGACTCATGATGAGGCAGCAAGACCTTCATTTATTTCTTGTAAAATGTTTAATGAACATTTATTTGCTATAAACAAAATAAAAGAAAAACTAATTTTAAATCGTCCTTGTTATGTTGGTGTGTGTATTTAGACTTGTCAAACTATTTGATGTATGATTTCCATTACAACTACATTATAAATAATTACAGTAAGAAAGCTAAGTTACTGTTTACGGATACTGACTCGTAATGTTACGAAATTAAAACAACAGATGTGTATGCAGATTTTTATCAGGATAAAAAACTTTTGATAATAGTGATTATTACCCGAATTTCATTTCAATGACAATAAAAAGCTTTTTGGTAAAATAAAAGATGAAACCTGTGAAATACCCATTGTTCGTGTTAGATAATGAGACTGGTTCGAAGAAATGCAAGGTATTAAAAAGTCCGTTGTTCAGACAAATATAACGCATGCTAACTATAAGAATATTTTATTTAAACAGAAAGTTACCATAAATGAAAGTCAAAGTTCAAAAAAATATGAACTAAATAGTTATGTAATACACAAGAAGAGTTTGTCAGCATATGACGATAAGAGATATATACTCGATAATGGGCAAAATACGTAAGCGTATAAATAAAATATACTATGATTGAGTATGATATGTATAGCGATGATGAAGACTACTGCCCTGTTCCGTCTGACTTTGCTTAAAGATTTTACAATAGGAGACGGTGCATTAAAATAATTTAGCCTACAGCATGGACAAAAATATTACGTCTGTGCTGATAAGCCAGATTGATGAGTAGTATAGAGACTGGGTGTTTCAGCGTTGTTTTCCTGAGCGGGTTTACTTAAGCAATTTAAAACGTGTTAAAAGGCTTTTAAAAGCAAGCTTATCTTCGTTATTTAAAACTGAATGAAATTGGATTTTCTCAGTTTTTGTTATCGATGGTGAACTCAAATGGATGAAGCATATACAAACTCCTTATCCATTGGGGTTAAACGATAACATTTATCAAGAAGGAAACATTTCCAATACCCCAGATATAGATCCTTTTAGCATATTGTCTATTCGTAAACGTAAACGACGGTCACATGGTCTCCGGAAGAACCATAATCTTAAACGTAAATTTAAGAAAGTCATTACTGTTGCAGACCTTTATTCTATTTATAAAAAATCGGGTAGACACGCCCTCCTTATCAAAGTAGTCAGTCTGTCTTTTTCTTGTTACAGAAACTTGACGAAGAAGCGGATGCCATTTATGTCCATCTATTATTCAAAGTTACACGCAATATATTTTGCGTCCACATATAGATGCTCCATCTGACCATTAAAGGCATTTTTTGAAGATAACTTATGTTGATAAAGGCATCGATTTCATTAATTTAGCCGGTATTTTTAATGATATGCGGGTGACTGACAAAATTCCAAAGTATTTCAAGAATATTGAGACTCCTGTTATATGTTACAAGTATAAGAAATCTACTAGAAATCTTATTTTCAATTTTAATTGAGGATAAGAGGATTCGGCATTTAATTGCCAAAGGGCCTAAGTATCGCCTTCCATCTGATATTGATTTTAATGCCTGTCGCAATGAAATTGCGGGTTCTTTAACGGAGTTCTGTACAAAGTGCTGTAAGCGAGAAAAAGCAGACAAACATGCACTTACTGCTTCGATGAAAACTATTTCAGAAATTGTTGAATTACGTATTTTATTATAGAAATTAAATCCATCCCTGCTTCCGCGGCATTCCACTTACAATTTACGACACCTTAAGAAGGGTATTCAGAATTTACATACTAAATTTGCTCTAGTTCCAGCAGACAAAGCTTCCAACAATATAATTATTGTCTGACGACTACATTATATCAATACCTTGAATGCTGAGCTAGCGAGCACTTCTGCTTATCTAACTACACCTCTGCTGGAGACGGACATTGTTTCCCAGCATGTGACCTTTATGGAGATTATAAAGGTTTCTGTAATTAGTAAGCAGACGAAGCTCCCTACAATGTACTGGATACCAAACTTCACAAAATTCCTTACAAAGCACGTTTTATCGCTAATTCTAGTTCATGTACCACGACCAATATATCAAAACTATTGACTTCCTGACTTTCCGCGATTAAAGAACATATTGTAAAATACTGCGGAAAGGCCTTCGAGAACTTAGGAATCAATCTGTTTTGGTCTATCAAAAACTCTGGAGAAGTTCTTGACAAACTACAGTGTAAGCATTTTCATGCCTGTTCTCTAAGCACCAACGACTTTTCTACACTGTATACTACACTACCACATAATCTTATCAAAGAAAAATTGCTTCAGCTTATTCAGAAGACATTTGCTAGAGAAGGTACAACTTTTCTAGCTTGTAATAATGTCAGGGCTTTCTTTACTAACGCCCCCATTGATAAGTATAATATGTGGACTTGTACTGATGTTTGTAGAGCCTTATCTTTTCTTCTGGATAACATTTTTATAAGATACGGTAAAACTATTTACCGCCTGGTTGTTGGTATTCCTATGGGTACTAACTGTGCGCCACTTGTTGCAGATTTGTTTTTGTACTGCTATGAAAGAGATTTTATGTTGACTTTGTCACCTGCTAGCCAGGGTGAAATTATTGATGCCTTTAATAATACTTCTCGGTATCCTGATGACATACTCAATATTGATAATCCGTTCTTTGCTCATATGGTTACTAACATTTATCCACCAGAGCTCACGTTGAATAAAGCCAACAGTTCGGATACAGTAGCAGCATTTCTCGATCTTCATCTCTCGATTTCAAATGATTATATTCATACTAAAATATATGATAAGAGAGATGATTTCAATTTTAACATCGTTAACTATCCACACCTGGATGGAGGTGTACCTCGTGCTATCTCATATGGGGTGTATATCTCCCAGCTCATTCGGTTTGCTAGAGCATGTAATGATGTTATAGACTTCAATGATCGAAATCAAGTTATTACAAGTAAATTTCTTCAGCAGGGTTTTCGTTATCACAAACTACGTAGATCTTTCTCTAAATTCTACCGCCGTAACGAGTGCCTGCTGGAAAAGTACAACACCAACCTTGAAACACTTCTGCGACTAGGCATATCACAACCCTCATTTTATGGGGATGTGGTCTATAAACTTCGAAAGTTAAAGGGGTCTGACGCGTTTCCTGACCGCTTTACAAATTTAATCAGGAAGGTCGTCAGAAAAGGATATAACCCTTTGGTTTTACAGCGCACTGCATGTTTAGTGATTGACCCCTCTGCAGTCAGTCATTACGCTTCACTTTTCACTTGTGCGATGACTGGACTACCTCTTCGGACTCTATGATTGTATCTACTGAAACTCCAACTAAGGGAGGTGGTGCATGAGCTTTCGTTACTCGGGTTTTCTGATCGTACCCTAGATTGGTTTTCTCTTTAGCTGCAACTACTATGGTTGTTCAGTACGATTCTGAATACATCCTGAGATGTTTATTATTTTGTATGTGTATCTTTAGTTAGTTTCTCTGGATGACGACTTTATTGTTAGAGATTTCCTTTTGATGGGATGTAGTTTTGTTTACACTGTCTTGTCTATTTGGGCGCTGAAGACAGGATAATAGCGAGGATTGTGCGCATATAAAATCGATTCAAGCTAACCAGTAGGCCTTATTGCCTACTGACCGTTCCTAGTCGGTAACCCTGTCTTCACCACCCTTTCTGTTGTTTTTTGTTCCATGGTTCCATGTAGTTTTGTTTACACCGTCTTGTCTATTTGGGCGCTGAAGACAGGATAATAGCGAGGATTATGCGCATATAAAATCGATTCAAGCTAACCAGTAGGCCTTATTGCCTACTGACCGTTCCAAGTCGTTAACCCTGTCTTCCCCACCCTTTCTGTTGTTTTTGTCTCTTTCATTGTAGTTTCAAGTCCTTGTTTGCAGTACAGTGCGGACCTACGATGCCATTGCGTTCGGACGCTGGGGTTTCTATAGGACCCTATATATCATGTTGCTTGGGTTGAGCCCGTGGCTAGTACGTTTTGAATTGCTTGGGTTTTTGGACCCGCGAGGGGAAATAGTGCTGGAACATCCAGTCTCTATACTACTGTTGATACCGTGAACAAACTGCATTCATTCGGTAACTCTTACATGTGTTCTACTTTCACTTTCAAAACTTTCTAGTTGATAAACAAAATCATCATACAACCATGCAAATGGTTCCTAGCTCTCACAAACAAGTCAATAAAGTCACTTCAGTCATCAAAACAGGCCTTAAATACTCAAAAATGCCTTTTATCACCAAAAAAGTTAGGGATTATATATTAGGGAACTCCTTTCGACTAAACCAGGCATGTATATACGACGAATAGAAAACGTAACTTTTACAGAACGCAATCCAAAAACACGCACACTAAAACAAACAACAATTAAAATGTTATTAAGAAGCAGCAGGTCATGTGACATCACAAACACAAACGAGAATGACATACGTTTTAAAAATTATAAGCGATTGAACAGGTTAATATATGAAAATAGTCCATCGCCTCTAATGAATAGAAATATTCTCACAAACGACACGTCCGCAATGTATCTCACAATATCAACAGGAACCATTCAACTATAAACAAATATGTTCTCTTCACAAATATTGCCGTAGATAAATATGTTAGAGGTAATGTAGGCAAATAAGCAAACAAGCTTTATTACTAAGATTTCTGAAAGACTTAAATAGGGGTGAAATCGTTATAAAAAAAGGATGATAAACACAGAAGAAACGATCATATGAAGGTTGGTTTTAAAACTAAGAGAGAAGCCGCCATTTTGAGAACTATGACGTTAACGTCCTATATATATATATATGACATGCCAATCCCACCCACCCTCTCCGAGCTGAAACGCGTTGCTCTGGGTCCGTATTCATAAAGCTTCTTAGCAATATCTTAACTCATGTCAAATTTTATACATTTTTTAAACACCCTTTTCTATCGATTGAAGACGTTCTCTTAATGTTTTTAATAAGGTTATGGATAAATAAAACATACAGCTAAATATGTATCTTAAAATAAATGGTTTGTGGTATCACTGAGAGGTAAATAAGGATATTTAACATTATGTAAAAATCTTAAAATTTGACTTAAGTGATATTTTCCACTTAAAAGAATATGAGAGTGGACCTTTGGAAACGGCCGAACACGATAAATATGAAATTTTGCAGTCTCGGGTTGATTGAGACTGTTCATGAACGGTAGTGAAATATGCTTGCTACCGTTCACGCCCCCTAGCCCCGGGTTGACCGAACTCAAAATTAATAAAAAACAATAGTACAGAATTTTAACCATCCCGAAGTTGGCATGCATATGGCGGTGGACAGGCTATATTTAATATCATCATTCCATGTCCAGCGGCGTATACAATTCTATGCCCCGAAGAGCGAAATAAACAAAATGGAATTTAGTTGGGAGCAGCGGTTATGAAGCCTGCACATCACAAGCAACAGTCAAACGACTAAATTAAAAAGCAGACAACATATCCTATAAGGTGCTTTATGAACACGGAACCAGGTTACTGCCAAACCATTTAATAAACCTGTACCTTCTCCCGCTAATAAAAGTATCTAATACAATTCTATGCCCCGAAGAGCGAAATAAACAAAATGAAATTTAGTTGGGAGCAGCGGTTATGAAGCCTGCACATCACAAGTAAAAGTCAAAAGACTTAATTAAAAAGCAGACAACATATCCTATAAGTTGCTTTATGAACACGGACCCAGGTTTCTGCCAAACCATTTAATAAACCTGTACCTTCTTCCGCTAATAAAAGTATATACCAAAACACCAATTCATCATAACAGAAATTTATCACGCCGATAACGTCGCGTTTTAATGAATGAATTAATCCAATTTGGTCATAACACATACTGAGTGCTCTAAAGTTGAAGCATGACATGAAGTGCCAGTACATCCGCGAAAATTGCAAATATATCGTTTTTCTTAGTATACCTATCTTTTTAATTAAATAATTCATCACAAATGGTGTTTTATCACATAACATGGCTTCTGAAAGTGTAACAAAAGAGGTTATAAGTCCAACATTCACAGAATACTATTTCTCGTAATACACTAGTGAATTATATACGCAAATGAGGACCAAATCACTGTGTTTATATACTGTAAGACATTTAATACCGATTGCTTGGAAATGCATGCTATATCATACGATTCGTTCAGACAACTTAAAATTTTATTCTCATTTGAAATCTTACTTGATACAATACAAGTTAGTAAGTCAAATTTAGCTAAAGGTGTATTCGTAACGTAGCTGACGTCATGAAAACAACAAAACGACATCATGATTTCTCTTGAAAATTGCCGCCGAATACAAGTAAATTAACAGCTGGAGGGTAATGTATAGCCCAGTTTGGTAACATGGTTTGTTTCCCTTAAATGGGAAATACAGAGTTGTCATATTTTCAACTTCCTGTGAGAAAAATACTTTTTATTATCTCAAAACCGAAGAGCTTGTAAAAACATATTTCCTAACGCTAACTGGTCATTGAAAACGCATGGAAAGCTTGCTTATTTACTGCTGACATGCTACATGACAGAACAGTTCAGGTTTATAAGTTGAGGCCAGATTAAAGATATTTCTTTGTTTAACATTGCTATATTAAATATTATTTAGGTTATTGCTAAAACAAATACAATGTATTTGACGTTTGATGTTTGTCTGCAGTCTTGTCTTGTCTTGTCGTGCCCTCAATGGTTTATTCTCTTGTTGCTCTGGCTTCTGTCAAGTCGTTGAGTACCTTCTTTCTAGGCTATTGTTTTTTTGTATTTATATACACACGAGTGTCTTTGTGTTTTACTTATTTTGCCTATTAATGCAGCCTTGTTGGTTAGAGAATAGTTCACGGCGGGGATTTCTTTATTTACACGGTCCCGTTTTATTGTGTTGACTGTAGGGTAAGTGTGAGGTTTGGTGCACTCTAGAACCTGGTTTAAACCCCCAGCGGCCTTTTTTCCACTGACCGTTCCAAAGCGGTTGCCCTATTGTCAAACCTTTTGTGTTTGTGATATCTTTTTGGCATTTTATTCATCTTTAAATTTGTCTTTTGTTTCTGTGTGTGTTTGTGTTTGACTGTCGTCCTTGAATGCTGCTTTTCCTGATTTCTATATCTATATTCAATGAAGAAAATTATAAGTCAATAATTTAGCTGCACTAAATACAAAACCTTTCTGGTAATTCTTTATTGTTTTGGAACAAAAATAAAACCAAAACGCAATTAATGAAAAACCTGATTTATATGAAAAGCTTTATTGAGCCAAAAACCTGATTTATATGAAAAGCTTTATTGAGCCAGCCTCGCCATCTGATATTTAATAGAATAACACAAATTGCTCATGCAATGTATGTCTAATAGTGATTTACAGTAAGGGTTCATACTACTGGGTATGCAAATTATTACTCTTGGACATGTCCAACTTCCTGTGAGCAAATTGTGCTAAAAGCTAAAGAGATTTTAAAGGGACATGCTCTTTTGAAGTAATTATCGAACTGGGCTATACGCTCAACTATACCTAAGGAACCCTATTCTCGCAGCAAACCGTTTTGACATGACATTAATTTCAACGAACTATTTTTGGACTCTCCTTATGAAGATACCTTTAGCAACTTACTTTCGTTTTATTTGAGTACATATTCTGAACTGTAAGTATCTTCTGCCTCTTTCATTAGTTTTTTGTTTGTCTATCATGCTTTTGATATATAGCAGCGGCAAGGACTATCACAACCTGACTTCTATGGTGACGTGATTTACAAACTTCGTAAGATCCTTGGCCATGATCACTTTCATACTATCTTTGTTTAACTTGTTAAAAGGTTTATCAAAAGAGGTTATGACCCTATCATTTTGCAACGCACTGCATGCTTGGCGGTGGACCCATTTACAGTTGGCAACTATGCTTTCCTCTTTAATTGTGCGATGGCCGGACAGGTTGTGGACCCTATGATGACGTCTACCTAAAACCCAAAAGGACGTTTGATGTTTGTCTGCAGTTTTGTCTTGTCGTGTCCTCAATGGTTTATTCTCTTGTTGCTCTGGCTTCTGCCAAGATTGAGTACCTTCTTTGTGGCTTTCTAGGCTATTGTTGTTTTTGTATTTATATATACACGAGCATCTTAGTGTTATACTTATATTGCCTATTAGTGCTGCCTTGTTAGTTAGAGAATAGTTTATGATGGGGATTTCTTTATTTACACTGTCCCGTTTTATTGGGTTGACGGTAGAGTAAGTCTGAGGTTTGGTGCACCATTGAACCTGGTTTAAACCTTTAGCGGCCTTTTTTGCCACTGACCGTTTCAAGGCGGTAGCCCTATTGTCAATCCTTTTGTGTTGGTGATGTCTTATTTGGCCTTTTATTCATCTTTAAATTGGTTGTTTCTGTGTGTCTTTGTGGTTGACTGTCGTCCATGAATGCTGCTTTTCCTGTTCGATTTTTATATCTGTATTCCATTAAATGAATTAAGTGTGTGCCTTTATGTATATCCTAATTATACACCAATGTGCTAGCATGTCTGAATACCGTTCTTATTACCATACGTAACCGAACATACATAATTGTTTACTTTTGAATAGTCTCTTTTGAAACTCGCTGTATGTGAGAATATGCCTAAACATCAATAAAACCCCACACAAATTGGGATGGCTTAGCTGAAACTAATTAAATCAATGTATTACACTCTGTACTTATTAATTAAACATTGTTAGACGAGATATGATCCGAATATTGCAAGTATTACCCTGGGTAACCATTTAATTAAATTTGTGTTTTCAAAACATTTCCTGAAACATCGGTGAGAGGACAGAGAATGCAGTATTTTGAATAGTACAAACCTTACGGAACTCTCAATAATCTTATTCCTATGATATCGGGCAACTTACCTTAAACCTATGGTAACCTATATTCCCTAAGGTAATCAAATAATCATATTTCCGAAACATAGCACTATTATTATTTGTATTCGTTATGGTTGCCAGATTTCACTAGTTAGACACCTATTAAGGGTGGTAACCATACATTCACTTAATTGCACATGCTAATTAATTTCCAAGGGTAACCCGAGTATACTTTTTGAAAACCCATTCTTTGTTAGACACGTGCAAGCAAGTGTATTCAGGTTGCCGAAGGGAATATAGGATTATTATCGGATATTACTTACGGTGATCCATTTATAGTTATATTCCATTTGGTAACACGGAACATTACCTGAAAAATTAGGCCCTTTGTCAATCAGAAACATGGTGAAATATACTCCAAACTATTCTTATTCCCTCTGGTAACCGGAAACATATAAGCGCATATAAGCACATGATTACAAATTCCTCACACATTACATGCACTACATGGACCTGTTGTAAGAAGACAATAACTAGCAAGTGTAAACAGTTCCCTTACGGTAACCCATTTATAACTATATTCCCTATGGTAACCATGCACAATCACTGAAGAACTATTCCCTCTGGTAACCAGTAACATGCTGACATTCTATGGTAAACCTTCACAATCACTGAAGAACTATTCCCTCTGGTAACCAGTAACATGCTGACATTCTCTTCTATGGTAACCCTTCACAATCACTGAAGAACTATTCCCTCTGGTAACCAGTAACATTCTGACATATTCCCTATGGTAACCCTGCACAATCACTGAAGAACTATTCCCTCTGGTAACCAGTAACATGCTGACATTCTATTCTATGGTAACCCTTCACAATCACTGAAGAACTATTCCCTCTGGTAACCAGTAACATTCTGACATATTCCCTATGGTAACCCTGCACAATCACTGAAGAACTATTCCCTCTGGTAACCAGTAACATGCTGACATTCTATGGTAACCCTTCACAATCACATGAAGAACTATTCCCTCTGGTTACCAGTAACATGCTGACAAATTCCCTATGGTAACCCTTCAAAATCACTGAATAACTATTCCCTCTGGTAACCAGTAACATGCTGACATATTCCCTCTGGTAACAAGTAACATGCTGACATATTCCCTCTGGTAACCAATAACATGCTGACATATTCCCTCTGATAACCAGTAACATGCTGACATATTCCCTCTGGTAACCAGTAACATGCAAACATATTCCCTCTGGTAACCAGTAACATGCTAACATATTCCCTCTGGTAACCAGTAACATGCTGACATTCTACGGTAACCCGATAATAATCATATTCCTTTCGGTAACCCGAAATGTATCAGCACATGTTTACGTATGCAGACCATGCTATACTTCATGTTTTATAGAGAAAAGGAAAAGTATGAACACAACGAGGATGCACGGAAAAGTGAAGAAGGGCAGGACAGGAAAAATACACAATGGGATAAAGGTGATGAAGATAGTTGAGGGGATAAACGTGACCGATATAGGAGAGGATCCTTAGAGGGCAAAAGAGCAACGTGTGACTAAGAGTACTGAGAAACAGGTTTTGAAAACGTAGCGGGGAAACAAATAAATGGGCCGATAGAGAAATGCATTGAATAACTTAATGAGCAAATATAAAAAACACATAAAGACGACAAACAAGAAGGTAGAGATATTAAGTAGACTATACAAGCATATTACGATGACACGGATGAAACGGTCATGGACATATATGAGAGAATGAATACGAATGTTGGAGAAGACGAGAAAGCAAAATATAGAGGACGAAGAGAAATGGGAGTCAGATGAGGAAGACGATGACATGCAGACGACATTGATCGTGGTGGAAAGAAGCCTTACAAAGAGGAACGTGCAAGAAACAAGATTTTGGTTAGTATTTTTAACACACAAGTACACTATTTCATTATATTTACAAATTACTCTGTCTTCGTTCTTTCGCTCTACTTGCCGAACGCCAGCAGAGCTGGTGGGATGAAGAGTTGTCCGTCGTCCGTCCGTCCGTCGTCCGTCCGTTAACTTTTGCCTTGTGAACACTTTAGGGCCTTCAGTATTAATCGGATCTTTACGAAAGATCGGATTAATTTCACCGGAGTTATTACCTTTGTTATGCTGAAATATGCCATATTAAGCCTTGTGAACACTCCAGCACCTTCATTTACTATTTGATCTTTACCAAACTTGCACAAATTGTTAATATCAATGTAAGCTCGGTTAAAGTATATAAACAGTCAGATCGGATCAGTAACACTAGAGTTATGGTCCTTGTTTTATTTCTGAAAATGCCATTTTCTGCCTGGAGAACACTCTAGCACCTTTATTTATTATTTGATCTTTATCAAACTTGCACATATTGTGAATACTAATAAAAGTTTGGACGAAATCCAGCCTAATCGGATCAATAACATCGAAGTTATGGCCCTTGATTTTCTGAAAAATGCAATTATCCGCAGGGATGATCAGTACCAAATCTAATTATGTATGTCGTCACCGTGTTCCAGTTGAATGATTTTTGGCAGAATTATGGCCCTTTAAAGGTTTTAATACACACACTTTGTCCTGACTGTTTTTCCTGAACACTTTCAGCGAATCTTTGCAGTGATGATCAATACCAGGCCTAGTGGTGCATATCATCAATATGTTCCGCTTGAATGATTTTTGGCTGAGTTATGACCCTTTAAAGGTTTTACTACACACACTTTATCTGGACTATTTCTCTTAAACCCTTGGCTGGACGTCAACGAAACTTTGCAGAGATCATCAGTACCAAGCCTAGTTATGCATGTCATCTCCATGTTCCGGTTGAGTGCTTTTTTGCGGAGTTATAGCCCTTTAAAGTTTTTGATAAACAAAATTTATCCATACTAGTCTCTAATGAACTCCTGGTCGAATTTGAATTATTTTTGGCAGGGGTGAGGAGTAACAAGCCTAGTTGCGCCTATTGTCGCTGTGTTCTGGTTGAATGAGTTATGGCCTAATATACACAAACTTTATCCAGACAAGTTTTCCAGAACCTCTGGCTGGATTTCAGTGAAACTTGGCAGGAATAATCAGTACCAAGTTTCCCATCAAAGATTCCATATAGCCAGTAGAGCGATACAGGCCCTCTTGGGCCTCTTGTTTTTACTATTATTTGTGTGAATTTTGAAGAAAGCTGGTATTGCTTATATTCATTCCATGGTGTTATATCTTGTTAAGATAATAGTAATTTATTACTGTGTAAATCTTTATGTTAATGTTCAAAACAATTAAAATAAACCTATTACGTTTTCCAGAATGTATACATACTTATCGATGTAATCGTACTGACAGCTCATTTGATGAAACGTCGATTGGATTGTAAACTGTACTTTACGAAACGGAACATTCCAACTCACACTGCAACATTTAATTATAGTTAAATTGCATACATGCTATTGTCTCTTAATATCCTTAAACACTTATTTATAGTAACGTCAGATACGCATACAGATGAGACTCGGAATAAAGAAGTAAGTATGCAGTGAGCAACTAAAGTAATATAACTTAAATATGCTGTAAACTTTTATGTCATAAATGTGTTCAAACCTTCTTACTTTAAGTTTGAGAAGATGTTAACAGTGTGATATTCATGAGAAATCTCAGAGACCAGCAATTAACAAGATGACTGTTATCTTACAGTGCTTTTCCATTCAACTATCAGGCTTTCAGGAACTTAAATTCTGTTAGTGAGAACACTTTCCATACAAAGTTATCTCTAATTTATTGATGCATACATTGTGTACGTTGCAGTACTTGTTTTTCTGTTGTCATTACAGCTGTTCGAGTATTTTCAAAAAATAGATGTTTCCTTTTTCTTGTTTGACTGTGTATATAACGACGACTTAATAACTATTAATAACGTAACAAGGCGACCGTAAGCATTAAATTCAATTCATTTTAGTGTCATATGTCGCAATTATGCAAATAGGCTGAATATCGTTCTAAATATTGTCCTAATTACCATGCAATTAAAATCGTATTTATTAAATTATGTTATAAACCGATAGCTTACACTACATTAGAACCTAGTCCTTGTGATAACCAGCGGGTCCCGATTTAATAACTCTTACTTTTGATCATTTGTCTTAAACCTTCGTCATATTTATCAAAATAAATAAATGATATGTTTGTCCTACAATATCTTGCCACATCATTACTACTCTGATTTAATTATTTTTATATTCTTCCCGGTAAGCCGATAGTAATCATATTCCTTATGATAACCTGACTTTCAAACTTATTAAGAACCTATTCTCTGTTGTTAACATACATTTTAATAGCATGTGCTAACATATTTTCACATGGTTACCAGAAAGTAAGCATACTCATTTTGTGTTAACCGTGTAACAAAACAATACAAACACTCGGTAGGTTGTACGTATAATTGGTACATTTTCAATGTCTTTTGTTTTTTACTTAATTTTTGATTCGGTGGTTCCACTACTCCGGCCGATAAAAGGCTCTGGGTATTGTTTAACCACTAATAAGATATGTTGACTGCTTTTAAATTTAGTCTTTTGGCTGTTACTTGTGATACGCAGGCTTCATAACCGCTGCTCCCAACTAAATTCCATTATGTTTATTTCGCTCTTCGGGGCATTTAATTTTATTAGATACTGAGACCATACGCCGTACGACATTGGGAAGCAAATAACTCCATGTCCACCGCCTTATGCATGCCATCTTCGGGATGGTTAACATTGTGTACTTTTGATTGTATTAATATTGAGTTCTGCTCAACCCGGGGCTAGAGAGCGTGAGCGGTAGCTAGCATATTTCACTACCGCTCATGAACAGTCTCAGTCAAACCGAGACTGCAATATTTCGTATGTGTCGTGCTCGGTCGTTTCCAAAGATCCATTATCATACTCTCTTTTTAATCAACCAAATTCTAAAATCTATCCATGTGTGGGAAAGAACTTCCCACCGACTATGGTACGTACTAAAACTCCTCTTCCATGCCTGGTTAAAATCTCTCATGTATACGCTGGGTTAAGATCCTCTGGATGCGTATCTGCGCTAAGAACTACATTGCTGAGTTAAAGAGTATATTTCCCACCTAGCTGCTCTCCTACGGAGCTTGGCTAAAGAACTCCTAAAACAGTCAGATGACAGTTTTTTTTATACAGTCCACAAAATACATTAATTGTTCATTTTGTCAACATACATCGTACACACATTATTCAATTGCAACCATATTAATATCCGTCCAGTAAACAACGTCCCATCTATTATACTTCTGAAATCCAAATTAGTAATTGTCGTAAACTGCGTAAAATAGTAGCTTCGACATCCCTAGATGGTACATGTATTCATCCCCGTCATAATTTAACTCACTCGTGCATATTCGTGTCTACATAATGAACAAGTTTACTATTGCAAGAAGGGACTGACCATATATAAACCTGTCATTATTTCATACAATGACGATCTTAGCTTGTAAACGTACTTAGATCAGCAATTTTCTTAGACAATTATGTTACAACCGACACTTTCTGTTTACATTGTAACGCTAGTACCTAAAATATATTCTGTGTTTGAAATCGACACTAACATAATCCTCTAATAATTATATTTCCTGTAGTAACATGTGTTTTACCCTACTTGAAAACCGGTTTCCCGTGGGAACACTACTACTTGAAATCCGATTACCTACTGTATCCTGATACTAATAACATATCATCACATATTGTCTCTGGTCACAGGATTATGATCCTATTCTGACATGTTACACTATTTGCATGCAGATTTCCTGTGGTAACCAGATACTTTAGTGCATATGCACAATATTCCCTCTGGTAATCTGATTATAATCATATTCCATGTGGAAATCTGATACCTTATAACACTGAAAAAACTATTCCTTATGGTAACCAGACACGTACAGTAATTACATATGCAAAAATGTTGCCCTGCTAACCCGACTGTGGTCATATTCCCTGTGGTAATCTTACGCTTTGCAACATTTCAACAAATTTACTGTGGTATCCAAACACAAAATAACATATGCTCACAAATTCCTCTGATAACTGATTATATATAATCTAAAAATATATTGGATATAAAAGCTATACAAATAATTTATTCACTTACATCGGGTTAAGTTTTCCACAACCAACAACTAATGTCATTCATAAGGGCATTCAATCGATATCACTGACCCGCAAATGGAACATTAGAAGTGGATATACAACTCGAACAGGAAAAAAAGTAAATAAAAGGCAAGGTAAATGACATCATAAACATAAAAGGATTGACAATAGGGATACCACCTAGTAGCGGTCAGAGGCAAGAAAAAACGCCCGAAAATGTGGTCATATGGAAATTGTGCCAACACTCATTTTTTAAAACATTGCCAATGACCTAAGTGTTCCAGTGATAGCTACATTTTCAAAACTGTTTGGTAAACTTATTTCTTCAGTAACCATGCACATCATTCTACCATCGGTAATTCGATTATATTCATAATAATAATACTTAACACATAACGGTATATTTCCACCAATACTTCTGCACGGGTACCCAGTTATCGGTGTCTTGTTTCCATAAGAAATATGCATTGATTACAATAAAGGAAATTTGATGACACAATAATCGAGTATTGTGTTACCATATGGAATATGAATATTGTGGGGTTCCTGCAGGTAATATGATAACTGCCGGCTCTTGGAAATAGTAAGCACATGTTTGGTGTTTATGTTTCAGATATTGGAAAGTATCTGTCATCGTA
Source organism: Cyrtodaria siliqua (assembly GCA_037043455.1). Taxonomy (NCBI): domain Eukaryota; kingdom Metazoa; phylum Mollusca; class Bivalvia; order Adapedonta; family Hiatellidae; genus Cyrtodaria; species Cyrtodaria siliqua. Next base: position 111,290 of record JAWPHD010004057.1, read on the forward strand.
ACCGTATGGAATATAGTTTGAACGAAAAAATGAGCCAGTAACTACGAAGGATATTATTCTTGTCAGGATACTAGAGAACTATGGTTACTGCCGGGTTACCATAGGGAAGGGAATTTGACATTATTGCGTGTGTCTGGGTGCCATAGGCAATATGATTATTGCCTTACCGCAGTAACCTATGTCTAACGTCGCACTGAGGTTGCATTATTTGATCATGTTACCATAGAAACTATGGTTATAGTTTGGATTAAGACGGGGATTGTGCTTGAGGTTACCATAGGGAATAGTCTATTGAACGCGTTTGCTTACCATAGGGAATAGGATAACTGTTGGATTACCACAAGGCATATGCTGACTGTTGGGTTACCATCGGGAATATAGACTAAGTGAACGTGTCTGGTTATAATTACCATTCTCAATATATACTTCCTATGGTAATTCCACATTAAGCATATTGCCTGGTGTAAGCTAACATTAACCATATTCCTTATACTAAGCATACACGTTTAATAAATTAAACTATACCCCAGCCCCCACACCCCGTGGTAACCTGACAGTAAGTATGTCCCCTACTTATCATATTTCTTGTAGTACATGTAAACCAAAAATAAGTATATTCCCTATAGTAACCAGACACGTTTAATCCTACATTAAGCATATACATGTAGGATTAAACGTGTCTGAATATTATAGGGAATATACTTATTGTTGGTTTACATGTACTACAAGGAATATGATAAATCTAGGAATACTGTAGGGAATATAGTTTAAATTATTTAACGTTTCTGGTTACCACAAGGAATATGATTACGTCTTTGCTACCACAAGGAATATGATAACTGTATGACTTGCATAAGGAAAACTGTTTGAATTAGTGAAGGTGTCCAGTTACCTTAGGGAATATAATTACAGTTTGTTTGCCAAAAGGAATATGATAACTGTAGGATTACCACAGAGAATATCGTTTTAATTATTGAACGTGTTTCATTACCATAGGGAATATTGTTACTTTTTTTCACCACAATGAATATGGTTTAAAAAAGAGTATGATAATGGACCTTTGGAAACGGCCGAGCACGACACATACAAAATATTGCAGTCTCGGTTTGATTGAGACTGTTCATGAGCGGTAGTGAAATATGCTAGCTACCGCTCACGCCCTCTAGCCTCGGTTAGAGCAGAACGCAATATTCATAAAATCAACAGCACAAAATTTTAACTATCCCGATGAAGTCGGGTTTCTATAGGGAATATACATTGAATTACTGATTTAGTGATTGAACATATCTGGATAACATATGGAATATTCTTACTATCGGGTTTCCATAGTTTGAATTATTGAAGATGTCTGAATACCATAGGTAATATAGTTCATGTTAGATTACCTCGAGGAATTTGTTTTATGTCGGATTTTTATATAGTTTGTATTACTGAATGTGTGTGGTTACCACATGAAATATTATTACTGTTGTGTTATCTCAAGATATATGCCTACATAAGTGACGAGTTTGAATTATTAGACGTGTTTTGGAATCGTTGTAATGATACATGACGGGTTATTATACGGTTTATTGTTTCTGTCGCGTTACTATAAGGGTAGAGTTTGAAATATAAATCAGCGCCTGATTAACTCATGAATATGGGTATTTTCAAACATGTTCTGTAGTGAGGGTTCCCACAACATGTAATTCATATGAAGAATATCGAACTCTTCATATTAAATTAATAATTTACAAATGAATATATTACCATGTCTATTTGCAGAAGACTGAATGTCAATCCTCACACTGGATGACCTTAAGCAATCAAGTATGTAATAAATAAGTTCTTTCTGGTTTATTCTAACTATTGAGCATCCTCTATTTTACATTCTTTATTGATAGATGTAAATAAAAATAGTGCGCTACGTATTAAAGTTGTGTTTTTTATTTCTCTTTTTATATCAGTCAAACGCATACTCTAATAGGTGTAAAAGAAGACAAAAGTCGAACAGAAAATGTAGTATTCACAGTCAACTAACAACACGGAACGAAATAAACAACATGAATAAGGATAAATAAGAGACAACGGATGTGACATAACGAACATAAAAGGGTTGACAAGAGGGCTACCGCCTTGAAAAGGTCAGTGGTAAAATGGTCCCCGGGTGTTCAAAAAAAAAAAGATATAAACATCGGACACGGAAAGTAGCATTTAATGACGACAGTCAACCACAAAACACAAAAACAAACACGCAAACAGACACACGAGAAGGCAAAAGTAATGAAAATAATGCAAACGACATCACAAACACAAAATGGTTGACAATAGGAACGGCAGTGGCCAAAAAGGTATGGGGGTTTAAACCAGGTTCTAGGGTGCACCAAACCTCATACTTACCCTGTTGTCATCCCAATCAAACGCGACAGTGTAAATAAAGAAATCCCCGCCATAAACCTGTCACGGAATTCACCAACCATTCTTCAAACTATTCTTAGACTTGAGCTCAAGTACTTAAATTTTCTTCATAAATATTCCCAAGACTTTCAAAGATAAACAAACGTATGAAGTTGCTATTTATTAGTATTAATCATATGTATACAAAGCAGTTTGTTATGAACATTTATACTTGAAACTTATAGAAATATTTCTGATTGAAATTTGCATACTTGGACTTAAGTCTAATAATATTCTCAAGAATGGTTGTTGAATTTCAGGCCTGCAGATTCTAGTCTGCACAAAACCTCAATCTGAACATATTGACATTCGAATAAAACGGGACATTGTAAATACAAAAATCCCCGCCAGGTTATATCCTCTAACAAACTAGGCAACAACAAAGAGCAAGAGGACATAGAATGTTTGATCTGTCAGTCCAAGTGTCCGGCTAATTCAATGGCCGTTCCAAAACTTCAATATCGTTTGTTCTTTTTTTTTTTCAAACTTGCCATAATGTATATCTGTCCTGTACGTCTAAAACGCAAGTTCTATAACTTGGTCTTGCATTTCTGTAGAGTTCTATCCTTTATTATAGTTAGTCAACTTATGAGATATTCTAATTCGCGTTCGGTCCGTATATACAATATCGTTTATAATCATTTTCGTTTAAACTTGCAACAATGAATAGTCATCTTGTAACGACATGCAGAGTGCAAAATAAGATATACAAATCGAACAGGAAAAGCCTGGGTATCTGCTGAAAGTCTCAGCATGAAATCTCTTTCATAGCAATATAAAATCATATCAGCGACAAGGCGTCCACAGGAATTTTTATAGTTTTGTCTTCCATATTAGCAGAGTTATGTTCCTTTTAATATTAGGCAACTTGTGCCTTATTCTGTTTCTTGCCTGGTCCGTAGATTCAATATCATTTGTTCTTTTCATTATAAACAATAAAATAACTATGGTTTAAGTTCTATTACTATTTATTATATTGAGTAAGGCACCTTTCTACACTTTGGCATATTAGGTTATATGCTGTTTAGTGTTTAGACCGAAAGTCCTATATTACGTCATGTTTTTGTTTTTGCAAACCCACTTAACATTGACCCCTGGTATTGTTTTAGGGATTGTATTTTTGCTTTCGTTATATAGGCATCAAACACTTAGTTAAGGTTTGAACTAGTTTAAAAGTATCTAATTTCCACTATCAATAAAACACAATTTTTCGTGTGAACACCTGTCAATCGACCATATTCTCTCAATCATGTGAATATTAAGCAATATCAGTTTGTCTCGGGATGGGACGGGGTTAGTGTATTGACTATGCTTTGAGTAAAATCGATTAATACAATAATTTGAATGACGGGTCAGTATATAAAACTGATCTTGTTGTACATGTAGTTATATGAAATATGGAATACCCCATCCAACCCATTCTCCAAGAAGCGAAAACCGTAAAAAAATAACAGGTCTTTCCTGTATTTGTTTAGACACGAATTTTGCATTTTGAATTATATTAAAATCCCTTTGTCGAAGGTCCTCTTTTGAGAATGTGGCAACATAAAGCTCATATATAACATTGAGTATCACCGAGAAGATCATGGAAATATAATAAAATACGGTAATATATTATACATTTAGGAAAACAAAGGAATAAATAAACACTATATATTTAAATTAGAATATATGAATATATATATGCTATCCTTGATTGAATTAATAGCTGATTAGCGAATGGCTTTTACCGTCTAGGGATCTCGATAATCTGACAATCAAATCTAGCCGTGGTATAAAAATTATAGACTTAATTAAAAAATTTCGTTTTCTGAAAATGGTTCTAAAATATATGGGTGTTCCATAATAAATACTGATAAAGGTGATCCTTTGAGAGCAACAAACACAATTAAGAGAATAAAGCAGCATACTCGGTTTTAATTGAGTCTGTTCATGAGAAGTAATGAAAGAAGCAACACTTCTCACATCCCCTAGCACCGGCTTAAGCGGTATTCTACTTCAAAGCCACCTATATTGGGCTCGTTGGTCCCAAAGGACCAGTAAAAAATAACACTACTGATTCGTAGCACGGGGAGACTTTTAACAGCGCCACACTGCACTAAACGAACGCTAGTGTGAATGTTAATAAATACTGATAAAGGTGATCCTTTAAGAGCAACAAACACAATTAAGAGAATAAAGCAGCAGACTCGATTTTACTGAGTCTGTTCATGAGAAGTAATGAAAGAAGCAACACTTCTCACGCCCCCTAGCACCGGCTTAAGCGGTATTCTACTTCAAAGCCACCTATATTGGGCTCGTTGGTCCCAAAGGACCAGTAAAAAATAACACTTACTGATTCGTAGCACTAGGAGACTTTTTACAGCCGCCACACTGCACTAAACGAACGCTAGTGTGAATGTTAATAAATACTGATAAAGGTGATGCTTTGAGAGCAACAAACACATTTAAGAGAATAAAGCAGCAGACTCGGTTTTATTGACTCTGTTTATGAGAAGTAATGAAAGAAGCAACACTTCTCACGTCCCCTAGCACCGGCTTAAGCGGTATCCTACTTCAAAGCCACCTATATTGGGCTCATTGGTCCCAAAGGACCAGTAAAATATATCACTACTGATTCGTAGCACGGGGAGACGTTTTACAGCCGCCACATTGCACTAAACGAACGCTAGTGTGAATGTTAATAAATACTGATAAAGGTGATCCTTTGAGAGCAACAAACACAATTACGAGAATAAAGCAGCAGACTCGGTTTTATTGAGTCTGTTCATGAGAAGTAATGAAAGAAGCAACACTTCTCACGCCCCCTAGCACTGGCTTAAGCGGTATTCTACTTCAAAGCCACCTATATTGGGTTCGTTGGTCCCAAAGGACCAGTAAAACATAACACTACTGATTCGTATAGGTCTATAAATGTCTTGTGACAGTAACTTTTAGAAATAAGTTAATTTGAAATATGGAAGTCCAGAAATTTAGTCCTGTCCATGTGATGTATCATTTGTGAATTTACAATTGATTCTAAAGTTAAATATTATAGCGAATTTCTATTATTTTTCTGTAAGAAATCTTGTATGTAAATGTCAATTTCTCCCAGTTTGTTAAATATAAACTCATATTCGTTTTGAATGAATGCGAATGTTTTTGAAAATATTCCCAAATTTGAACACGTGGTTAGGCCATAAAAGGTATGAAATCGGTATATGAGTGAATACTGTTGTTCAATTTCTCTTTGTCTGAAATATAATGGGTCGCCCATGATATGTAACCAATCAGATTTTATGGAGAACGGAATAATTGCGTTTTGAATTTTTATAATGTCGTACGATTTAAAATGCGTTTTGCATAAATGCGGATATATTAAATCAAACCCACCAACTATTAACGCTTCTAAAAACATGTATGTAGAAATCATTTTGATTTAGTAAGATATAATAAAGAAAACAATAAATAATATATACTAAATATATAATTATATATATATATATATATATATATAGGTATATATCACACAGTATACATGGTATATGTAAATAAATTTACATACGAATACTAATAGTTTCACTTTTAATTTGATTATTTATTTTTATTTTTCGCAACGAATTTGTTTTCGGTGAAAATGGTCCCCGACCCTGGTTCGATAAATTAGTTTATTAATATGCGTTATGGCAATAAGATTCAGTCCGGGGACATGTCAATTTCATATTGAAATTGATTGTCATACAATGCAACACTTATAATTTAGTTGCCTATTGCAAATAATACACGTACTATATAACATTGAAATCAAACATGAAACCGGAGTAAATGGCTACACAAGCATAACTACATATGTCTTAAACATTCATTGTTCAAGAGTATATAGTCCAATGTTTGTTATTACATCTACAATTCTTGTATCACGTATGTATGTTACACATTTTTTAAACATGAAATATTTGCACAGTTAAAATAGTATGCATATATGATATATGACTAGGCATATCAAATCCCTCATTTTATGGAGATGTGGTCTATAAACTTTGAAAGTTAAAGGGGTCTGACGGGTTTCCTGGCCGCTTTACAAATTTAATCAGGAAGTTCGTCAGAAAAGGATATAACCCTTTGGTTTTACAGCGCACTGCATGTTTAGTGATTGACCCCTTTACAGTCAGTCATTACGCTTCCCTTTTCAATTGTGTGATGACTGGACTACCTCTTGGGACTCTATGATAGTACCTACTGAAACCCAAACTAAGGGAGGTGGGTGCATGAGCTTTCGCCCCTCGTACCCTAGATTGGTTTTCTCTTTAGCTGCAACTGCTATGGTTGTTCAGTACGATTCTGGATACATCCTGAGATGTTTATTATTTTGTATGTGTTTCTTTAGTTAGTTTCTCTGGATGTGGATTTTATTGTTTGAGAATTTCTTTTGATGGGATGTAGTTTTGTTTACACTGTCTTGTCTATCATGGCGCTGAAGACAGGATAATAGCGAGGATTGTACGCATATAAAATCGATTCAAGCTAACCAGTAGGCCTTATTGCCTACTGACCGTTCCAAGTCGGTAACCCTGTCTTCACCAACCTTTCTGTTGTTTTTTGTCTCTTTCATTGTAGTTTCAAGTCCTTGTTTGCAGTACAGTGCGGACCTACTATGCCATTGCGCTCGTACGTTGTGGTTTATATATGACCCTATATCTCATTTTTGTTTATTTCACACTGTGTTCAAAAATATCCACTTTATACAAATAAATGACAATATTCACTGTATGTTAATATTAACCATATATTCAATAATTTCACTCTTTAAAATGTCACTGTTTTTCAGTGTCCACAATATGTCTGGTTAATTATGACCAACGGCTCACAATGTTTCTCTCTATTGCAATGTCATCACACTGACCAGTCAGTGCCCTGCATTGTTTATAATCACATGTATAAACACTCAGGTATACATTGCTTCACTGTTCTTTATAGTTCATCAGGCTATATTCACAACCTGAACACTTTTCATAATTCATGTCAATACATCTTATTATTTCGGTATAAAGCATTCCCCCCTTGGAGTTTGTTCTACTTCCTGATCCGATTGTTTGAGTTCAGTGCTGCGAAGGGAGGCTAAATAATGTTTTTGATAATTAAAGCTGACCAGGGAGTTAATTTAAATGTGTTTTTAACTAATATTTCATGACCTGTGGCCTTGTTCAGGGTCACGTACAGATATCCATCCTTTCTACTAAATATAAAGTCATTGTTGTTTGAATAATGTTTGTTAGATAATGTGGGTGGTTTTCCTGTAAAACCGCCGTAAGTGCAATAATGACCTGTGATATTTCTGTGGGTTTTATCAACATGGCATTTAATGTCCCCTGTTTTAAAGCTCGAATGCCTTGTTAAATTTGTCTAATTTTATGCGTATTTCTGTGGTTAATTCTGTTTGATTAAAAACCGTTCATTTTAAGGTATCAAAACGATTTATTGTTTTGCGTAGTGCAAATACAATTTGGGCAGTCAGTACTTTAGCGTGACCTACAAACTTGAGATGTGTTCAAATCGTGAGTCTTCTGATTTAATTAAGGATGCAAATCTATTTTCCTCCCTAGCAAATGTGGTTGTAATGTGTTGACAGCCTTATTAGATAAGTAATTTATATGTCTAGATAGCGTTTCAGCATTTTTTTTCCATGCAATCCCAAATAAAGATTACCCTATGTCTCATTTCGTGGTCCGAGTATTAGCTTTCCAACCCCTTCTCTAAGAAGCGAAAACGGGGTTGGCTGGGACATGAAATTCCTTTATTTCGGCTTAGAATTTAAGAGGTAATCGCATTTCTTTCAGTAAACAATGTTTTTAAACATGTTTTATTGTCGAAATAGCCCTTATAAAATCCTGCTAATATAGGCTTTCTCATCGCTTAATGGAACTAAAGACGACCCACGTAATTTGCTACAAATGGCAAAAGTGCTCGCTTGCGTTTAGATTACCAATTCAGGGATTGTTTGTGAGATCATATAGATGGTTTCTAATTTTTTTTTATCGTAACCCTGATCTTCTTTCCAAATACAAGTAATTTAAGAACTCTTCTGCGACAAGGACTGTCACAACCTGACATCTATGGTGATGTCATTTACAAATGTCGTAAGATTCTTGGTCATGATCACTTTCATGCTTCTATCCTTGTTAAACTTGATGATGAACTCATTTAAGTTCGCCACTTTGCTTTCCTCTTTAAGGTGACCGGACAGGACACTCTATGATGACGTCTACCTAAAACCGAAAATGACAATGCGTTTGATTTTTGTCTGCGGTCTTGTCTTGTGTCTGTCGTCGAGAACCTTCTTTGTGGCTTTCTAGGCTATTGTGTTTTTGTTGTATTTATATATACACGAGCATCTTTTTGTTTTACTTATATTGCCTATTAATGCTGCCTTGTTGGTTAGAGAAGAGTTCATGGCAGGGATTTCTTTATTTACACTGTCTCGTTTAATGGGATGACAGTAGGGTAAGTGTGAGGTTTGGTGCACCCTAACAACTGGTTTGAACCACCAGCGGCCTTTTTTGCAACTGACCGTTCAAAGGCGGTAGCCCTATTGTTAACCCTTTTGTGCTTGTGATGTCTTAATTGGCCATGTATTCATCTTTAAGTTTGTTCTTTGCTTCTGTTTGCTTCTGTTTGTGTTTGTGGTTTACTGTCGTCCTTGAATGCTGTTCGATTTTTATGTCTATATTCTAGTAATTTAACGTGCGTTTGTTCAAGCAAGGTATTTAATTCATCAACACTTTTCTCATCAGTGGGACAACCTTTGCATGACGATACAAGATTGGCGTAAAAGTAGTGTTCGTAGAGAGTTTAATTTGAAAAGTGAGTTTCCATACATCAGACGTAAATTTGACCTCCTGGAGATCTAAAGTGTATGCCATATTGAAGTCTTTTAACATCTGCTGTAACTACGGTATGTACTGTGAGAAGCAACATAATCATCAACGTCTATGACCAGAGTCGTATAATTAGAAAAATTAATTCTAAGTACCGATGTGCAATTTGGCAATCTTTTTTTTTGTATTTTTCTATTTATAACATGTGTACATGAATGCGCAGAGTTTTGAACAGTGAAACATCGCATACAGTTTAAACTTCGACTACCAGAATGTAACCTACTTGCGTACACAGCTGCTACAATCAATCATTCGTAAACTGGTATATGTATCCCACCATATCGCCTTATTTGCGATGAGTGTATGTTGCGCGCGCATGATTTTAATACGTGGTATTGCACGTAAGATGAACGGGTGATGTCTGAATCAGTGTATTTCCTACCAGGAATGCGTGCTTGAAGTTATATCACACAACGGTCTAATTTGGTACCAACTGAAGTCCATATTAGGATCCGTGATCAATCTTATTAACTGTGCGGTATTGTATCATCACTTGTGTGTGTGTGTGGTGTCCTTATTTGGAGCGACGCTTGAAATCACATAAGGTAGTATATTTTTTTATCTGTAGTATATATGTTTAGCTGTAGTATATTTAGTTTAGCTGTATGATGTTGTTATATCAGTGGTTATTTGTGTGGAACAGGCGCATGCCATATGTGGGTCGTCTGAAACAGTTGTGTGGTTTGAATATAATTATATTTGAGTGGAACTGAATATTCTACTTCGAACTGTAGTATTTTTGCTGTAGATAATTAATAATATTTTCAGCATCCTGCCAAGTCGGTGTTTTATGAGTGTTAGACTATTCAACGAGAAATTGTTTTCGATTATTTACATGTCTGTGTTTCAGCAACCTATTTACTAGAAAAGATGTTTTTTGTGGGTTAAACGTGGTTCACCTTGAGTTTGAGTGGGTGGAGTTACGTCATCATTTCCAGTTTCTTTGTCTAACGGTTGATAATCTCTTACTGCACATTTTGAACCTATTTACATGAACTGGGAGCTTCATTTGTTTATTATCGACCGTGCTTCGTAATTTGTAGTTTCCTTTGTCTAAAACTGGTGTTATTAATACGGACCTACCCACTTTTTTAATAACCTTTTGCTTTGCCCAACAGGGAAGTGATTTTGTTTTAAATACACTAAATCGGCGGTGTTAACATTTGGTGTTTTAACTGAAATATCATATTTGAGTTTCATTATTTCCTTTGATTTGGTGACATTTTCTTTGGCAATTTCTTCTTGTATAATTTTAATGCGTTTTAATAATCGGTCTGTGTACGTTTTGACTTGATTTGTAAGCCCTCATTAAAATCAAAGATATATCGATTGGAAGTTTCATTTTCTTTCCAAACACAATTTTATATGGTGAAACTTTTGACGACTCGGTACACGGGCTGTGCCTAAATGCCATTAAACACCGGGTAGAATATTTATCCAATCTGTTTGATTTTCTTGACAATAATGACGTAATGATTGTACCAAAGTGCTATTGAGACGCTTGGCCATGCTGTTTGTTTGTGGGTGATACGGACTGGTATTGACCGTTTTAACATCAGAATATTGACATAGTTGTTAGACAAGTTTTGTCAAACAAATTTGCCGCGCAATCAATTAAAATAGATTGCGGTGGACCGTATATTGTATATTCTTCCTTATAAAGAATACCGGCTACCGTTTCTGCTTTTTGATCTTTAGTCGGAAAGGCCTCGGGGTAACGTGATAAAATGTCTACCACTTAAAGTATATTTTGATAGCCTTACTTAGATTTTGACAAATTACATAAGAATTCCATATGCCATCTCGTAAAAGTGTCTTCAACTTGTTATGGCTGTAATGGTGCCTTTCTATAGTTTGTGTCACGTTCGAGTTCTTGACATAATTTGCTGGAATTTATATATGTTTGTATATGTTGATATATGCCGTGAAAGAAATATGTTTGTCTCACTGTTTGGTATGTCCGTGTTGCTGCGCACTTACATTATCTACAATTTCCTCAACGCTGCTTATATGAAGGGTATCACTTTTGGTGATTGCGTTTAATTTTCGATAATCTATGCAGAGTCGATATTCTGGTTAATTTATCGTTTTCGTACCTGGTTTCGGGACCTTAAAAACGGGAGAGTTGCAACTGTCGTTTTCTTGAATAAATCCTAATTCTAACAGCTTATCTATTTCTTGATCGATTATTTTACGCATTCTTGGACTTACCCTATATATGATTTTTAAGTGATGGGCGTGGCATTATGGTCTGTTTCTATTCTTAACGTTACCAAGTTTGTACAACTAACTTCACTAATAGTAGTGGCAAATACAATATTTTTGCTTAATGTTTGTTCTAATTTCCTTTTGTCATTTAGTGACAATGTTGTGGTGTATTGGACTTTGAGTAACCTCTGAATCTATGGTATTTATTTATTTATAATGAATATAATCGCCATTTATTTTCCTTAATGTTGCAACGACGGTTATTAACCTCTTGAGTGTTGTTTTTTATTTCTGCTTTAAACCCTTTATTTTGCTTAAGACTTGTTGTACATTTCTTGATTTGATTGTGTGATGGGTGTTTCTGAAGTCTCTGCTAATCTGGCCATTTTAGGTAGTTTTGTGAGAGTTCTTGGTTGACTCATATTAACGCTTTTCCTAATACCTGGTAAAAAGGTTTTCCGTTGCCAAATTGATTAGCAAATTTTCAGGAATATATTAATCCTGAACGGCCTTGAACAACTTCCCCAAATATTGTTCAACCGTTTCTTTTTCAGTCTGTTTTGTTTAAAACGGACTTAACTAAAAATCTAAATTGCAAAATTTTATTACCGTAACCCTGATCTTCTTTCCAAATATAAAAGTAATTTAAGGACTCTATATAGGACTATCACAACCTGAATTCTATGGTTATGTGATTTATAAACTTCGTAAGATTCTTGGTCATGGTCGCTTTCATGCTATCTTTGTTAAACTTGTTAAACAGTTTATCAAAAGAGGTTATGATCCTATCATTTTGCAACGTACTGCATGCTTGATGGTGGGCCCTTTTACAGTTCGCCACTATGCTTTCCTCTTTAATTGTACGATGACCGGACAGGCTGTGGACCCTATGATGACACCTACCTAAAGCCCATTGGGACGGTGGCGTTTCATGTTTGTCTATGATCTTTCTTGTCGTGCCCTTAATGGTTTATTCTCTTGTTGCTCTGGCTTCTGCCAAGTAATTGAGTACCTTCATTGGGGCTTTCTAGGCTATTGTTTTTTTTATATTTTTTTTACACGAGCATATTTGTGTTTTACTTATATTGCCTATTGATGCTGCCTTGTTGGTTAGAGATTAGATCATGGTGGGGATTTCTTTATTTACACTGTTCTGTTTTAATGTGATGACAGTAGGGTAAGTGTAAGGTTTGGTGCACCCTAGAACTGGTTTAAACCCCCAGTGGCCTACTTTGTCACTGACCGTTCCAAGGCGGTAGCCCTATTGTCAACATTTTTGTGTTTGTGATGCCGTTTGCTTTTATTATTACTTGTGCCTTCTTGTTTGTCTGTTTGCCTGTTTGTTTCTGTGTTTTGTGGTTGACTGTCCTCCTTGAATGCTACTTTCCCTGTCCGATCTTTTTATATTTCTTTAAATCAAGAAATATTTTGTAAGACTTGAACCTGGTCCAATTGGTAATAAAAGACAAGAGCAGCCTCTATCAGAAAGAGACTAATCATATCTGTTTGATAATTTTGTGATGTTAACTGATTTAACATACAGTACCTATCAAATTTATCAAACCATTTCGAGACGTTTTGACATGATTTCATGAAAATTGTTCTAATGTTACTAATGGAGAATATAGCCTACCTTGTGTCGCCATGGTTCTGCTTGTCGTGGAGGTCAAACTCGGTTGACCCTATATATCATTTTGCATTTACAACTGTGTCACTTGTGCAGTGTGGCGGTGGTGAAACATCTCCCCGTGCATGTGATCAATGTTGTTATTTTCACCCATCCTATAGAGATGGCGACGTTCGACGTTGTTTTAACGTGGTTTTGCGCTGTACTTTTAACAGTTTACACCTTATAAAAACATGAGTCGTATATGAAGAACACCAAAAGTCATTCTTTCTCCTCTTAAACTTCACTCTGTGTCTACTGTTTATCTTCACCAGGGAAATTCTAATATTTGTACTCGTAAATTATCGATCAATTTATCACGAAATAATCTTCATTCGGCATTTACCGTTCATATTCCTGGCACTAATTCTATATTCAGAAATACTGCTTCTATTAAATTAACACTACTTAAAACTTCTGTACTTAATCGATATAAAGTTAGACCACCAGTTAAAGTTAATAAGTTAAACAGTAGACGTACGTTCTATCCCTCTATCCTTAAGTGCAACTCGAAAAGGTGTAGTGCGTGTAAATACTTGTCGCAAAAGTCCACTATTAAGTCCACTACCAATGGTAGAGAGTTTAGTGTCAGTATACCTTCAGACATTAACTGATCGTCAAGTAATATCGTTTATGTTTTGACCTGAAATCATCCTAAATGTGGTATACAATATGTAGGCCAAACTGGTCGATCCATGAAAGTTCGTTTTCATGAACATTTATATAAAATGCGTCAGTCGAAACGATTTAAAAACTTTCTTTATACACACTTTAGGGATTGTGGGCAATATATTGAATTTGATAATACTGCTACCAAAGGTTACAAGATACAAGCTAGGTATATAGCTAAACTCATATGGATAAAGCATTTACAAACTCCTTATCCATTGGGGTTAAACGATAACATTTATCAAGAAGGAAACATTTCCAATACCCAAGATATAGATCCTTTTAGCATATTGTCTATTCGTAAACGTAAACGACGGTCACATGGTCTCCGGAAGAACCATAATCTTAAACGTAAATTTAAGAAAGTCTTTACTGTTGCAGACCTTTATTCTATTTATAAAAATTCGGGTAGACACGCCCTCCTTAGCAAAGTAGTCAGTCTGTCTTTTTCTTGCTTACAGAAACTTGACGAAGAAGCGGATGCCATTTATGTCCATACTAATCCATTATATGAGGTTGCATCTATTATTCAAAGTTACACGCACTATATTTTGCGTCCACATATAGATGCTCCATCTGACCATCAAAGGCATTTTTTGAAGATAACTTATGTTGATAAAGGCATCTATTTCATTAATTTAGCCGGTATTTTGAATGATATGCGGGTGACTGACAAAATTCCTATATATTTCAAGAATATTGAGACTCCTGTTATATGTTACAAGTATAAGAAATCTACTAGAAATCTTATTTCAATTATAATAGGATCGTTTCTGATCTTGAGATCGAGACATCTATTCCTACTGATTGAGATTGTCAAAATTCTAAATTTTGTTTCGAACCTGCCGGTCACATTCTTACTGGAAATCTTGATGTAATTGAGAATAAGAGGATTCGGCATTTAATTGCCAAAGGGCCTAAGTATCGCTTTCCATCTGATATTGATTTTAATGCCTGTCGCAATGGAATTGCGGGTTCTTTAACGGATTTCTGTACAAAGTTGTGTAAGCGAGAAAAAGCAGATAAACATGCACTTACTGCTTGGATGAAAACTATTTCAGAAATTGTTGAATTACGTATTTTATTTTACGAATCAAATCCATCCCTGCTTCCATGGCCTTCCACTTACAATTTACGACACCTTAAGAAGGGTATTCAGAATTTACATACTAAATTTGCTCTAGTTCCAGCAGACAAAGCTTCCAACGACTACATTATTTTAATACTTTGAATGCTGAGCTAGCGAGCACTTCTGCTTATCTAACTACACCATGTATCACGACCAATATATCAAAACTATTGACTTCCTGACTTTCCGCGATTAAAGAACATATTGTAAAATATTGCGGAAAGGCCTTCGAGAATCAGGAATCAATCTGTTTTGGTCTACACAAACTCTGGAGAAGTTCTTGACAAACTACGGAGTAAGCATTTTCATGCCTCTTTTCTAAGCACCTACTACTTTTCTACACTGTATACTACACTACCACATAATCTCATCAAAGAAAAATTGCTTCAGCTTATTCAGAAGACATTTGCTAGAGAAGGTACAACTTTTCTAGCTTGTAATAATGTCAGGGCTATTTTACTAACGCCCCCATTGATAAGTATAATATGTGGACTTGTACTGATGTTTGTAGAGCCTTATTTTTTCTTCTGGATAACATTTTTATAAGATACGGTAAAACTATTTACCGTCAGGTTGTTGGTATTCCTATGGGTACTAACTGTTCGCTACTTGTTGCAGATTTGTTTTTGTACTGCTATGAAAGAGATTTTATGTTGAGATTGTCACCTCTTAGCCAGGGTGAAATTTTTGATGCCTTTAATAATACTTCTCGGTATCATGATGACATACTCAATATTGATAATCCGTTCTTTGCTCATATGGTTACTAACATTTATCCACCAGAGCTCACGTTGAATAAAGCCAACAGTTCGGATACAGTAGCAGCATTTCTCGATCTTCATCTCTCGATTTCAAATGATTGTATTCAGACTAAAAACTATGATAAGAGAGATGATTTCAATTTTAACATCGTTAACTATCCACACCTGGATGGAGATGTACCTCGTGCTACCTCATATGGGGTGTATATCTCCCAGCTCATTCGATTTGCTAGAGCGTGTAATGATGTTATAGACTTCAATGATCAAAATCAAGTTATTACAAGTAAACTTCTTCAGCAGGGTTTTCGTTATCACAAACTACGTAGATCTTTCTCTAAATTCTACCGCCGCAACGAAGGCCTGCTGGAAAAGTACAACACCAACCTTAAAACGCTTCTGCGACTAGGCATATCACAACCCTCATTTTATGGGGATGTGGTCTATAAACTTTGAAAGTTAAAGGGGTCTGACGGGTTTCCTGACCGCTTTACAAATTTAATCAGGAAGTTCGTTAGAAAAGGATATAACCCTTTGGTTTTACAGCGCACTGCATGTTTAGTGATTGACCCCTCTACAGTCAGTTATTACGCATCAATTAGCACTTTTGCGATGACAGGACTACCTCTTGGGACTCTATGATTGTACCTACTGAAACCCAATCTAAGCGAGGTGGGTGCATGAGCTTTCGTTCCTCGGATTTTCTGGTCGTATCCTAGATTGGTTTTCTCTTTAGCTGCAACTACTATGGTTGTTCAGTACGATTCTGGATACATCCTGAGATGTTTATTATTTTGTATGTGTATCTTTAGTTAGTTTCTCTGGATGTGGACTTTATTGTTAGAGATTTCCTTTTGATGGGATGTAATTTTGTTTACACTGTTTTGTCTATTTGGGCGAGGAAAACAGGATAATAGCGAGGATTGTGCGCATATAAAATCGATTCAAGCTAACCAGTAGGCCTTATTGCCTACTGACCGTTCCAAGTCGGTAACCCTGTCTTCACCACCCTTTCTGTTTGTTTTTTTGTCACTTTCATTGTAGTTCCAAGTCCTTTTTTGCAGTACAGTGCGGACCTACGATGCCATTGCGTTCGGACGCTGAGGTTTCTATAGGACCCTATATATCATTTTGGATAATGGATTCGTCATCGGTCCTGTTTCCTGGCTGACCAACGATCCCCTGCTTAGCGGAGCGTCCCTTAAATTTGCATTGATTTAGTCAGATTCCCTTAAAGAGGCACTACCTATATATTTGTGTCCACCAATTGATATAAACTTTACTTAATTATAAAGAGGACTATAAAAAAGGTAAATGGCAATAATTTCACCCAATGTAATATGCGTTTTGCTGGGGAAAAACAGGATTGAAAAGATCGGATTTTTGAAATTGTATTCGTAATTGTTTTAGACAAGCCGATTGCGGAGATTTTCCGATCTTAATTCGTTTACAATCGGAACTACTTCGTCTGATTAGCGAAGAGTTCCGATCGATTCGTTTGCTATCGGAACTGCGCCGAATAGTTTGTAATCGCATTGCGCATGACCGAGAAAATCGTAAAAACTCGTAGTTCTCCGGCAGGAATAAACAGCTGGGCAGCATTTTATTCAAGATATTGTTTTGATCATAATTAATAATTTACAGAACTGGAATACGAACCATGTTTCTTCTTAGAATACTCATAAAATAGCTTTGTATACATATAAATGCAGTAATATTGAGTCTTTAATATTTTACATTAAAAATCGCGTAGATATAGGTAGTGCCTCTTTAATATAGTTCTTGCCGCGTCGCATATCAGTTAAATCTGCACTAATTGGAATAGATTCGCTTAATATCGCACCGACTCCATTGCTTTGACTTTCACTTAGATTAACACTATTTTCACTGGCAATTTCTCGAAAAGTTGATCCGTTATTTGCGTTACTGCTACTGTTATCTATAAAACTGCTACCTAATACCGTGGGACAATTTATAGGAATTTGTTCCAATTGTCCTGGAGTATAATCTAACGGATCAGAATTTTCTTTGCTTGCTGGATTTTCTGAATTTAAAGGTTGTTTCTTAGAAACAGTTTGACTATAAATTGGCGGATTATCAAACTGAAGTTGTCTGCTCGGGTTTCGATCTGAAGTTGCCGGAGGTGTTAATAATTCGTTATAATGTAGTTTATAATGAGATCTTAATTGTTGAAAATTCTTGCGCGATGTAGTTAATAATTCTGAAACTTTCTTTATTGTTTCTGAAGAGCTAGATTTATTTTTGTCCGTTTTTGATCTCAAATCATAATTATGCGTCATGGTGTGTCATTTTTACACCGCCGAATATTCACCACTATGTAACGTTAACCGCGCCTCATCTTTCGACAAGAACCGTGGTCCGTTATTTTACCGCGGATATTTTTAAACCGTTTATCTATAATTGTTTAAACCGTTTCTTCATAGTTGTCCTTTTATCTTACAAGGTAAACAAGTACATCCGACACTGCATCTTCATGAATGTATTACACCACCCTAACAAATAATTATATGTATCGTCTTATCTATATATTACATTATAACTAAAATAAAGCATTTTTCCAAACACATGAGGTTATCTTCCCCTATTTACTACGCCGTGCTCTGCAAGTATATATTCCTAACACATATTACATACCATCCTAACGAGCACCTCCCAATCATCTCTCTTCGCATCTCCGGGTTCTTACGTTTATATTCATTTCCAAGACAGGGGTGTATAACGTGAAGCTAGGTATTAATTTCAAGCCTTTTACAAATCCTACTGTGTGTGTAGTTTAAATGTATAATGTAGCTGTATATGATATTTGCTTACATAATATTACCACTCTACCACTTTGCTAAACTAATACCAGCGCGGGCACATAAAGCGCTCGTTTATAGTATTAATTGGTTTATTTTTCGCTTTTAAATAATTATTTTCCACAATGTATTTGCTTGTTTTTGTAACTTTATGTACGCGTATGTATGCTGATAAAGGCGATAAAAGCCGAAACCGTTCGATTACATTTGTTGATTCTGTTTGGTTGATACTTTGTCTCTCTCACACACACACACACACACACACACACACACACACACACATATATATATGTTAATGTTACAACGTATGGGAATTGTCATTTCAGTATACGTTAGTTTTCTTCAATGTTTAAGTTTCCTAAATGGTTTGTTCTCTTTTGGCTTTGGCTTCTGCCATGTCATTGAATACTGGCACTGTGGTTTTGTAAACTTTTGTTTCGTAATATTCATATAATACATGCTCATTTTTGTGTTGAAATTATATTGTCTAGTAATGCTAGTTCGTTAGAGGATATAGCCTGGCGGGGATTTCTTTATTTACATTGTTTCGTTTTTTTTGGGAATGACAATAATGGTAAGAGTGAGGCTCGGTGCACCGTAGAATCGGGTTAAAACCCCAGCGGCCGTTTTTACCACTGACTTTTCCAAGACGGTGAACCTATTGTCAACCTGTTTGTGTTTTTGATGTCATATGTCTTGCTTCTTATTACATATGCCAGAAATAGAACAATTAGAAATGATCGATGATGTTTAATGTGTACCAATTAGAAATGAGCGATGCTATTTAATGTGTACCAATTAGAAATGAGCGATGCTGTTTAATGTGTACCAATTAGAAATGAGCGATGCTGTTTAATGTGTACCAATTAGAAATGAGAGATGCTGTTTAATTTGTACCAATTAGAAATGATCGATGCTGTTTAATGTGTACCAATTAGAAATGAGCGATGCCGTTTAATGTGTACCAATTAGAAATTAGCGATGCTGTTTAATGTGTACCAATTAGAAATGAGCGATGCTGTTTAATCTGTACCAATTAGAAATGAGCGATGCTGTTTAATGTGTACCAATTAGAAATGAGAGATGCTGTTTAATGTGTACCAATTAGAAATGAGCGATGCTGTTTAATGTGTACTTCTACAGATATTGAAGTTGAATACCAGTTTATTTTAATTTGTCACTTGTACATTGATATTCGTAAATCATATATAAAGCCATACTATTACCGTCGCCCAAGTATATACATTTATACAGCTAATGCAGGCAAACAGTACGACAATTCTAATAAATTTGACAAAGTATATTAAAGAATGTTTTGATTCAAGACATTCAATTATTGTTATTTAATTATTAGAATATAGGTATATATATCAATATATTCATATTTCTTTGGAAGTACCTGAAACAGGTATCCGTGGAGTCGATAAGTCATATATATTTTTACTAGTTGTCACAAGAAATTTCTGCAATTGCTACATTCAACAGTGTTCCCCTGTCATGTCATGTTTTGTATTTGTTTGACGAGATATGTTTGTATAAGTCAATACAGAATCTGTTCTTTTTTGTGTATTAACCTTCTACTTTTTGTTTCTAATGCATATTGTTGGTTGACTGTGTTCTGTGAAAGCTGCATTTCCTGTTCTAGTTTTATCTATATTTGTATGGTAATCGTCTTACAATTTACTCTCTTGTTAAGAAAAACCTGAATGAAATGTATTTATTATTATTAATATTATTATTTTATTATTATTATTATTATTGTTATTATTATTAGTATCATTATTGTTATTGTTATTATTATTATTATTATATATATTATATATTTTTCGTTATTATTATTGTTGTGGTTGTTGTTGTTATTACTGCAGTTTGCCAAATTGTTTTTATTGCATTCAGTTTCTCAGTGTAAAGAGAAATATAAAAAGATCGGGCAGGGAAAGTAGCATTCAAGGAGGACAGCCAACCACTAAACACAGACTCAAACAAGCAAACAGACAAACAAGAAGGCAAAAGCAATAATAAATACAAACAACATCACAAACACAAAAGGGTTGACAATAGGGCTACCGCATTGGAAAGGTCAGTGGCAAAGTAGGCCACTGGGGGTTTAAACCGGTTCTAGGGTGCACCAAACCTCACACTTATCCTACTGTCATCCCATTAAAACAGGACAGTGAAAATAAAGAAATCCCCGCCATGATCTAATCGCTTACCTAATATCTAAGGTTGATTATAGTAGGTCTACGTGATCTGCGTTATGACAACAAGGAAAGTTGAGCTCTTACTGATGGAGTGGTCTCAAATGTATCGATTATTGGATTAGTGGAAGAACGTCAGTCTACATATTGCGAGGGTTCAACGTAACACTGTTATAACTACATATATATAAAGAACACTCGATATGAAAAGTAGTTTAAGAAACCAAGTCATTCATAGGGAAAATATTGTAAAAACCTGTCTACCAAGGACATTGCGTGCTACGAAAGCAGATCGTCCCATATAACATGTCGTCCTTATGTCTCATGTGATCTTTTCCAAACATGAGAATGCTGTGCCTATTTATGCGTTTGAAAGGCAAAAAGGCTTGTTAAAATGAAAGTAATTCATAATCTATTTGATAAATCTGTATAATTTTGATATCAACATGTTGCTGAGTTTTTCATTCAAGTACATTCATTTAAAACAAATTAGTAATATAAATATATTTCTAGATAATTTTAAAATATGTTTATATTTACGATCTTTATCATAAACATGATATGATGTCTATTGTTGATTCAGTCATTCAATGCCATTTAACTAAATAACATGTTAATCATATGAATAATTCCGTAAACATATGTTATTGGATGTTTGTTGTTCTGGACAGAAACTTCTAGGGAGTTTTATGACAGTATAAATAATGCCTTGTGACATGATAAGTTGTTCAGTAGTTACTTCTGTAGTTCTGTATAAAGTTAAAATAAACATTGTGAATATATTGGATGGTTTTGATTATAACCATAAACTGTGAGAGGATGTATCTTAACAATGATTGTGCTATGTATGGTAAAATATATTGGAATTTTTGGACTTAACCCTTTTGTGTTTGTGATGTCGTTTGCATTTTTTATTATTTTGCCTTTTCGTTTGTCTGTTTGCGTGTTTGTTTTTGTGTTTTGTGGTTGACTGTCGTCCTTGAATGCTGCTTTCCCTGTCCGATATTTTTATCCTTCTTTATACTATATCAGGAAAGACTCAAAATAGATTTGGCTATAAAGAGAAACTTGACTTGACAGTTTGGATAAAGATATATTTGACAACTTCTATTAAAGGGACACTTGGCAATAGTATTAGGACTTTATTTTTAAACTGGATTAAAAAAATACTAAATCTAATTATTTGTATTCTGCCAGGGAATATTTTTCAATGTACTGTTTGAATAATGCGTTGATTATATTTTAAAAAAAAAAGGTTTTCTAGTTACATATTACCCGTAACAAATCTTATATGGAATGGGATCTCGTTTCGTATCCTACATTTATCATATAACGTCCCTTGTTAGCAGTGTCAAACACCCATTTACTATTCTATTGTATGACACACGTGTAATACAACCTGGAACGATTTTGATTGGCTGAGTTAAACCTGTAACACTACGCAAGTTTATTAACTGAAACTATTTTATTTATTACAAATTCACCCAGATCTGAGTCATAAACTTATTGTTTGTGACAGCTTATAAAAATAAATGCACGTTATACAAAACATTGTTGTTGGTTTGTTAAAAAGTTGGCGTAAACTGCTATTTTATAAAAAAAATATACAACTCTTTTATACGCAACGTCATGTTTGAGACGCGACGTCACGACGTCACATATTTTATGACGTTTTGGCGCTCAAGTGTGTCTGACGTCATGGCGGTTCTTTGTGTATCTGAATTAATTTTTACTAATTTCATTGCAATATTATGTGATAAAAAGGATCTTAAACTCGTTCCCATTCCATATAAGATTTATAAAACTCGTTATGAATTATTTTTAATTTTAACTCGCCAAAAGGCTCGTTAAAATTAAAATAATTCATAACTCGTTTTATAAATGTTATATGAAATGAGAACTCTTTTAATATCCTACATATGTATTTGTCCAACTTCTATATTATTAACTGTTGATTATATTGCAACAATGCTATATTGAATCAGTCTAAAATAATGAAAATTAAAAATGCTATTTAGGTATAGGCAATATTCAAATTTGTCTGAATGGTGTTTTACGTCATATTATTGAACATGTTAACAATTAGGCCATATTTGGCGGTCGAATTTCTTTTGTGGAAGCGGCAGATCACATCAGTAAGATCGACTTTTTCTCACTTGACAAGTCGGGCTTCCAGTGGGATTCGAACCCACAGAGGTGAGGGGCGAGACAGTTTTAGACTTGTATAGGCGACAAAATGAGACACATGCGTTCAATAAACAATATCTCAAGGTAGATGTTTTCACTTATCGTTCAATATTTTGCTTTTCAAAATTCGTTTTTATTATTATTATTATTAGTATTATTATTATTATTATATCCCAGATAGCATGCATATGTTGGGCCAACATCAATATCATCACTTTCGTTTGCCCGGCATTGGTCTTTTACGTTTGGACCCTTTGATTCTACGAATATTAATAATAACATAACTATTTTCGTATTTTTAGAATGGAACATTTTTTCACTTTTAAAAGATTCAATATTTTTTCTTTTTCTTTTTGAATATTAATATATCACTATGATCAGAAGTTCAGATTGTTTACGCAATGGTACCTGTCTTTGTTTACGCAATGGTATCTGTCTTTTTTACGCATTGGTATCTGTCTTTCGCTAAATCGGATATCTTGGTTCTTATTTATATTATAGTTGTTGTCTGTGTTAACGCGTATTGTTATTGGTCGGCCGAAGCCGACGAATATATTTGTGCTTACGTGTGCTTAATCTTGAACGCTCGGCCAATCCCGTCATTCTTCGGGATCCCGCCTCGTGTGTATCACGGCTATTTGTTATGTAAAATATCTTGACTTTCTGTTAGCCGGAAGACAACGGCACAGAAAATAGTGCACTGTTGCTATGTAAACAATATGGGCGTTAGCCACACATGTTGATGTATAATTTGCGTTGATTGTTTGCTTTTCACAATGCAGATGAAGGTTTTCTCACTGCTTTCATGTAAATAAACTACTGATGGAGCAATCGGACTGAATAACATTGCAACATTTGGATGATAACTTTGATTTTGAATGCAAAATTGTTTTAGCGGTTTTGGCGGGAATCTAAGGCGTGATGACGTAACCAATATGGAAACCTGCGTATTACATGCGAAACAGTGTACGAGAAGTTGCGAATGACATTTGCTAAGTGCCAGTGTAAGGATAATTATTAATGGAGGACATTTTTTATTTTCCATCTTTACTGAATTGAGTTAATGAACTGACATGATAATAACTATGCACTTCGAATATAAATGCTAATTTAACACTATACATTGTATGTACACTTTCCGAAAAACCAGCTTTGTTTGTATCAAGTGTTTACCAAAACTGTAAAAACGTGTATACAATGCGGCGCTTTATTCATATATTGGTAAATGATAACTCGGGAACCAGCCTACAGTGATAACTTCTATTTTAAGAATACACTGATGCTCCATAACCAGCCGATTAGCAGCTTCATATCGAGAGCTATTTTTAAAACAGAGCCTATGTTTTATGCTTCTTACGCTATCAGGTGACATTCATCCTAATCCAGGTCCTGACATGATACATACGTCATCCAGCTCAAACTCTACTAACGATAATTCGTTTTCGTCCATTTTCGACATGTTACACTTTTCACAAAACCTATCTGTTGTTCATTACAACGTTCAGAGTATTTTCCAAGTTAGACATCCTAAAAACAGAACTATTTCGTTTTGATATTTTAACATTTTCTGAAACCTGGCTAAATGATACAGAGGAACTTATATTTCCGTCCTTTCACACACCTGAACGCAGGGATCGGATCGGGGATAGTCATGGCGGAGTCTTAGTTTATAGTCAAAGAATCTTTCTCACTTTATTCGTAGAAAAGATTTGGAACTAAACCGCTTAGAGTGTATATGGATTGCGATTACACTTAATAATAAACGTATACGCCTAGGCGTATTCTATAGACCACCTAACTCTGATGCGATTTACAGTAATACAATAGAAGACTCAGTAAATCTTGCCGTCGATACAGGCATAACAAATATAATCATTACCGGTGACCTTAATTATAATATGTACTCCCAAACTAGTTCGCGTAAAATTGAATCGCTTTGCCAACAATTCAGTTTCAACCAAACAATTAATGAACCAACACATTTCACTGAAAATTCGTGCTCCCTTATAGATATATTATTAGTTTCTGATAACGATATTTTGCAAACTAGGGGTGTAGCTGAACCATTTCTTAATCAAGATCAACGGGTATCACTGTCCTATCTATGATATATTTAAGTTTAGAAAAAAGAAATTTAAATCGTATACTCGACGTGTTTGACTTTATGATCAAGGGGACTACGATCAGCTACGGGAAATGATTGGTTCACTAGACTGGAGAGCATTAGCAAATGAGGACATTAACATGTATGCAAAACAGGTATCTGATAAAATCCTGGAATCAAGTGACGCGTGTATTCCGAACAGAAATATCAAAATAAGGCCGTATGAGCCATCATGGAATAAAAATACTATTAAACGACAAATACGTTCAAGGAAACGCGCTTACAAAAAAGCCAAACGCACTAACTAAATAGTTAATTGGGATCAATTTAAACGAATTCGAAATGAAACAGTAGCCCTAATCCGCAAGTCTAAACAGTCTTATTATTACACTCTCTTAGAAAATTTAACGTCGGGATCATTTTCTTCTAAAGACTGGTGGGAAACTCTAAAAACCTTTATCAAACAAAACTTTAAGCAATCCAGAATGATGATGGTAAAATTATCACAGATGCTTTTGAAAAGGCCAACTTACTAAACAACTATTTTCAATGTCAAAAGCTATTGAATGACGAAAACATTGTTCTTCCAACTATCTACCCATATGTAAATAACATTAGTCTCCATTTGCCTTACTTTACACCGCTTGAAGTTAATGAAGTACTGAAAATACTTCCCACGGGAAAAGCCGCTGGCCCTGATGAAATAAACAATCGCGTTCTTCATGAAATAGCCTAAGAAATTTCCCAACATCTGTGTGACCTCTTTAACAAATGCTTAACCATTGGCCAGTTTCCTTCTACATGGAAAGAAGCATTTGTGTGTGCTGTTTTCAAAAGGGGTGACCCGTCACAAGTACATAACTATAGACCTATATCTCTCCTAAGTGCAATCGATACAGTATTTGAAAGGCTACTTTTCAAATACACATCTAACTTCCTGCGTGATAATAATTTCCTATCTGCTTTCCAATCAGGCTTTATGCCAGGTGACTCCACTATTAACGCACAAGGCGCTTCTTCTAAAGCTAAAGGCGGCCGGCATATCCGATGACTTTCTTAAGTTGCTTGCTGATTACCTTAGTAACATGCGTCAACGCGTTGTCATTCCAGGAACGAAATCCAGCTGGAACACTATATATGCTGGTGTCCCTCAAGACTCGATTATAGGTCCCTTACTTTTTCTTGTTTTCATAAATGTCATCGTTTCTGAGATAAACTCCAACAATAGGCTATTTGCAGATGATACAAGCTTGTATATGATCATTGAAAATAATAACGAAATTGATAACACTGCTGTTACTTTAAATGGCGAGATTGCAAAACTTACAGAATGGGCAAGCACATTGCTTGTTACGTTCAATCCCTCAAAGACGGAATCCCTGCTCATATCGCGGAAACGAAACAAACTTTTTCACCCTCCTCTAATAAATGTTAAATCAACATATTACTGAAGTTGAAACCCACAAACACCTGGGTGTCTATCTTTCAAACGACTGTAGTTGGCACTCGCATATAGATAAAACTAAGAAAAGAGCCTGGTCTAGAATAAACATAAGAGAAGACTTAAACACCGCCTTAGTAGGAAATCTTTGGAAGTTGTGTACCTTTCGTTTATTAGACCACTCTTAGAGTAAGCAGATGTCCTCTGGGATAATTGCACCAATTTAGATAAACTTAAACTTGACAGAATACAAAATGAAGCGGCACGTATAGTAACCGGAACTACTAAATTAATATCTCTACAGGCTCTCTATACTGAAGCAGGGTGGGAATCACTTCAGACCCGTAGATCTAAACACAAACTCGTGCATTTTTATAAAATGGTCCATAAATTAACGCCACCCTATCTCTCTGCCTTAGTCCCTCCTCTAGTTAGCACGACCTCACTTTATAGCCTAAGATCAAGGTACTTGCTTTTCGTATCTGTACCAGTATGTACGGTAACTCATTCATTCTCTCTGTCACTCGCGAATGGAATAAATTGCCTATGAACACACGCTAAACAATATACTATTTGGATTACCAACGCTGTCTTACGAAATAAATGCATATATCGTTGAAGCTGTCCATAAGTATATTTTAGCAAGCAAAAGATTCTAATTTACATTTAGGGAGTATTTTAGTGAGACTGGATTCACTGTCAAACTCGATGTGTGGCCCAGTCGATCCTCGCAACATGAGGGGTAATGTCCAGTGTGTCCAATTGGCCAATCCATCTGTTTTACTTATGTACAATTAATCTCTCTTTCTCTAGCATGTGTTTTAATTAGATTATTCAAAAATGTCAAGTGTTTTTTCCGTCTTCTTTCTTTTTTTTCTATATATATAATCATCTATAACTTTTTGTTGTAACGAAAACATATTTAGGTTATCCGCTATGTAATTTGATATGAATGTAAATCATTATCCCCATGGAGAGGATCTCTATAAGCAATTGCCATGGAGAGGATCTCTATAAGCAATTTGCTTTCGTTCCAATCCATTTACCTATTGTATGTAACAATTGTATAATGCGTTATCTTTGAAATGAAATATGTTTAAACCAACGGAATGTACGATACGGTCTGATAATGGGAGGCTTTTATCAACAAAATATTGCTTTTATTACCTACACTATTGTATTTTATTAACATTATAGCATCTGTAATACGAGAGGTGATCAAAGAAATATAAAAATATCGGACAGGGAAAGCAGCATTCAAGGACGACAGTCAACCACAAAACACAAAAACAAACACGCAAACAGACAAACGAGAAGGTAAAAGTAATAAAAAATGCAAACGACATCACAAACACATCACAAACACAATAGGGCTACCGCCTTGGAACGGTCAGTGGCAACAAAGGCCACTGGGGGTTTAAACCGGTTACAGGGTGCACCAAACCTCACACTTACCCTACTGTCATCCCATTAAAACAGGACAGTGTAAATAAAGAAATCCCCGCCATGATCTAAGCTCTAACCAACAAGGCAGCATCAATAGGCAATATAAGTAAAGCACAAATATGCTCGTGTAAATATAATACAAAAAACAATAGTCTAGAAAGCCACAATGAAGTTATTATATGACTTGGCAGAAGCCAGAGCAACAAGAGAATAA
This sequence comes from Cyrtodaria siliqua, assembly GCA_037043455.1. NCBI lineage: Eukaryota > Metazoa > Mollusca > Bivalvia > Adapedonta > Hiatellidae > Cyrtodaria > Cyrtodaria siliqua. Next base: position 139,479 of record JAWPHD010004057.1, read on the forward strand.
ACCATTAAGGGCACGACAGGAAAGATCATAGACAAACATCAAACGCCACCGTCCCAATTGGCTTTAGGTAGGCGTCATCATAGGGTCCACAGCCTGTCCGGTCATCGTACAATTAAAGAGGAAAGCATAGTGGCGAACTGTAAAAGGGTCCACCACCAAGCATGCAGTACGTTGCAAAATGATAGGGTCATAACTTTCTTCAACTTATATTTGAACACTTTTATTGTGTAACTGAATCAACTATCTTGAAATTCTTGCCGAATATGTTGATTGAAATGTCAAGTCTAATGATTCCTTCGATATGAAACATTATGACATGCACTATTATGTGCTTCCTAATGTTGCTGCATCCGCATTTTTGAAAATGAGGAGAGAATGACATTTTGAAGCAAAAATCGTCAATTATAAAAATAATTGCAATACAAATTTTAACACAAATGCTTTTAAAATATCGTTAAAGGTTATAGTAATCCGATATGTCCATGTCTGAACGTAGAAAAGTGTAATATGCATATTTTTTTTAATTTGTCGATATTCAAGATTTTAGCGAAAATTAACATGAAATTCAACTATGAAAATGACTAAATTTACGAAAGCTTCTAATTCAAAACATTAACTGCAGGCATTTTTGCGACTTCCTCCGCTATAAAAAACAAGTTTCATAGGTTTCTCAAAAGAATAGATAGAAAAATATATAACTTAAAATTTAGGGGCAAAACACACACATTTGCAAATAATGATAAAAATAATATATTTTTTTTACCAAAGATATCTTTATAAGGTATATGATATACATATAGGATATACATCAACAATAACTGTTCATGTTTTTATATCACAAAATATGATTTAAATAGTTATTTTGGTTAATTTATAAAATTATCAGTAACATACGAGCAAATTTTCCTATTATCTGTCAATGTTTTAATATTGCGATAAAAAGTCGAGCTTTTAATTCAGCATCTATATTTTTGTCTTAAAATGAAACATACGATCATATTTAAATTATAAACACAGGTTTAAACAATTATGATATACATTTAGTGCAATTATTTGGTTTAAGGTAAAACTCCACGGCAACAGCAACATATAGGTCTAAAATTAGGAAATAGTGTACACCTTATTCAAAATGTAATTTAAAAAGAACCGCGTGAAATTGGATATTATTTTTAAATGCATACGTTCTAAATGACAGTTTCACATCATTAAATCACGTTTTTTTATGACAATCACTTCCGCTGAAAAAACCCATCTTAAACAAAAGTGTTCATTTATAAGTTGAACACCTCTCGTATATGACAAGTGTTTTACATCGTAAATTATTGGTATACACTACAAGCTTCGATAATATCCGTTCCCGAGCTCTGCTGTTTCCGATATTTTTCGTTACAAATACTACCGACGAATTAACGCTTTGCATCAAAATTGTTTTGTTCGTTAACTGTGTTCTGTGAAAGATACATGTTCATAAAGACACGGATGAATTCGACGAAGAGCATAATATATCCATAACGTAGAGTGATATGGCTTCTACTTGGAAAAAGTCAATTCTTAATATTATAGATGCACGTATTAACTTTTATAATGCTAACCCCTCTTTACTTCCTCCGACACCTAGGTTTTCCTTTCGTAATTTAAAATCAGGAATTCATGAATGTCATAATAAATGTGTTTTAGCTCCTGCAGATAAAGCAGCTAATAATGTAATTATTGTTTGACGCCTACATTACGTCAATGTTTTATCTCTGGAACTCGGCAGCATCAAATCGTATACTCCAGTTAATTCGACTGAGCATGATGTTGTTACCGCACATATCACTCGGTGCACTACTTTCAAGGCTGGTGTAAACGATAAGCAAAATAAACTGCCTACTATTTACTGGATTCCTAAATTACATAAAAATCCGTTTAAGGCTCGCTTTATTTCGAATTATAGTGCCTGCACCACATCAAACAACTCCAATAAGATAAAGTTTTGAATAAAGGTTAAGTTTCATCAATAAGCACTTATGAATTCTCTACACTATATACAATCTTACCACATCACCTTATTAAAGAAATACAAAAAGATCGGACAGGGAAAGTAGCATTCAAGGAGGCCAGTCAACCACAAAACACAGAAACAAACACGCAAACAGACAAACAAGAAGGCAAATGCAAAAGACAACACAAACACAAAAGGGTTGACAATAGGGCTACCGCCTTGGAACGGTCAGTGGCAAAGTAGGCCACTGGGGGTTTAAACCGACAACCTAATTTCTCTTTTTCAAAAAACATTCGCTAGAGAAAATACTATATTTTTGGCATGTAATAATAATAAAGCGTTTTTTACTAACGGCAGTTTAGACAATTATACTATGTGGACTTGCTATGAAGTTTGTGAAGCACTCATCTTCCTATTAGATAATATTTTCGTCAGGTATGGAACCACTGTTTATAGACAAATTGTTGGTATCCCTATGGGTACGAACTGTGCACCACCTGTCGCAGATTTGTTTTTATTTTGCTATGAAAGAGATTTCATGTTGAGTCTTTCACCAGATACCCAGGCAGATGTTATTGAAGCCTTTAATGGCACCTCTCGGTATATGGATGACTTATTGAACATTGACAACCCTTTCTTTCCAACTATGGTTGATAATATTTAGCCTAAAGAACTTCAGCTTAACAAAGCTAATATATCTGATAATAACGCTTCTTTTCTTGCTTTAGATCGCTCGATTGAAAATGGTGAAATAATTAGCAAAATCTATGACAAGAGAGAAGATTTTAATTTTGACATTGTTAATTATTCCCACTAGTATGGGGATGTTACCCGGGCAACTTCTTATGGGGTGTGTGTGTCTCAACTTATTCGTTTTTCAAGAGCTTGTACTCGAGTTGAGGACTTTAATATTCGTAATCTTTATATAACTCAATCAGGGTTACCGTTACCATAAACTTCGTAAAACCGTTGCAAAATTTTATTATCGCAACCCTGATCTTCTTTCCAAATATAAAATTAGTTTAAGGACTCCTCTGCGACAAGGACTATCACAACCTGACTTCTATGGTGATGTGACTTCGTAAGATTCTTGGTCATGATCACTTTCATACTATCTTTGTTAAACTTGTTAAAAAGTTTATCAAAAGAGGTTATGACCATATCATTTTGCAACGTACTGCATGCTTGGTGGTGGACCCTTTTACAGTTCGCCACTATGCTTTCCTCTTTAATTGTACGATGACCGGACAGGCTGTGGACCCTATGATGACGCCTACCTAAAGCCCATTGGGACGGTGTCGTTTGATGTTTGTCTATGATCTTTCTTGTCGTGCCCTTAATGGTTTATTCTCTTGTTGCTCTGGCTTCTGCCAAGTCATTGAGTACCGTCATTGTGGCTTTCTTTTTTTTGTATTATATTTACACGAGCATATTTGTGTTTCACTTATATTGCCTATAGATGCTGCCTTGTTGGTTATAGATTAGATCATGGCGGGGATTTCTTCATTGACACTGTCCTGTTTTAATGGGATGACAGTAGGGTAAGTGTGAGGTTTGATGCACCCTAGAACCCCCAGTGGCCTTTGTTGCCACTGACCGTTCCAAGGCGGTAGCCCTATTGTCAACCCTTTTGTGTTTGTGATGTCGTTTGCATTTAATAGTACTTTTGCCTTCTTGTTTTTCTGTTTGCGTGTTTGTTTCTTTGTTTTATGGTTGACTGTCCTCCTTGAATTCTACTTTCCCTGTACGATCTTTTTATATTTTTGTTTGATTATAAGCATATTTCAGGTTGTTGTGGAATAACTAATTTTAATCTAAAACTATTCAATCATGGCTCTTGATTATGTGCTATTTTGTCTACTACCAGTCATAATCTAACATCGCCCTCAGTCATAATCAAAGGACTTAACACCCCGATAACTTCACTGGAGGTTAAAATAGATGATATGGTGCACCAAATCTCTCTCTTGTCGTGTCGTAGTATCATCCCAATTAAAAGGGACAGGGTAAATATGTCAAAACCCCGTCAGGCTGTATCCTCTATCTAACACATAAGGAATATTTAATAGGCGACATAAGAAAAACACAAAGGAGCTCATGACTTTGTATAAATGTTTATTTATACAACAGCCTAGGCAGTCACAAAGTAAGTGTTCAGTAACCTTTAAGAACCAGACAAACAAGAAAGGAAGGGCACGACAATACAATATTACTCACAAACATTTAAGGTTACCTTCCTTTACAGGATTCAGGTGTCAGTGTCATCTGACACAGTTGAAGAGGAAAGCATAATGGCGAGCTGAAAACGGGTCAACCGCTAAATGTTCGGTGCTTTGCAAGATAATAAGGTCCTAAATATCATAAAATGTTTGAAAGAGATTGTTTTATTAATTACAAGACGTTAAACAGGAATTTTGGTGTAACATATGATGGTTGCAGTTATATTTTGACTTGATGGATTCCTTTATTGCTCAAAAAAATCTGGAAGTAAAACAAAACACCAAAAAAAGCATAGTGTTGAACTCTCACAAACAAACATATACTGACTTGTCAATGACGCACCATTAACGCCATATATTTATGCTGTTGGAATAAAACTGCAGAACGAAGTATTTAATATTGATACATAACTTGTCTTATATGTTTATTAGCAAGCTTTCTGACAAACAGTTATCCAGATATTTACCTTGTCGTTTAACATTGTTTACTATGGATAATCATCAAAAGAAAACTTTTCAACTAAATTTCATCTTGCATTAATCTGCCTCTTAATAAATTCCAAATTGATTCTTCTGGTCTTTTTATTGTTTGATTTCTGGCAGTATTATTCAACGAATGTTTCTGACAACATTTCTTTGTGCGATGTAACAGAAGAAACCCGGAATTCACGCGAATTTCATAACAAATATGTGGAATACACTTATCCCAGATATGCACGTAAACATATTAAATGTCGAATCGTTATATGGATTATATCATATTTCAAAATGTCTAAATAGGTTTACCATCATCCCATATTTAAATAATTTTACTACTATATTTTACATTATGTTTTAATAACTTTTCTTTTATTTCTTTATTCTTCAGTTTTGCAATATGACCTCTTTGTGTATCGACGTGCCGTAAAACACCATCCCATTCCAGTTAACTAAAATTCTAACGTTTTAAAATAATTTCTTTTGTGGTGAGTTTTCATTGACCGTGAGTATATATTGCGATCTGTAATTGACGAGTAGTTATTGTTTCGTTGAAAAGCCTGTTTCATTTAATTACATTTTGCCCTTCTGATGATCAGTTTAAAAGTAAGTATACTATGCACTATTATTCCTTCGGAATACACAGTAAGTTAAATTTGTCGTATCTTATCCCAGCCGTCGTCTCGCATGTCATCTTCATATTATATTTTATCATGTTTGCCTCGTCAGTCGATAGACATACATCAAACGTCGTTAATTTGTGATCAGCCACTTCCTTGTCAGTATCAGATGCGCTTAAATGAGACAGAAGCTGCATAAATAACTACCCTAATAAAATGTGGATGTTATATAAAGATTATCTCTTAGAATACTCAAAGAATAATCGTTAAAGAAAGAATAAATGCTCCTCCTATTGCACATTAAGGTAACATCCTATAATTGAAATTAATAGTTAATCGTTAGTTAACTGTAAACGTTATGAGTTTATCTTTTAATTGTTATTAGATTTTTTAATAATTTCAAATACTCGCTTCCCAACAATGCAACATGGAGTCCGGTATAAAGCTGCTTGTTTCGTAATAGATGGAGAATAAATAAAAACAGATATAAAAGCCGAACAGGAAATGTAGCATTCAACGAACCCACTCAACCAAAAAACGCTCATTGAAACAAAAAACAATTACGAGGAAAAATAAGAGGGTTGGAAATAGGGCTACCGCCTTGGAATTTTCAGTGGCAAAAAAGTCCTGTGCACAAAACCACACTCTAATCCTTGTGTCATCCCAATAAAACACCTAAGTAGATATAATTAACGATATTGAAATTATAATTATCTCTCTTGTCATAAATATTTTGCTTAATATTTTCCCGTTTTCTAATTTAGTGATGCAAGTCGAGAAAGAGACAGTATCCCAACTATAACATTTGTTAAGCTGAAGTTCTTTAATGTATATGTAACAATAAGGATTAGAACGCTCTTGCTGTCCATTACGTGGTCCCGCCTTAATTCCAGGAAGTGATGGGAAATCTTATATTAGCAGGATTTATAACGTATATTTCGATGATAAAACAGGTTTAAAAAAAAAGACTGATAAAACTGCGATAAACTGTTTAATATTACCAGTTAGATGTTTTAATTTCACAATATGTAAACTTTTTCAACCGAAATTAAGGTTTTATTTCATACCCCAGCCATCCCCGTTTTCGCTTCTTTGAGAATGGGTTGGATGGGACATAAAAAAGAGTATGATAATGGACCTTTGGAAACGGCCGAGTTAATAGTCGGACCACATTTTTGCGTCTTCATCTCGCGTTCACGGTGGATTTGTGAGACGTTGTTAATAACTCATGACTGCAACTAAGAATATACACGAGTTCATTTTTCAACCGCCTTCTTTATTTATTAAGCATCATATATTCAATACATTCAACATATTATGTGATATTATTAAAAACATTCATACCATATGTAAGATTTAATATAATGACATTCATATGCATCTTCATATTATTTATAAGCAAATATCTTACACCAAGATGATTTAGCACTGACATTATTTATAACTTTAAATATCGTCACATATGGTTTCTTAATATTCAATAATAGCAAAACAAATATAGATTTCATTTACCTGCAATTAAGAATATACACGAGTTCATTTTTCAACGCATACTGAATTCAATATTATATACTACGAACTCGTGATAGTCTCAACTGCAAAGTAATTAATTCTATAACTTTTTAAGCCGAAGTTAAGGCTTTATTTCATACCCCAGCCAATCCCGTTTTCACTACTTGGAGAAGGGGTTGGATAGGGTATGCAAGTTAATACTCGGACCACTTAATGATACGCAAACTGATATAGTAATTAACTCATTTTTTCATGTTTTTTTAATTTTCTCAATTGAATTAGTTTGTGGTGCAGTATGGAGCTACAGTGACGGTGAGTTTGGATGCTGTGGTTCTACAGGACCATTTTCATCATTTTTGCTATAAGCGAAAACATTTCGTTGACATGGAGCATAAAGTTTGTAAAAACGAAGCCCCCGATTTATTAAAAAATGGTCCTGCCTTCTTGTAATATTATTGAAGAAGAAGTTGTACCCAGTTATATAAATATAATATAGAAAAATACTACAAACAAAGTACCTATAAAAGTCGAACAGGAAATGTAGCATTCAAGGACCACAGTCAACCACAAACACGCACATAAACAACAGAAACAGTTTTTCAAACGAAATCTTCTAGGAGTGAAAATGACCCAGTCTGGTTTGGGTCATTTTTTGTATGGCCATATAATGGGGAAACGTTGTCCTTAGAAACGGCTGGGTTGATTTCGGCATAAAGCATATCAGGCATCGGATTCACCAACTTTTTTTGTTTTACTGTTACTTTTTCTTAAGTTAGGAAACGTGTAAATAGTTCAATTTCTTAGTCAGCTTAGGATACAGCAACAAATGACAAAGTATCCATAAAACATTGTTAAACTATAAACAAAGTGCAATTTGAATTCGATAATAATACTATTTCTATCATTTAGCATTGTTCTGACATGCATCGTTTGCCTTTTTAGAAATTTATTCAGGGATTTTTATCAAGCTAAAATTACAATGGAAAGTCCCACAAGCAATCTATTTTTTCTGTTTACTTCAACATGTTTCACAAGTCCATGGTCAAAATCGAAATAGATGTACACAAATATATCTGCAAAAATTCTAAATACATAAGACAAAGGTAAAATTAAGCTAAACCACATTATTTTATCAAAACTGATGATCAGAAAAGAAGCTGTTACTATGCGCTTGTGGTGATTGGTTGCTATGATCTTCTGCAAGCATGTGGGTGATTATGTTTTGGTGACTGGTTCCATGAAAACTGCATGCACTTGATTTACACTGACTGCAGAATAGATACATTTGCAGTCGATATTTAATTAAGTTTTTAAGTTGTTAAGTACAACCTTAAATAAAGAAAGACATTTAAAACAGAAACTTAAATTAATTTCTGTTGGTGAAACACATTTCAGTTTAGTGTTTTGCTTATTGCCTACTGACCGTTCCAAGTCGGTAAACTTCCCCCCCCCCCCCCGCCCCCCACCCACCCCACCCACTCTTCATGTTACGTAGTGTCCTTTTCATTGACATTTTACATACATATGCTCATATTTCGGTTCATGGTGCAGTGTGAACCGTTTGATTGCTGTGGTTTATATACTAGGATCATTTTTCTCATTTAACTTTGAAACTTCGTTAAGTATTTAAGTAAACCTTAAGGAAGTGTTGGTGAAACCCGCGCCAGTTGACAAAGAATACTTAATTAGTTCCGGGTAGAAAATAACTATGCAAGGGAGTGAGACATTATTTTAAGAGTAATAATGGAAAATAATATGTTTTTCCAAACTGATTAGTAAATGCCATTTATATTTTATCAAATTAACATTATTGGTTGAATTGTGTTTTCGTTATTTCGGAACATATTAGGCTGGTGGAGAGAGACAATCTGCTTTTTCCTGGGTAGAACCAGTACTGAATACCTCCAACCATCCGTAAGAATCGACACTTTCGTCATTTACAAAATGAAAAATAGGGTCCTATAGAAACCAAAGCGTCCGAACGCAATGGCATCGTCCGCACTGTACTGCAAAATAGGACTAGAAACTACAATGAAAGAGACAAAAAACAACAGAAAGGGTGGTGAAGACAGGGTTACCGACTTGGAACGGTCAGTAGGCAATAAGGCCTACTGGTTAGCTTGAATCGATTTTATATGCGCACAATCCTCGCTATTATCCTGTCTTCAGCGCCCAAATAGACAAGACAGTGTAAACAAAACTATATCCCATCAAAAGGAATTCTCTAACAATAAAGTCCACATCCAGAGAAACTAACTAAAGATATACATACAAAATAATAAAAATCTCAGGATGTATCCAGAATTGTACTGAACAACCATTGTAGTTGCAGCTAAAGAGAAAACCAATCTAGGGTACCACCAGAAAACCCGAGGGACGAAAGCTCATGCACCCACCTCCCTTAGTTGGGGTTTCAGTAGGTACAATCATAGAGTCCCAAGAGGTAGTCCAGTCATCGCACAAGTGAAAAGTGAAGCGTAATGACTGACTGTAGAGGGGTCAATCACTAAACATGCAGTGCGCTGTAAAACCAAGTGGTTATATCCTTTTCTGACGAACTTCCTGATTAAATTCGTAAAGCGGTCAGGAAACCCGTCAGACCCCTTTAACTTACGAAGTTTATAGACCACATCTTTATAAAATGAGGGTTGTGATATGCCTAGTCGCAGAAGTGTTTTAAGGTTGGTGTTGTACTTTTCCAGCAGGCCCTCATTGCGGCGGTAGAATTTAGAGAAAGATCTACGTAGTTTGTGATAACGAAAACCCTGCTGAAGAAGTTTACTTGTAATAACTTGATTTCGATCATTGAAGTCTATAACATCATTACACGCCCTAGCAAATCGAATGAGCTGGGAGATATATAACCCGCAGCGGTGAGAGGCGAGAACACAGCGTCTTTACCACCCCGGCGACGGACCGCCTAAATGACACGGAGAATCGAGTATGCAAGTCTAAATAGCACTACCCCGGGAACATACAAATGAATTTATTTTGGGAAACAAATAAAAAATATCTTTCAAATATAGTGCTACGACAACACCATTACTATTTAACACACATTATCCAATTTTCATCTCGAACAAAATGTATACAACATATTTCTGTCGTACAAAACTTGCACGCGTCCTTGTACGATCCCTAGTCAGCGGACCCACGTCGTTTTAAATAGAATAGTACATATTTATTTATAATAGATCCAAAGAAGAGTACTTCACATGAATTATATAGGGAAGTTAATATAGGAAACGCTTATTGCAACTGATGAGCCATCATTACGTGGTCAGCGAATTAACTTTATACCCCATCCAACCCCTTCTCTAGAAGCGAAAGCGGGGTTGGCTGGGGTATGAAATAAAACCTTAATTTCGTCTTAAAATGTTTACATATTGTTTTTTTCCAGTAACATTTTTTAAACATGTTTTATTGTCGAAACAGCTGTTATAAAATCCTGCTCATATAAGCTTTCCCATCGCTTAATGGAATTAAGGCGGGACCACGTAATGATGAGTTATTGCATGCAATGTGTTACTGATAATCCATTACTAAAGAATCAGGCATAAAACATTGTCCAACCCTGATACGTTATGTCAAAGCGTGATCTATAGGAACATTGTCCAACCCGGATACGTTATGTCAAAGCGTGATCTATAGGAACACATATTGTGCACTATTATATAAGAAAATGACTAAAACACAAGTCAAACTGTAAGAATAAGCAAACCATATGTAAAACAGTAACAACCAAAATAAATAAGTCAAACAAGTCATAAAAAGAGTCAACATCAGCAATAGTATGTATGAAACAAACATGCAAAATAGAGCATTACGTGGTCCCGGCTTAATTCCATTAAGCGATGGGAAAGCTTATATAAGGAGGATTGTATAATTTGGACAATAAAACCCATTTAAAACAAGTTTGGCTGAAAACATGCGATCTACCGCATTGAAACGGTCAGTGACCAAACCGCCGGATGGTGTTTAAACTAGATTCTAGGGTGCACCAAATATCATACCCCAGCCAACCCCGTTTTTGCTTCTTGGAGAAGTGGTAGGATGGGGTATGAACTTTAATACTCGGACCACGTAATGGAGTGCCTCAGACAAATCTGGATATCTTGTTCTACTATACTAGTGTAATGTGTTTGAAATAAATTACGTTTAAACCAAATAAAAACAAAAAATATATTTATTTTAAAATTATATCCAAATTCGGGACATTATAAAGCTTAACATCTAGTATTTAGTTTTATTAGTTTATTTTTTATTACATTTCAAATTAATATATTTGCAGTGAGAAATCCAAATCTAAATACAATTTGTGCAGACCTAATTTAATTAAATATTAGCAAGCAAAAAGCCCGTAATAAAGATATTGCGTAAAATATAATAACCTTGCCGTATGCGATACAGATAATATACATATATATTGGTATATTGGCTATGTTAATTGAAAATGTTAGTAAACGTTTTTTTTTTAGTTTTTGTCTTCCAATTAAAAGATAGTAGTTATTGTATCTATTTTTCAGAAGCATTTACCTTTAAATAATGAATATCAGGCTAGAAGCAGCGAAGCTTTTCTCGTGGATATGCCGCATTACTCATTTTTGAATTTCAAGTGTTTTAACACGAAGTAGATCCAATTTGTACTCACGTGCTGTTACGCGCAAATTACAGCTGTCTTTTAAAAAAAGGGCTGGTTTAAGCCAATTTTGAATGTAAAACTAACACAAACAATTAATAAAGTAAGTTTATAAGTTAAACATGCCCATGGAATTCGTTTTGACCACTGTTGGCATATAAAACATAGTCCAAATCGCGATGCAAATGTGAAGATCGAAAATGTTGAGTTTTTTATAACTCCAAAACTACCGATTTCTCAAAACGGTCTCAAAAAATGTGCAGCCAACGATATTGCTTAAACTAACAGGTATGATAGATCAGTACCTTTACTAGCTTTCCTGAAAATTCCGGCAAAATTCATAAACATTTTTTGAGACCGTTTTGAAAGATGGTCACCCATTATTGTTACTCAAAACACACATATTCAAAATGGCGGCTACAAGGTAAATAAAGCAACAATAGAAACGTAAAATATGAATATTTTCTACTCACGGTCATAGTTATTTCTTGTCCCGGAAAAATGTCAGTAAATTAGACTTTTAGTCCTATAGTTCAACACATTTCTGCCTTTCTTTTAACATATTTACGGCAAAAACAGACGCATCTAGACGCTTAAAATCATTAGACTGCTACACAGCGTTTAAATATAAACGACTGTAGAAGTCCGCCATTATGTTCACCTGCGTGTTTCTTTTCAGAGTTTATAGATATCCCACCACCTTACTTTCCTTACTAAGTGACGCCTCTTCATTATGTTAACAATACTGAGTGACAGCCCAATATATGCATATCATTTTTATAGAACGGAGATCAGACGCTTGGCCACGATTTATTTAGCCGTAATTTACGGCAAATAAATCGGTGTTTGACTGTCGCTTGTATGAGTGAAACGGTACACGCGCAGTAAAGTAGTCTATAAAATTATTAGCATTCACTCTACTTTTTAAACCAATCAGACGGCTCAGAATTTCAAATACGTGCACCATTTATTCATGAAGATTTTACTACCAATTTGAATTGATGGAATCTTTCACGGAACGCATCTCTACGTGTCCCACCATATAATTTATGGATCCGATATTTAAATATTAAGATTTTGGTAAAAATGTAAAAAAAGAAATGCTGATTTCTGTAATACATTGGGGATATTTAACTAAAAATTAGAAATATATCTAATACAATAGAAAAAAGAAATATTGTAACCTCTTTGGGCAGGGAAAGGTCCAGTGATTAAGTAGAAAAAAGTCCCAAACCGCATGAGGTTTGGAAATGCCTTAATTTTGGGGCAAAATATATGTATTTTTGTCAAAAATCGCCGGAATCTTGAATTAATTTTTGAAATTAGTTTGAACATAAACTTATCAAACTGAAGCAATAGAATGTTGCACAGCATACATATTCAATTTTTTTCTGACACAATATATAACATATGTGCTCAAATATTGCCATTTTAGGGCAAAATGTTGAAAAAAATGACAAAAATCACTGATTTCTGTAATCCATTGGGGGTATTGGGTTAAAATATAGAAACAAATTTAATACAGTTGAATAAGGACATATTGTAACCTTTTTGGATAGACAAAGGTCCAATAATTAAGTAGAAAAAAAGTCCCGAACCCTATGATGCATGAAAATGCCTAAACATTTAGGCGAAATATGTTTATTTTTGTCAAAAATCGACGGAATCTGGAATTATTTTTGAAAATAGTTTTAACATAAACTTATCAAATTGAAGTAATATAATGTTGCACAGCATACATATTCAAGTGTTTCCTTGCATCATATATAACATATCTGCTGAAATCTGTTGGAAAAAAGGACTAAATCACTTATTTCTGCAATCCATTGGGGGTATTGGGTTAATATCTAGAAAAATATATAATACCAGTACAATAGAAAACTAGACTGTAAGCTAGTAGGAGTAACCCTCACCCCAGGGGGAAATTTGTACACCCTATTTTTCTGAAAGCCCATTATGTGTAGAGCATTTTGGAACATGTACGTGTACCAACTGGCGACTTGGACTTTACCACGTTACCGGCATTTCGAACATGGTACATAGAGATATATACAGTATACGTTATAAATAGAGAAATAGCGTTGAGAGTCTCTCTGCGTACGGCCACTGGGCCGACCCACAGATTTTGTAACACAACGGGACCGGCCGCCAGCCGTCGGCAAAGGTCCCCAGTACATGTGGCACTCGGTTGCTAGTCCATATTAGGGGAAAGGCTACCCGAGTTCGAGTCTCGAACATGGCACATAGAGCTATATACAGCTATATAGAAGGATTTAGCGTTGGGCCGACTTACAGATTGGATGACACAACGGACTAGTGGGCAGGCGACGGCTAAGTCCCGGCAACGCGTGGCATTTAAGCGCTAGGCTGTATCAGGGGGGAGGCTACCCGAGTTCGGGTCTCGAACCTCGTAACTCACCTAGAGATTTAAATAGTATAGTTATATATGTATAGAGGGAAATAGCGTTGAGCGACCTTCGGCCGATGGCTACTGGACCGATCCACATATTTCGTGACACAACGGGACCGATGGCCAGCCGTCGGCAAAGGTCCCCGCTATGCGTGGTACTAGGTCTCGAGGCCTTTTCAGGGTGAGGGCTACCCGAAGTTCGAGTCTCGAACATGGCACATAGAGCTATATACAGTTATATAGAGGGAAATAGCATTGAACGACCTTCGGCCGATAGCCACTTGGCCGATAGCCGCTCGGCCGACCCATATATTTTGTGACACAACGGGACCGATGGACAGCCGTCGGCAAAGGTCCTCGCTACGCGTGGCCCTCGGTCCCTAGGTCGTATCAGGGGGAAGGCTACATGAGTTCGGGTCTCGAACATGCCACCTAGAGCTATATACAGTATAGTTAGATAAATAGTCTTGAGCGACCCACAGCCGACGGCCGATGGGCCGACCCACAGGTTTTGTGACTCAATGGGAACGGTGGCCAGTCTCGGCAAAAGTCCCCGCGCTACGCGTGGCACTCGGTCGCTAGACCGTATCAGGGGAGGGCTACCTGAGTTTGGGCCTCCAACATAGAGCTATATACAGTATAGTTTTAGAGAAATAGCGTTGAGCGACCCTTGACCGACGGCTGCTGGGCCTACCTACAGATTTTGTGACACAACGGGACCATCTTGGACGCCTAGTTTGTTTTCTTTTTATTGTGTTACACCTAAATTTCGGCTACTATATATATGCATATTATACACAGTTTAATCAACATTTTGATATACAGAAACCCTTACTTACAGACGAACACCAGTTTTTAAAGCAACCTATTTGCACTAAAAATAAGTTTTGTTTGTAATGAATGTGGTGTAACGTAAATTACAGAATAGTTTCATTAAGTTTGAAGCGCTTCTCAACTTATATTAATAAAAGTACATGTATTATGTTTTTTACATGTTTTTGATTTAATTTATATTCAACGTTTTTAATGTACATTGAAATTTTAATTGTAATATAAGGTAACATAGTTAACATGCACGTTACTCACTAAAGCCCAACGCTCAGAATTGATGGCACACCTGTCTCATTTTGAAACTTATTGTATGTACCCTACAAAATCCCCCATGGGGGAGCGGGGTCTACAGCCAGCTCAAGAACTAATACATGATGTGTTGTATTTGTTCGGGAGGTTCTGTCATGTCATTTTTTAACAAATTCCCATAAGGTATCAGCTAGAGCAGGCTTGTTTGCTTATAAAAGCAAATAAAATGTCAGCGTGCCATGCACTCCTTGGAAACATATGATGAGTCAATGGCAATATCGCCAGGTGAGAGTAGGAATTTCCATAGAAGAAAGACGGCACTTTTTTTACCTCATCTGGCGATATGTCGTTGTAACAAGTATGTTTAAATTACTTCTTGATTTTTTTTTTCCAGATTTCGTTTATTAAAAACACACTTTTCCCCAACAAAAAAAAGCAGCATTTATCACCCTCTTATGGGTTTTCTGGTATATTATTGCACATAGGACTGCAGAAAAGTTAATATTTTTTCCGGTTTTTCTTTCTATGTACTTTAATTTTTTCCCAATACCTCAATGCATTACAGAAATCAGCGATTTTAGTCATTTTTTAAACATTTTGCCCTAAAATATAAATACTTGGGCATATATGTTATTGTAATATCTGATACAATTAATAACTTGGATATGTACAGTGTGCAACATTTTAATGCTTCAGTTTGATAAGTTTATGTTCAAACTATTTTCAAAGGATAATTTCAGATATTTTAAGCATCATATGGTTCAAGACTTTTTCTACTTAGGTATTGGACCTTTGTCTATCCAAATTTTACAATATTTCTTTATTCTGTTGTATTAAAAAGTTTTTTTCTAAACTTTAACCCAATACCCCAATGGATTACAGAAATCTGTGAGTTTGTCATTTTTTCCAACATTTTGCCCTAAAATGGCAATATTTGAGCACATATGTTATATATGATGCCAGGAAAAACTTGAATATGTATGCTGTGCAACATAATATTGCTTCAATTTGATAAGTTTATGTTCAAACTAATTTAAAAAATTACTCCAGATTCCAGCGTTTTTTGACAAAAATACACATTTTTCGCCCCAAAATTAAGACATTTCCTAACATCATGCGGTTTGGAACTTTTTTCTATTTTATCACTGGACCTTACCCTGCCCAAAAAGGTTACAATATCTCTTTTTTCTATTGTATTTGATATATTTCTAATTTTTAGTTAAATATCCCCAATGCATTACAGAAATCAGCGATTTTATTCAATTTTTTAACATTTTACTCAAAATCTCAATATTTAAGAATCGGATCCATAAATTATGCGTTACGAGAAAGATTCCTTCAATTCAAATTGGTTCTAATATATTCCATTCTTTTTCTAAAAAAATAATTCCAAATTTCTTCGATTTTCTTCTAAAAACGCAACGTTTTCCCCCAAAACTCACTAAAGCCCCAACGTTTCTATGGCACACATGTCTCATTTTGAAGCATAATGTATGTTCTTTCAGAAAATCATACTACAAAATTCCCCTTTGGGGGTGGGGAGTGGGGGCGGGAGGGAGGTCTACAGCCAGCTCAAGAACTGATTGTTATGGTTGAATGATGCAACATATAGAACAGCTAGTGTGTAGCTCAGTCTACAGTTAGCAAGGTTACATGTATAAGTCACATTTGAATTGGATGTTTATGTGCTTATATTGCAAGAATATGGTTATCTATTATACAACAACCAACACATTAATATATCTCTACATGTTTAGGAACCTTCTCCGTGAATTATGAATTGCAAATTGAGACATGTTCATGCATGTCGCAATTTTTACTATATATTTTTTGTTTTGTTTTGTATTGTTACATGCTGATTCTTTGTTTGTTTGTTCTTCGTTCTCAAGTAAGAAGTAAACAGTGTATCCTTTGCATCTGATATGTATTATACATGTATGTACGAATCTTGCTACGTCTGTTAAAAAAAATATATATGTATATATTGTATGATCACATGGGTCTATGGCTTACTGATTTTGAAATAAAGTGCGTCTTCTATAATAAAAAAATAAATATATTTTTAATTTGTCTTCGTTATTCTACTATAGGGTTTAAATAATATCAGCAGTTTAATAGTAATATGCAAAAAACTATTTGCTTTATAATATTCTTATAATTAATATTAATGACTGAACAGATGCAAGTTATGTAAAAAATAACCCAGTGGATTTTTGAGGAAATCAAGGTTGCCATAATTATGTCCTTTTAAAACCAGAAGACATTGGTTTGTTTAACATGCATTTTACTATATACTAATTAGTTAAACAGTTTATTAGCGTCGCATTGCTTACATGAAAACAACAACATTCAACTATGTACGTATCATATGACATTCCAGGCAAATCATGTCTTACCTAAATATTTTACACTTTTGCTGCATAATTCAATAATAACTTGCATAGTAATCACCCAGTGACCAGTTGATTACAGAACATATAGACTGGTGTTAATGTTCAACTTTCATGATGTAAGCTATGTGATAAATTAGCCTTCAAAACAAATTGAAAAAAAATATATATATATAAATATATATATACATTTTTGGCACAAACATTTTAGGATCGGCCCCTTAAAAATAGGATCAGTCGGGCAACCGGAAACACAAATCTATTTTTCTTTTTGGCTTAACAAAGGAAACATGCTTTATTACCGGTATATTTTAAGATAAATAAATTATACAGATATACTATATAGATAGAGAATAGTATACAGGCATTCCATATATTGTCCTGTAATTCCCTGAGATGCCAGTATTTGCCCGAGAGCTTATAACGTATAATACCTAATAAACGCAACTCCCCTAATAAACGCCCTCCCCCACCATTTTTTTTCAGATATATATTTTTTTAAAAGTTACCAAAATATACAAGTTAACCTATTCCATTCTCAATGGAACTCACAAAATCACTAGAAAACTTAAAATCCGATGCATTAATTGATTGACAGGCAGATTATTTATTTTTTGGTAAAATGGTAAAGAAAATCATTAAATAACGTTTGATTTAAAAGTTAAATTGTGTATTTTTGGTCTGAAATAAACGCCGCCCCCATCCTTTCAAAAATGTTACGCCTAAGGGGGGTTTATGCGGGATTATATGACATTTGATGAAGATACATAAGGACACGATATGAAATTTCCATATTTCATTCTATGTATGACATCCTTCAAAAAAATATTTTGTTGATTTTAGCGGTAATGGGAGAATAATGATTAAATGTTTATTTATTGTCGGATATAATAGCTGATTTTGCATGAGTGCTGAATTATTATAGAATTTATTAAATGAATTCGCAATGCGACGGCTTGTAGAGCATCACATAATGTTTGCTAAAGAGTTTAATAAATAATTGATGATTTTGTGAGATTTTATTTATCACACAAATCCCATACAAGTTGATGGTACAATGTGAAAGTAACAATCTCTGTGATGTCAATTTACCTATGCACTACTCAACTTTTATAAACGGTCACTTCTCAAAGAATTATATATTTTTTAATAATTCATATTTTCATTTGAAATTTTAACTGTCGTCGTTTAACAAATATCGCTAGCGATTTATAAAACGTAATCTGCCTTGATTGGACTAAAACCTCTTGATAAACTTAATAAAATATTGGTATGCTTTTCGGTGATTTCCAGTTTTTAGTAATCGTGTTATTTTCAAAAAACCTGGGTGACCGATTATAAAGTTGAGTAGTGTATAATATTTACGATAGCCCAAGTTAAATTCCTTTTAAAATTAACAGGACACTCTGTCGATTCATATGAAATTCCATGCATATCATATGGCTATATATTTTTCACGACCATTCTTTTTAAAAACTTTATTTGTTCATTTCAGAGAGGCATCATCTGGTCTCGAGATGCTCTTCGTTCTTCAAATACCAATGCAACCCTGAAAGACATGTGGATTTAACCAAACAAATTGACTGTACTGTGATCGGAAGATTCCGATCTCCAGAAATATTTTAATTTAATTAGGCCTGATTTAGCGGTCATGGGAGAATAATGATTAAATATTTATTTCTTGTCGAATATAATAGTTGATCTTACATGAGGGCTGATTTATTATAGAATTTATTAAATGAGTTGGAAAAAAGATACAATGCGACGGCTTGTAGAGCATCAAATAATGTTTGCTAAAAAGCTTATTAATTAATAGATGATTTTATGAGATTCTATTTATCACACAAAACCCATACAAGTTGATGGTACAATGTGAAAGTAACAGTCTCTGTGATGTCAATTTACCTACTCAACTTTTATAAACGGTCACTTTTCAAAGAATTATATATTTTTTAATAATTCATATTTTCATTATAAATTTTAACTGGCGTCGTTTAACAAATATCGCTAGCGATTTATAAAACGTAATCTGCCTTGAATGGACTAAAACCTTGTTGATAAACTTGATAAAATATTGGTATGCGTTTCGGTGATTTCCAGTTTTTAGTATTCGTGTTATTTTCAAAAAACCAGTCCGACCGATTATAAAGTTGAGTAGTGTATATTATATACGACAGCCCAAGTTAAATTCCTTTACAACATAACAGGACACTCTGTCCATTCATTTGAAATTCCATGAATATCATATGGCTTATATATTTTTCACGACCATCCTTTTAAAATCTTTATTTGTTCATTTCAGAGAGGCATCATCTGGTCTCGAGATGCTCTTCGTTCTTCAAATACCAATGCAACCCTGAAAGACATGTGGATTTAACCAAACAAATTGACTGTTCTGTGATCGCAAGATTCTGATCTCCAGAAATATTTTAATTTAATTAGGCCTGATTTAGCGGTAATGGGAGATTAATGATTAAATATTTATTTATTGTCGGATATAATAGCTGATCTTACATGAGTGCTGATTTATTATAGAATTTATTAAATGTGTTGGAAAAAAGATACAATGCGACGGCTTGTAGAGCATCAAATATTGTTTGCTAAAGAGTTTAATAAATAATTGATGATTTTGTGAGATTCTATTTATCACACAAATCCCATACAAGTTGATGGTACAATATGAAAGTAACAGTCTCTGTGATGTCAATTTACCTACTCAACTTTTATAAACGGTCACTTTTCAAAGAATTATATATTTTTTAATAATTCAAATTTTCATTTGAAATTTTAACTGGCGTCGTTTAACAAATATCGCTAGCGATTTATAAAACGTAATCTGCATTGACTGAACTAAAACCTTGTTGATCATCTTAATAAAATATTGGTATGCGTTTCGGTGATTTCCAGTTTTAAGTATTCATGTTATTTTCCAAAGATCTGGGCGACATGTTATAAAAGTTGAGTAGTGTATATTATATACGACAGCCCAAGTTTAATTCCCTTTACATATTACAGGACACTGTGTCGATTCATATGAAATTCCATGCATATCATAAGGCTTATACGTTTTTCACCACCATCCTTTTTAAAAACTTTATTTGTTCATTTCAGAGACACATTATCTGGTCTCGAGTTGCTCTTCGTTCTTCAAATACCAATGCAACCCTGAAAGACATGTGGATTTAACCAAAAAATTGACTGTACTCTGATCGCAAGATTCTGATCTCCAGGAAATATTTTAATTTAATTAGGCCAAATCAGAAACGCGTTTTTTTTTTCTTCGGCCTTATTATAATTTGTGTATAGTTGTTATTCCGTATGCCGCTTGAGATGTGTCCGTCTGATGGTGACTTCAATTATGCAATCCCGAGAGCTGAGCAGACGTTATTTTTCAAAGAACCAAAATGAACATAATTATATCTCACAGAGACTATATATTGTGTATTTTGCTGTTAAAAAACACACCAAATTTATACCATGTATACTGCTCACATACAAAAACTTGGTTTTCCATACAATATCTGGCATAATATTGAAGTAATTTGTTTGTTTGTTTGTTTGTTTGAATGGTGTTTTACATTATTTTAACACATTTTAGGTCATATATGATGGGGTTTTCTTTGTGGTTAGAGGCAGACCACCCCATTTAAAGTGAGTAATTTTAGTATGAAGTAAATTGCATTATTGTAGTATTTAATAGATGTTTAGTTTATAAATATAATATAAATAAAAATATTGTATTATTTATTCTTTAGTTCAGTTGTATTATAAAAATGATAAGCCCTTCACCTGGAGGATCTTTACCCAAAACAATTGCTATCAGAAAGTGAAAAACTGCCTTTGGGGAACTCAAGGTCATTTTAAACTATTTATCGTTTATTTAAACGTTTGAAATATATATTTTGTAATTATAGGCACACCTGGCAATTTTGAAGTGTACATTAGTGTCTCAAAACATGTTGTGCTGTATTTAGCATTATTCATCTGATAAATCAAATGTCACGGGTCTAGCCTGGTAAAGTAAAATTCATTGGGTTGAAGAGTGCATAAAAAATATCTGCATGATAGATATACTTATATGAGAACTCGTGTCGCCTGAACAGATCCGCCTTATTTTTTGACGGGTGGGTTGGGTGTTATGGTTGGCCGCTGAGGAATAGCCAAATAAATTGACTGCAGCTTTTTTTATTTAATATTTTGACGTTAAATATGGTGGTACTTTCCAAATGGCATTAACACACCAGGGGGTTTATTTTGCCCAAGTGAATACTATGATTCCAGATGGGCCATCAAAACGTACACCAAGAAATCGAAGAGCGGTCGATTTGTTTTAAATATAGGTTATTTTTCAGACTTTAAGGTGCATTCAATATTACAACCTTCACCGAATACGCAGCTGTAGATGGTCACCGACTCTCGATATACTGTTTGACCGACAGCGCGGAGTAGAAAATGTTATCATTTTAGAGTGTAATTTCGATAAAGAAATAACATAATTTTCGTAACATGTAGCACACGTCATGTACGTTATGCGCTTAAACAACATATTTTGAGTATATCCTTGTATTTAATTAAAAAAGAACACAAGTGATATCATTTTTAAACGGGGTTTAACAATGGCATATCTTACGAGTTATTTCCACTCGCTTCGAAATTTTAGATGGATGAATCTCGCAATTTCTCGCACAGTAAAACTTCTAAAAGTCAATACAGCTGAAGAGGACGAAACATAAAGGGAAATTGAGATTTTAATCGTGCAAAATTGTCACAATCTTTTAAATAACGTGATTTAAAATAAAAGAAAATGGCGGCCGTTTCACTTTTCTTTGACGTTGACGGAAAATGACGTACTACTTTCCGTTGTCATGTGTTGCTATGAAAAGTAGTCGGCGGAGACAAATAACTACTCTTCTTGCCACCCCTGTGTACTTGCATTGTGGCTTTCTAGTCATTTTTATATTCATATCGAGAGTTTAACGCGAAACTATTGTAACTCACTTTTAGAAAATTTTACAGGAGAAGCAAATAACATCTTATTTTCATCATAAATGCATTTAAGAACTTTTTTCTCTGTCATGTAATGAAGAATAAAGAAATGGTATCCATTTATGATTTGAGAAGAAAGGAAATAATTCATGTAATGCTGTATACGATATTTAAGAAACATTGACTTACAATAGTTTCACGGTAAAAATTTGAAGATGTAGATGAAAAATTTCAGAGCGAAACTATTTTAACTAAACAGTTTTAGCAGTTATTGATACATTTTTTCAGTGTGTTTTTAAATTCAATGAAAACTATTGTACAGTTTAGTTTTAGGCGTTAAGGTTCATTTTGGATAAACCTAAAAATCGTATGCAACCCGAAATCCCTTCTTATCTTTATTTTAAGTTTAGTTTCACAATTGAAGCATACAACAGTTATCATTATCTTCCTTTTACATAGATGTTATTAAATCTTTTCCTTCTTCATTAAGTTAAATGAGAACTAATTTGACTTTATAATGTTTTAATGCGAAACTAGTGTAAGTCAATTTTATTTTAAATAATTGATTCTTAAACAAATGATGCATCGAAATATGCTATAGGCAATACTCGTTATAGACAATACTTGTTATAAAGATCATTTAATGTAGGAAAGTCACTCGATTCAGACAAGATGAAGATACTAACACTTATATGGAGCGCAATATCTTGTAATTTCTTTATAAAGCTAAAAAGTGTTTGTAAAAATTACTAATGGCAGGTGGCTAACACGTTTTTTTGTGGCGATTAGGTTATTTTAGGGACAATAGGATTTACTGAATAGTTGAACCTCTAGCTTCTTGCACCACTGTCTCTCCTCTTTCGATTTAGGAGGTGGAAGGATGTGTGTTGTTTGCAGGGGGTGAGGTAGGGGCGTTGGAAGTAAAGACTTTACGAATTGGACCACATGAGCCTTCCAGTATTATTAAACTTGATTGAATAATCCCATATAAAATAGTGTCTTAGTTGCAACTGCAGAGTTTTGCATATATTGTAATTGTGTTAGTTTAAGTTGCAAAATGACTTAAACCTTTCCTGGATAGAACCATTCACTTGAAGAGGCACACGGCAATCTTGAAGTATTTAAACAAAATCGTGGCATCGGGTTAGTTTTTCCAAATATTTTGCATGTTTTAAACAATTATAATTAGTTCAATAATTCAAAGCAATTGTTTTTACATTTTATTAACTGTTGATTATATTACACCAACATTATATTTAAAACTATGACAGAAGAAAGATGTAGAATCTGAAATTATTTTTCCTTTAATACAATCATTTTCAAGCAGGTTAAAGTTGCACTTATACTGGACTTTGAATTCTTCAAGATAGCAAACCAATTGATAAAATATGTACCTTCCTACATACCTACATACTTATGAAATCTTGGGCAGGGAAACTCCAAATAAATTGTTTATTAAGGATGGCCTAAAGAGTTTATACCAGCCCTGACCTTTGATATTATACATGTAAGTATTACTTACTGCTTTATATAATAGATGAAACTGTCCTGGCGAAAAAGATTATACAGTTGTTTTTCATAATTATGTTGTTCATTTTCGGCTCCAATGTTAATATTTTAGGCTATTTCTATTGGCCATGAATCACCTGAACGTGGATACTAAGAACAATCGACATTCGCAAAGCAATGGGAAAACTTTCTCACCTTATTAATACTAGTAAATAATTTAGAAGGTAACTATTAAATAATTAAATAATTACCATGATTACTTATCATTGTAAAATACTTAAACACATGAGGGTAAGTAATATTAATAAAACAGTGTTGTTTTTATTTGAACTTAGAGAAACAACTAAAATTTCTTCTCAATTACCACAAATTCGAACTCAACAATCATTGTTTGAGAGAGTGATGTGTAAAACTTGGTTAATATTTTAACATTATTAGCGGTAAATTATAAAACAATTTGTCCACTTTACAGATAGAAATACTTAAATTGAGCTGGGAAAAATTTCAAAACATCATTAATTTTACCTAATTATATCCCGGAAAATAGATCCTGGAATTCACAAATAAATGAAAATCTGTAAATAAACCGCACTAAATGTTTATAATATTAATCTGTTTCGTGACTTGTTCATCCTATAAATCCTTTACACAGAAAAACGTACGTGCACATGATGTATCGTGCACATGATGTTTCGGCAATGTTTAAAAAGTTTTTTCACAATATACTTTTTTACCAGATAAACAACACAAGATACAACAGTTCATTAACTTCATATCAGTTTGTAAAGCTTGGATAAAAGGGGCTTGGCAATAATTATTAATTCTTCTGTGGAACCACTGATATCCCTAATTCTGTGATCCGAAGTGGAGACTAAAATGAATAAAAACCAACCTTATATACTTTCATTACCGTGTTTTTAATACAAATAACCTTTAATGTCCTAGGAATGGTATGCAATAAAACTCCTTAAAGTTCTTCAATCTTTATTTTAACTTATATTTCACATAAGAAACATAGACCAGTTATTATTACCTTCATTTGGAATAATTATCATGTAAATATTGTAAAGTTTAATGAGAATCAAATTTGACTTACAATAGTTTCGCGAAAATATATTTTTGAAAGCAATACTAATATAAATTATTATTATAATCTTAAATAAATTTGCAAGAAACAACATAATTGTGTTGGCTCTAAACAATCCCTTATATGAAGATTTAACCAAAAACAAATGCAAAACGATTTTAAATGATTTAAAGTTGAGTTACAATCGTTTCGCATTAAACAAAAAGGTATATGTGATACATTAATATGACACATTTTGTTTTTCTCCACCAAATTTTAGAATCTAGTTTTAATATTTTGTGACATTATGAAGGGTTAGTATCTGATATGTATTATGTAAAAAAATCATTTTCAGAAAAAGAAGAGTTATAATAGCCTTTCGCGTTAAACCCATGATACATCTATGTGTTATACTGTACTTATATTGTCCATTATTGCTGCCTCGTTTGTTAGAGAGTATAACCTGGTGATGATTTCTGTATTCACACTGTCCCGTTTTATTGGGATTACAATATGATAAAAGTGAAGTTTGGTGCATCATAGAACCTGGTTCAAACACCCAGAGTCATTTTTGTCATTGACCGTTCCAAGGCGGTAGCCCTACTGCCAATCCATTTGTGTTTGTGATATGCCTAGCTTTTTATTAACATTGTAAGTGTTGTTTGTTGAGTGTGTTTTGTGAAAGCTACATTGACTGCTTGACTTGAATGTATACCTACTTTTGCTAATAAAATGAATCTTTAACACAAAATATAAACAATTTAAAAATATAATTAAAGTAAGAAAACTTATCAGTTATTTACTCTTTTATCGTATCCTTAAAAAATGTGTATTGACTTCAAGAAAAGCGTCAATGCATATTGAAATAAAATTTGATTTTTTTATATTAATTATCACGTGATAGCTATTTTTATAATCAATTAGAATAGTTTCACATTTACAAACATATTCAATTTCAGCGCCAACTTATTCAAAGCGACACTTTATAAATGTTTATCAGTAATAGAATCATTCTTGTAAAAGTAATTGAAAAAAATAAGAACCTGGTAATTATATGTGCACATTTGTACAGAGAGACACGAACGGGATATGTAGCATTAAAGGTCGCATTCAAAGAAATCATGCATCGACTATAAAAAAGTGGAAACAATATAACGATTGAGCACTGCATTGGAACGTCAGTGACTAAACCGCCGGAGGGTGTTTAAACTAGGTTCTAGGGTGCACCAAACCTCAAATTTACCTTATTTTAATCCCAATAGAACAAATCTCCGTTAGGGTATATCTTCTAACAAACTAGGTAGCATTAATAGGTACTATAAATACAACACAATGATGATCATGTGTATGTGAATATATATATATAAACTAGGCTTAGAAAGCCTCACAGACGGAACACGACTTCTAGGATAACGTGATTTGCAAACCCCTTTTATTAGCTTTATTTAAAATTGTATGAAATGTATCATGCACAAGAATCTTACAAAGAATATAAATCACGTCACCGTAGATATAAGTTGTGATAGTCCTTGTCGCAGAAGAGTTCCTAAATTACTTGTATAGCTTGTAAGCAGATCAGATTTTGATAATAACATTTTGCATGTTTTTTCGAAGTTTATTAACCTTGCTTCTTATTGACATGACCCGTGTGGTTCCCGGTCAAATATGGCCACTACATATCCCGTTAGAGGGGTAGTCAGAGGTGTAGGCCCACCCCACCCACAAATTCATATTCATATTATCAGTTTTGCTCAAAGTCTTGACCCCTTCATTGTTTCAGATGCCATCTCGCTCAAATCACTAGAGCAGTGGCAGAAAAACAATAAACGTGACTCAAGCCTAAATGGAGTGTCTACAATAGAATTTGCAGCAAGTCTGCAGTTCTGCAGGTGAGAAGGTTCTATGCTCATTCTCCATATATTGATCTCGATGTAAATGGAGGATGAGTCTGGCATGTTCATTCCTGTTAGGCACCCATATAACCTTTCATGTGTTGGTGCGCTTTAAAACCCAATTCATTTCTTATTGACATTGTTATTGTTGTTTGTTTAACACGTGGTTTTTGTCGACTGTGCTCTGTGAAAGATACATGTCCTGTTCGACCTTTATATATACCTTTATGGTAACGATAACCATGATGAGAAAGTTAAAGTCCTCAACTCGACTAAAAGCTCTAGAAAAACGAGTACGTTGAGACACATAAATCCCTTAAGATGCTGCTCTGGGAACATCCCCGTCTAAATGGAGATGATTACGATATCGAAATGAAATCACCTCTCTTGTCGAATCTGTTGTTTAATATTTCCCGAGATGCAAATCGAGAAAATATGGGACTGTAGCAGAACAAGTATATTTGTTGACATTCTTTAGGGTAGAGTAAATCGTATTTATAATACTAGAAAATAAATGGTGGTAATGTTTAATATATAATCCAAAAACAAATCTTCGACAAAACATGCAATGTTAGTACCCATAAGGATACCAACAAATTGTCCATAAACAATAGTTCCATAACTAAAACATTATTATCGAATAGGAATGTAAATGACTTTCTAACTTCTTGGCGAGCCCTCATAGTGTAGTTGTCTAAACTGCCGTTAGCAAAATCACTTTATTATTGTTACTGGCCAAAAATGTCTTTTGTTTTCTCTTTTATAAATCTTTTGAATAAGATCAACACGACTTTTAATAAGATGCGATAATTTGTATAAAGTGTATAATATTCATAATTTATTTAAGAAATTTAACGTTAATTGCAAATTTTATCTAGAAGTTCCCTTGAATGTTTAATAGAACAACAACAACAACAACAGCAACAAAATTCCAGAGTTGTCATAAGCTTTACCACAATATCGTTTGATATTTAACGGCAGAAAGACTAGATGTAAAAGGTTTGGAGATGTTTGTAGTGGTGCAATAACTATCATTGGGATCCAGAAAGTATTTGTAAGTTTCTTTTAGCTATCGTTTACCCCCAGCCTTGAAGACAGTGCACTGAGTTATATGCGTGGAAACAACATCATCCTCAGTAGACTGAATAACATAATACAATTAGTGCTCTCGAGTTCAAGAAATAAAACACTGACGTAAAGAAGGCGTCTAGCAATGAAAAAGGTATTAGCTGCTTTATCAACAGGAACTAATACCACTTTGTTATGCACTTCCTGAATTTGCCCCAGTATTCGTTGGTTATTCTATAAATGTAATATGAGCCTATTTTAATTTGGTCTTTAAACGGAAAAGCATATATTTTTTAAATTAAGTTCAAAGACAAATTTTCTGAAGAATGTTTAAACATTTCGTATTGCTTGTCGTTACTTATTACAAAGATATCATCGTTTCCTTAAACGTTTCTTTTGTTCGGAAGGTGACTTATAAATTGCACTGAGAGAAATTGCCAATGTAATTCTCATTTCAATAGAAAGAAGTTGGAGTTTACTAGGTTGTCTTATAGACACATGTATATGCATGAAAACAAATATTCGGAACAAAATAATGTATATTCCTTAACATCTTTTGCGAAAATGAACCCAAAACCCATTTTCTACCGCTAATTTGGAAAAAAAAAATTAAACCTAGAATAACAACAACAAAAAAACGACGTTGTTATAGTTTTACAGTATTTTCACAAATTTAAAGATGTTTTTCAACTATAGAAACATGTCTCGATCAGAGATTTAAAAATATAGTTTTATTTGGGCTAAAAGATGTAAAATGCAAATTTAAAAAAGAACAACGTGGAAAACTGAAATCTTTATAAGTACATGTAAGTAAATGTATGTATATATCTCATTGCAAGAAGAAGATCCATATCATTGTCTATTATATTCCGGTACACAAACAGAAATGTTTCCAATGAACAAAATGTATAATTAGGTTGAAATTTTTAGGGGGAAATAAAAAATAAAATAATGACTTTGGACTAAAGCGACACTTGACAATTTCGATTTAAGTGACACTTGACAATATGATTAAGACTTTATACTAAAACAGGAGTTTAAATAAATATTGGATTGATTTTGTTTTATTCAACATTACGAGGTCCCGCCTTAATTCCATAAAACGATGGGAAGGCTTATATTAACAGGAATTTATAACGGATATTTCGACAATAAAACACGTTTAAAAACAATGTTTACTAGGAAAATGCGGTAATCTGTTTGAAATTATCTATTATTCTTTTAATTTTACTATATGTAAACGTGTTATGCCGAAATTAAGGTTTTATTTCTTACCCCAGCCAACCCCGTTTTCGCTTCTTGAAGAAGGGGTTGGATGGGAGTATGAAAGTTAATACTCGGACCATGTAATGATAAGTCAACACGAGTCGTAATTTTGGAAAAAACTGTCAAGTACTTTAGGAAATGCTGACATTTAGAGATTTCAGCTTGCCGTACAATTGTTTTCGAAAACAACATTTTTCCAAAAGATAGATATGTACGGTATATCATTGGATTGCAAACACTTAACTAAGATAATGAGTCATAGTTTATTAAATCGTTCAAGTATTTTCACTTTTGACGCTATCTAAAATAGAAATTTCACAATACTCTGGCGCTGACGTCGCTAAAAATAATGTGTTCGGCATAAGTTTCCGGGTTGTGAGTATATAATAAAATAGTATGTGTTGGTATAAGCACTCGTGGAAATATAAGTGTTCTGATTTCTCGATGAAAATAAATCCTATATTCTCTCCAAACCAACAAATATCATCTATATACTGATATCAATATAGTGTTGTTGTAATAAAGTTACAAAAACATTTATTATCGTTGTTTTCCATGCTATCTTCGTGAAAGACTTACATTTAAAGATAAAGTAAAAGCTGGTCAGAACCAATACATATTTTAAAAGAAAATTGAATGAGCTTTTATTGAAATATTTATAAGTGAAGAAATAAATCGATGATTTCCTTGCTCTCTTCATCTGACCGTAACAATTGCGAGTAATTAACCTTTAGGAAAGATGAGAATAATGGTCCTATAGAAATCACCACATCCAAACGCAACCGAGGAAAATCATATTCTATTTACTCAAGTTCAAAACTATATTAAAAACACTAAACGATTCTAAAATCTAAACTTTGTATCAATATAACGTTGTATTTTGTCTATATCAACTGTCGCTATGTTTCTATCAGCCTGAACGGTGATGTTGGTGTTATTTCGGTGGAGATTGCGTGGGGGTAGAATGGAACGGCAGAGTTTAAATTTTTGGTATTTTTCTTCTTCGTTTTTCCTTATCAAGTTCATATTGAAATTTATTGTTACCATTTCAAACCAATAATCACGTACATTTTTTCAGCCACAATGGAGAGAACTGTAACTAATGTTGTAATATATTGCGATGTTGAATTGATGTATTGTAACATATCTGCAATAAAATACTATAAAAAATAAACGCAATCTCACCATAGGATGATCCGCACTGTACCACAGACAAAGAGCAAATTAACAATACAATGACAAAGGACAAACACAATATAGAGAGTGGTGAAGACAAGATTACCTACTTGGAATGGTCAGTAGGCAATAAGGCTCACTGATTAGCTTAAATCGATTTTAAGTGTACGCACCCTCGCTATTATCCTGTCTCAAGCGCTCAGATTGGCAAGACAGTGTGAATAAAAGTACATCCCATCAAAAGGAAATATCTAACAATCGAGTCCAACAATTAGGAAGTATTATTTAGCATGCGTCTGTAGCAACTGCATAAAAAGGGTTTACAAAATGCAAACACGGAACTCAGACAGTATATATTATAAGCTGTGGTACAATAGACGGACCACTTGCCATTTATAACTGCAAAGTGCTATCGAGTGTTATTGAAATCCATAGTTTCGTACCTTACACCGTACTTATGTAGAACGCAAGGACTTCCCTGTATGGTATTGTAACTGCAGGGGATTTAGGCCCTGAGCCACGACCCAACATTTTCGATATCGCTACAAACTCAGGTGGCAAATTGTACCACTATTTTTTAGAAAGAACAATGTCTGTAGATGACATTTTCCATGATAGCAGTCTGAAACGGGTAGCTTATACTATATTAATTTGAACAACAATAGATGTATCAATGGTGCCTGGTATCAACATTTGGATGTTTTTTTTTGCACATTTATATTTTTTGATAATTGTTAATTTACTTTTGACAAATGCAATTGAGTTTTAATTCATATTAGTTTAATAAGGAATGAATAAGTCGGCATTGTATTCTGCTTAAAATTTATGCATTAAGATCAGTAAATATTTATATGTATCATTAATCACTAATTCACAACTTTTCTACTATGATTTAATTATTATATTATGAATTAGGAATTGTTGTGGTAGATTATTAATGAAAGTATCTACTATGCAACGCCCATGCCTTTCCTTGCATATATAAGTTCAGCAAACCTGAAAAGAGGATACACGGGTCGAACAGGAAGTGCAAGTCTTCCTCAGAATAATTGCAACATGCCTATTATTCTAATTTTCTGCACAAAAGACACAAACAGTCCAACGGATCTAGATAAGAGAAATGTGGGTGGGTTCGTTTCTTACAAGTCCATTTTCAGGTGTATGCGTTATTCAATACGTAGTATGATTAAGACGTGTTGAATATGTATTACACATATAATAAAGACAGAAAGCAATAGTTAACACACGCAAGCACAAAATCCTATTATATGTCTATTTTAATGCTTTTATAATTACAATGTATGTCTATTCTAACCAATTTTGAATTACCCCACCCACATAAATCACAATAAAGAAGTATACATATGAAATTGCGACGCTGCGTGGTAAACCTTCGCCTCTCACCTCTGCGGGTTCGAATCCCAATGGGAGCTCGAGTTGTAAGTGAGGAAGGGTCGATTATTACGGATGGCGGGAGGTGTACAGTACTGGTTTTACCCAGGAAAAGTGGGTGGTCTGCATCCACCACAAAATATTGACCTTAATATATAACCTTACATGTGTTGAAAATGACGTAAAACACCATACAAACAAACAAACAAACTATGAGCTGCCTTAAACTATCCCTCAATGGTCTTAATATCAGTAATTACTTAATTTGTGTTGTTGACATAAAATATAGTTTTATCTTTAATTTTATGGGTTGAAGATGCACTTTTAAAGGAACAGAATTGAATGAATTGGATGTTATTTAACGGATTATCAAAACTTATTTGTCATTAAGATCCGCCCCCAGAGAGATGGGGGCTATATGTAGGAAACCGGGAACCTGCCGAACTATTAATAACAAATAGATTACTATAGTTCTTTAACTTGAAGGATAGACTCCGATACACAGGGCCGCCCAGTTTACGCCCCCATCAGACGTACGAGGCTACATCTGTCTTCACGCGGGAAATTGTGTTGCCAAATAACACACTGACGAAACTCAGTGGCGCCGTCGAGGCTTGTACCCGGGTTCTCCGGATTTCAAGTCCACCATGTTATACACTGGGCCACAGTTTGTATGCACTCACGGAGGCTGACTGCGATGAAATGCATACATCTAAAATGCTAAAACTTGATGATATCAATGATACGGTTACATCCAAAAAGCTTGGTTTCGCAACATCATTATTTTTTAGCAAATTTGTGTATGTATGTGTTGTTCAAAGAAGTATACTCACTCAGCCAGTGTACCAAAACAAGAATCTCTCAATTGCACGGTATTCTGTATAAATTGTCACGAGTCGCAACATGTTTTTAAGCCTTATATATGCCCATCCCATTGCTAAGTTTTGATAGGTAATATCAATCAAAGGCAAAGTCTTTGGGATAATAAAAGACAATTAATAATACTCATATCACGCATAAATAATTGTATTACGTAACATTACATTATATAATAAGCAAAAAATATAACATTGACGTTTTTTAAAACAACTACAAAAAACACACACGCTTACACATAAGGATCGGTAAAAAAACGCATACTAATAAGGATCGGTACCCAGGATATCGGGATAGTATAATGTTGAATATTTGAATACTCAGAAAACTATGTCTGACATACCGGTATTACTACAATAATATGGCTTTCTTGGTAGTACTTTGTGAAAATTATGGGTGTACATTTCTAAAACAAACAACTCAAAATGTCCTCAGGTTTTTTGATCGTATCTTATAAATTTGTTTACTCTTTGGCTGCAACTTTGGTTATTCAGTAAACTTATGGATATATTCTGAGATGTTTCTAATTAAGTATGTTTATATATATATATATATATATATATATTTACAAACACATTTAAGTGTATCGTTTATTTTTTTTCTGGGTGTTGACTTTATTGTTAAAGATTTCCTTTTTGATGGGATATAATTGTGTTTACACTGTCTTGTCAAGAATGGTTAATAGCGAGATTGTGTACACATAACATCAATTTAAGTTAACCAATAGGCCATATTACCTACTGACCGTTCCAAGTCGCTTACCATGTATTCACCACTCTTTATGTTTATATACTGTCCCATTCATTGACTATTTAATTTGATTTTTTTGCTTTAGTTTGTTGTACAGTGTTAACCTACGGTGCAATTGCGCTTGAGTACTGAGGTTAATATAGGACTATTGTTCTCATAGTTGTTTAAACATATTTATGTTACATCGATTGCGAAACAAGTTCTTGCAACTTAGATTAATCACTCTCGATGGCTTCCTGGGTAGAACCAGTACTAAGCAATGTGGATGAATTATCTTGCTCAAGGATAAATAACGTGGCCGCGACGGAGGATCGAACCCACGACCTTTCGATCAGTAGTTCGGCGCTCTACCACTGGACCACGCACTCCACTAATTTAGTTATATATAGATGCTGACAATGCTGCTGACAAAATTACAGTAGTCAAATTAGGTTATCCAAAGCTTCATGCAAATACCCAATAGGTCCATACATTGTTTTGCCATGGCAAAGCAGCATTCTCCTTAATGGTTTTATTGGGTGGATTTATAAAACATAAGACTTGTAAACATTGTTAAACTAGACATTTAGTTACGATAACAGTTTCAATTGTTTTAATTAATCGTTATAATGTAAGACCTCATCAAAAGTCCCATTATTGATCAATATTGCTTTTCTTAAACCTAACTGAAAAGTGATTTATGAAAACAAGTGTACAACTGCAAGTAATAAACAAGAGGCCAACGGGCATTGACTCAGCCTCGCCTCAAAGTGCTTACATGTTCATGAAACAACTACAACAGCAATTTCCTAATATAACTCTATGTAAAACTGTGACGGGGATAACATTTTACTCCAGTATCACCATTTGAACGAACTAGTTAAAGGACCATAAGATTATACTACATGCAGAATATTAGACACTTAGCTCATGTAGATTCGAAGATTTTACACGGTTTTACTTTAATGGCTTTACTCACAGTGCACCTGACGAAACTTGAGTCAATGGTCACCATTTGAATACACTTCGTGGAGAACCATAAGCGTATGCTACATGCAAAATATTAGACGTCTAGCTCTGGTAGTTTCAGAGAAGATTGTTTTTAAATATTTTTTATATATAGCTCCATGTAAATGCGTGGCCCCTGGGGCGGGGTCAAATATAATTCCAGGGTCACCATTTTAATTTTTCTTGTAGCGTGACATAAGCTTATGCCACAAGCAAAATATTAGACATCTGGCACTTAAGGTTTTCGAGAAAACGATTTTTGTTTTAAAAGGGGGAGATAACTCTTACAACAGGAAACAGCTACCCTGTTGGCACTGCTATTATTTTATTTTTTTTCTACAGTGTACTTCATAACATGGTACCAGTAAGAATTTGCCAACTGATATGGTAGCGAAAGATTGTCTGGCTCACGGTCTAATTGGGTTATATCATTTACCAATAGTTTCAAAACTTTTATCTTTATCAACATTCATCAGATATAAATTTAATATTATGTTATTGATGTTCTGATATGTGTGTGTCCATCTCTTACACTATGCGTATGACTGATATTTTCTGAGTTTTCTTTAAATCGTCTTTAACTTCTGAATTTAACTTCTGAATTGCACTCATTCCTAAATTGGAAATGCCGCTTAATATTAAACAGAAAACATATACATTGTATCCATTTAATGAGCGTATACAGATAAAAAAAACCTCTCGTTTATCCAAAAGTATACTTCTCAGAAACACAAAAAAATGTAAAAAAAACAAACTGCAGGAACCTTCATCTCTCGTTAATTTCTAAAGGAACATTTAGTTTTAAATAAATATTGCAATTTCTTTGGCTTTTTTATTTAAAAAAGCAAAGAAATTGCAATATTTATTTAAAACTAAATGTTCCTTTAGAAATTAACGAGAGATGAAGGTTCCTGCAGTTTTGTTTTTACTCTTTACATTTTTTTGTGTTGTATCAGTTAAATTGTCGAAAGATCTTGAATGATTATGTTGGGTATATTTATTTACATCGTCCCGTTTTATTGGAATGAAAATAGGGTAAGAGTAAGGTTTAGTGCTAGAACCTGGTTTAAATTCCCGTCGGCCTGTTTGTCACTGACGGGTCCAATACGGTACCCTAATGCCCTAATGTCATGTGATGTCAACCAGGATGTGTTTGTGATGTCACATGTCTTGCTTATTAACACTGCATTACGTCCTCCCGCCTTATTTTATTAAGCTGTGGGAAAGTTTATACTAGCATAATTTTATAACGGATATTTCGACAATTGTTTAAAAGCATGCGTTACCGAACAAATGCGATAACCTGTTCAAAATTACGTATTAAATGTTTTAATGTTACAATATGCAAACGTTTTAAGCCGAAATTTAGGTTTTATTTCATACCCTCGCCAACCACGTTTTCCCTTCTTGGAGAAGGGGTTGGATGGGGTATGAAAGTTAATACTCGGACCACGTAATGGTAATGCTTGTTTGTTTTTGATGCGTGTTTTTGGTTGGTTTGTACTTACTTTTAGTGAATTTCGCCCTGAAATGCCTAGATATAAGTAGTATTTTTATTAGAAACCTTTTCGCCATTCACATGAATATAAAAGACAACTCTGAGAATCTTTAAACCCCTTATATAGAAAGGACATGTTTTTAAAAAAAACAAAAAACATTTACGCTTTTTTTCTATATCCCTGAAAATCTAAAGATAACGTTGTCAGTTTTGTTTATTCCAAATTTTTCAATATATTCCCAATGTTAGATATTTTGGTTTAAAAATGCAATTTTTTGGCCATCAAAGTAAAAGGCTTTTGCCTAATCTCTGACTCATTTGGGACTTCTTGCTGTGGGTCAGGATATCTTCTAAAGACATTTTCTACATTTTCTACAGTTATTTATGCGCATCTGTTTTGTGCACATCTGCCTAAGAGCGACTATATACACAAACCACTGTTTCAGAGGTTTGTGTATTCATTACCAGTTTAGCTTAGTTAGAAACTGGGATCATACGCCGATGCCTATGGACTGGTATGAAAATACCTCATTGCTTTAGACCTATTTTATTTCAACATTTGTTTACAACATATAGATATTGGTACAGTACATAGTTAATTGGATCGGAACGAAAGAAAAATCTTATAGTGTTCCTCTCCTTATTAAAGGTTCCATGTTCTCCGCCATGCATATATTCTTGCCCTTGCCATCTTTGGGATAGCTAAACTTTTCGCACTGTTGATATTTTAAATAATTATTGAGTTCTGCTCAACCCGGGACTATAGGGCGTTAACAGTAAGCAAGCATTTTTCACTACCGTTCATGAACAGTCTTAGTCAAACCGAGACAGCAATATTTTTTTGTGTTTATCATGTTCGGCGATTTCCAAATTTATCATTTCATACTTTTTTCGTAATTATGAAACCAATTAACTGTTAAGATAGTAAAGAGATGTATTGATAAGAATTAACATAAAACATGAAATATTTCTGACTTGATTATCATTACGTACTAATTGACATATCTAGAAGTCATTTAAATATAAAAAAAGGATATTTAGACATGTAGGGATATGTATATGTTAACAGTTATACACAACTTTTGTAAAATTGTAGCCTCCACTGAAAACCCATCAAGTTTCATAAATTTCAGAGTTATATCTGCCTTTTACCCCCTTAAAAACATGTACATAATATTTTTATTTCACTTTCTTAAAGTACACACAAATTGCTAACAATAAAGACGTTTTGAAAAAAAATATTCATGGAAATACTGTTAACCCAAAGTTTTAACCACAAGACCCGGAAATGCTGTTTAAACCAAATCAAGGGGAATAAGTTTGTGGAAAAAGAAAATTGTTTTCATGACAGTGCTGGCCTTTAACAAAGGTATTGGCATATAAGATTAAATAAAATATAATTTCATTGTGTCTAAATCTATGGGTAAAGTTGGGGGCGTTTCTATTTTTGCTCAGTTTAGAAGAATTTGTTTATTAACCTCGTCAATATGTCTAGGACGTGTCTTGTGTATCCTGCCGTAGACCTTACAATTTTCATAATAGTTCATGCATTAAGTCTGAAAATACTCGTGAGCATATGATTGATACTTCAGCAAATACTCAAAATAGAAACCTTGACGTGACAGTGTCATAAAGTAGTTCATGCAATACATATAACAACACACAATTTAAATGTAATGTTCGTTTCATGCATCATGAAAATTCATGTTTTACGACAATGGTACACCATGTACACATAAGCTAACTTTAAAGAATGTATTTATTGTAATAATGAAATACTACTTAAATTAATAGAATTTTCATATGTCACAAATGGTGTACCTAAAAAGAAATACAATTAACAAAAAATCCACCAGGAGGTTAATACTGTTGTTAACCATCATTTAACCGGTATATACAGATACGTTTCTTAAATCAAAGGTTTTGCATGAATGCATTATATACGCATAAATATAATTACTCGAGACATTTATCTTGATTTGCGTGATTTTATGTTTGTTTAAATATATTTAATTTTTAAATGACATCTTCACATCAATCATATACACACTTAATAAATATAATTAAAATAGAAGCAAACTGCTTTAAAAGTTATGATCCGCATATAAAATTTAACATAAATTAGAAACGTGGCTATTTTTGTTTACACATCTTTTAATAAACGAAATGAATATTTGTTTGCAAAGTAATTGATTAAATCACACACTTTTCTCAAACATGTATGTTGTGTTTAGTGTTGTGGCTTCTTAATGCAAATGAAAGGAATTATTATTAAACATATGTATAATTTAATCATAATTTTTTTTATATAATGCATTTGTGGCTTTCACATGAGATCGGCAATCCAAATTTGTTTTTGACTATGTTTAAGCAAGGGGTAAATGATTTGTATATGCAAATATGGTATGGAAATCATTGCTTAATATTGAACAATATCTCTCTATGGAAATGTCGTATATACTAAGAAGTTCTCTATCTAGATTTCGACGTTCTTGTCATAATTTAGCTATTGAAAAGGGTAGACACTTAAATGTAGAATGAAATATGAGGTTGTGTCCTTTGTGTTATGCTAGAAATATATCAGTAATTGAAGACGAATTTCACTTTATAATGGAGTGTAGAGAACATGAGGAATATCGAATTCTATTTTTCAGAGCACATTGGCTGATTGACAGATCTTTGAATATGTTTTATCAACTTATGTCATGTACAAATACTAAAGATATCTTATCCATTGCAAAATGTATATATAGATCAAACGAAAAACGTAAACTGATTATCGATAACTATTTCTTGAATTAGATAAATATAGAGTTTACATGAAGAATGTTAAGTAGATATTAGATATTAGATATAGACAAAACGTAAAATTTCTACTTAATTTGTTTATACTTTCTATATTTGTAATCTGAAATTAATATAAACATGTTTTATTTATATATATCTTCATCCATGTAATGTATAATAATGTTATTATGCTGTTCAACTTGTTTCTTATGATGGGCCTAAATTATGAAATAAAATTTCTTGACTTGACTTGTGAAATATGTGAATATTGTATATTTTGACTGTCAGACATATGCGTTGTAAAAATGTGTATCCTCGTGGGCTATTTGCCTAACGGAATTTTGATAATAAACTTGTACAAATCTTGTTCATATAAATAAATACAAAAAAACAAACAACACTTACATTAATTAAATTAGAATATAAGCTATTGCACGGGTGCAAGTTTTACACGCTTTGATAATATCGATGTTTAAACACATTTAAAAGTATTTTCGAGGTATCATTTGCCTGTGAATTTGCTTTGTATTTTACTTTGTAGTTAAAATGTACTTTAAGGTATCACTATAGATTTATATATCAGATTACACTTAAAAAACGTGTCAAAGTCACAATGGAACAATGCTAATGATGCTTTGCCTGTCATTTCTGAAAATAATATAGCATCATAATTACAATTCGATGGAGACAAATATATAGAGGATATTTGTTGGTTTGGAGTGAATATAGTTTTATTTTCATCTCGAAGTACTCGTGCTAAAGCACTCGTGAAAATATAAGTTTTCTAACTTCTCGATGAAAATAAATCCTATATTCACTCCAAACAAACACATATTCTATTTATTATATACTCCAAACCTTGAAATTTATGCAGAAAAAAACATAATGCGCCAAAACAATGACGTCAATAACGTCAACAACGTCAACACCGGCATTACGTCATTTTCGGTATTTCACATGTGAAATATATACAATAAAAATATAAAGTTTTATTTTAATAATAAAATCCACTATTTCACTGTAAAGTATATAATAAAAATATGTATATACAGACAAGCATTGAAACGTAGAATTGCATGAACAAATGTTTATTACAATGAAAATAATAGATCACTTCTCAATTAAAGCAAAATAAAGTAAACCATAATTCCAGGTACATGTAAAAGTAAAAAGTGAATTTTGAATTAAGTGGACAGTTTGTGGATTCTTTGGTTAGTAACACTAATTTTGTTTTCATATTTATTTACAGATTTTGGAAAAAAAAATCCTTGGCGAACCACAAGCATAAACAACATGCATTAAAACAAAAAAAGTAATTTTTCAACAAGAGTAATTGTTTCGAAATTAGACACGCAAAACACCACTTCAGTGATTTCAAATATTTGATAGTTTGTTATCCCAAAGACATTTATTTATTCATCTGTTGAATTTTTACATTTAATCAACATTTCGTTATTAGCTTACGGATTAAATATATGCAACTTACTGTATTTCTTTCAACATTTCAACTATTATCAAAAGTTCGTTTTCAATAAAAATCCACTATACTAAAACATTTCACAATCTAACTTAGTTCCTTCAAACTGTTTAAAAACGAATAGACATTTTCGACAAAGCTTTTTAAAATGATCAAACACAGCACCACAATAATATTACCTGAATGCAACTTTTCATCTTGCAGTTTGTCAAGAATTCACCTGCCTAGTCGTCATTAATTGCTTAATTTATCAACCTATAACAATGGAGTTTGTTCTATATTTAATAATCATGTTAAGTTGATTAATCTTTTCTTAAGTGTAAGTCATCGGTTTCATAT
Source organism: Cyrtodaria siliqua (assembly GCA_037043455.1). Classification (NCBI taxonomy): domain Eukaryota; kingdom Metazoa; phylum Mollusca; class Bivalvia; order Adapedonta; family Hiatellidae; genus Cyrtodaria; species Cyrtodaria siliqua. The sequence continues at coordinate 179,879 of JAWPHD010004057.1, forward strand.
GAAATGTTCCATAATATTTATTATTATCCATTATGAGACCATTTTCCAATAATGATAAACGCTATTGATACTGCTAATGCACACATACACAAATTATCAATGAAGCAGCAATGAAGCAGTTAATATTTATAAAGGTAAAATGCAGTTTTTATGTCTATTTATATACGTTGACAATCACCTACATCCGAAACGGTATCCAGTTATATTGCGTCACTTGGATTCACCAATAGTTTCATTGCGCTGCCTTCATGCAGTGCTATTTGTATTTGGTTATAATAACGATCAGTTTTGATCATGGGAGGTTTTTTCTATCTTTACACTGAAGAGTATTTTTTGATACGGTAATGTCGATAAATACAAATGTTTGTTAGAGTACGTATCGTAAACCAGGTTACTCGGCATGATTATACCAACAGAATATACAGTATTTTATAACGTGTTATTGAATATTTTAAAGGGACACTGTCCGTAAGTAAGCAGATATTGAGCATTGCCAAATAACTGTCTGGTTTTTATTCAGTGAAATGTCTACATGAAAACATTAGCATAGACCCAGATAAGCCTGTAGTAATACATTCGTGAGTTTGGAAAAAAGGGAGTTTTACTTATTATTTGTAAATAATGTGGGACCCACTTTATTTACATTTTCTGCTGATCACATGACATCCATTGGCGTATTAGCTTTTATATATTGTATCTGTTACATAATGCATATGGCCCGGTTAGCTCAGTCGGTAGCGACGCACGACCGTTATTACCTGCGAGTGTAATTTTAGTGTGGGTTACGAGTTCAATCCCACGAAACGGTTTTTCTTTTTTTTTGTATCGCTATTGAATTCCGTCAAACAATCTTGGTTGTATTTAGTAAATCTTCAATACTTTTTGGTGTGTTATGTTTGTCAACGTTATTATTTGTGTTTTATAGGCTTAAAGTTACGGACATTGTCCCTTTAAAGTTAAATTCCCCAATAAATATGACAACTCAGCCTCTTGAACCTTTACCGGATAACTAGCCCGAGTAGTTAGGGATCTCGGAAATGAATAGTCAACCGTGATCAAGCACTTTGCGTGTACGCTAGTATATTACAGTTTTGTTTGCAAGAAATGGTAAGAGGTATTAACATAATAGTTGTATCGGTAGTAACGAGCCAACAATATGGGTTAAAGCTACGGTGGCTATTATTTTTATTTCAATGACGACCCCACTTTCGACCTGAAATTGTTTTTTTCGTAATAGTCTGGTTCTCAAGCGCAGTAATACACTTAGTCTTCATCATCTTCGACGCTTGATTGTAAATACAAACGTCTTGACCGTTTGTGTAAAAACCCATTTGAAACTGGAACTACGTGACCGTAATTATTTTATTTTTTTATTGAAATATTTCTGACCATCCGCATTGAATTCGTCGATATAATGATGAAGTTTCCCTCTTTGTTTATATATAAGTTTATTGTCTTTCTGCCTTTCTGTATATCTTGGATAGCAGGAGTTCCTGTCTCAGCCAATCAGAAACTTTACCAGTGTATCGGCAAATATCAAACTTTGTTCAAGAGGACTGTTCTAGACGTTTGTCTTGAAAACAAGCAAGCGTCGCAGATGATCTAGACTATAGAACACTGCAAAGTATAGCAGAGAACCAATTAATTATAATCAGAATGGCGATAAGAAAATAGTTTTCAAAGATAATAACCTAAAATATAGTCATCATCTTTTGCATTAGCGCTTTACAGGAACAATATCCGTAACTTTTAGCTTATAAAACATAACATTATTACGATGACACACATTACACAATAATCTACTCAATAAAGACAAGAATGTTTGACGGAATTCAATAACAGTACTAAACAAGTAGTACCGCTTCGTGGAGTTGAATTCGTAGCATACACTAAAATTACTATCCCATAACATATAGAAAACGCAATGTGCTAATGGATGTAAAATGAAGCAGAAAATCTACATATTGCGGTCCCGATCTATGTACAATCAATAAAGAAAACCTTTTATATTTCAAACTCGCAAATGCATTACTATATACTGTGTCTATGTTCATGTTTTCATTTCACTCAATAAAAAACAGCTATATGGTTATACCCAATATCTGCTTACGTACGTACAGGATCCCTTTCAAGTCATGTCATTTTCTGTATTAGTGCTTTTACTTCTTTGTAACACATCTATCCACATTTCATCACTTTCTTACATTGCATTGTTTAAAATGCACGATAGAATAATTAGAGATTAAAAACAGTATGAAAGGGGAAATTTAGAAATCGCCTAACACGATAAATATAACTAGAACGAATTCAACGGCGCGCCATCGCAAATACCCACGTTTTCTTCACACACCCCTACCCACCACCACACACACACACATACAAGAGAACAACATATTATTATGCACTCTAATCCATTCATCAAAATGTTCGTTTGAGTCATAATAATAATAAAAAAATCCCCCAACCCCAACCCAAGGGAAGACGACTTTACTTTTAAATAATAAATCATTTGGCATCCTGTGTATCTCTTTCATAGATGACTATTATACCAACTAATGTGTAAAAAGTATGGAAAATAACACTGTAATTGAATTATTAGTGTATTTGATGCCCCTTCCCCCAGGCCCCCACCGATGAAGTAGGAGGAAACAAATATATACACTGTAATCCTATCATCATAATGTTTCATTTGAGATATAATTTAAAAAAAAAGCGCAGACGTCCGAGTTCGAAATAATAAAATCGTTTGATATGTTGTTTATCTTTCATAGACAATTACATACACCACCAAGTTATGTGCAAAAATATGGAAAAAAATAGATTGTAATTGAATTGTTTGTGTAATTAACCTTTTGACCCAATCAGGGCTCTGGATGCAGAGCCATCATCATATTGTTTCATTTGAGACATAATTGAAAAAAAAGAATTTCCCCCAGAACAAACATCCCTCTCAAACCACCCCACCCACCCGGGGCCACTGGGCTGACGTCCGGGTTCGAAATAATAAATTCGTTTCATATGTTGTTTATCTTTCAAATACGATTACATACACCAAGTTATATGCACAAATAATAAAAAAAAAATGACAGTGAAATTGAATTTTTAGTGTCATTGACCTTTTGACTCACCCACCAACCTCGCAGTGCCCATGGGTGCGGAGCCAAAAATAATGTTGCTCTTGCATGCCGTCATCATATGCTGGTCATACCCTAAGTTTGGTTGAGTTAAGGAGGAGATATGGTAACGAGGCGATTTTAATATACCATGCTTTTTTTCAGGGTATAAAAATAATTGACCTCCTGTTATCCTTCCCTAACAACAATCTTCATCATCATGTTTCATCTGAGACATAATTACAAAAAAAAATGCCCCAAATTCCCCCACCACCCCGCCTCAACCACCCTGAACCCCTAGGCAGACGTTCGAGTTCGAAATAATAAAATCGTTTGATGTTATTTAATCATAGGCAAATTACATACACCATGTTATGTGCAAAAATATATACAAATGACAGTGTAATTGAATTTTTAGTTTATTCGACCTTTTAACCCCTGAGGGCCCCTGGGTATGGAGCCATCATCATAATGTTTCATTTAAGATATAATCACCAAAAAAAACAAAATCCTCCCCCACCGCCAGCCCCATCTATCCTGGGGCCCCCGAGGGCAGACGTCCGAGTTCGAAATAATAAAATCGTTTAATATGTTGTTTATCTTTCATATACGATTACATACACCAAGTTATGTGCAAAAATATGGAAAACTGAGAGTGTAATTGAATTTTTGTGTATTTGACCTTTTGACCCCGCCCCCTGAGGGCCCCTGGGCTGGGAGCTAAAGATAATGTTGCTCTTGCACGTGAATTTAATATACCTTTTTTTCAAAAACTTGGGTATAAAATAGTGCAGTCTCGGTTTGATTGAGACTGTCCATGAACGGTAGCGAAAAAATGCTTGCTAACGTTTACGCCCTCTAGCTCCGGGTTGAGCAGAACTCAATATTTAAAACAACATGAATTTAGTTGGCAGCACATGTTGTAACGCCTGTGCATCACAAATAACAGTCAAATGACTAAATTAAAAAGCAGATAACATATCCAAATGAAGATTAAACAATACTCAGAGCATTTAAAGTCTGGAGTAGTGGAACCACCTATTCGAAATTAAAGTAAGAAAAATAAATTGTTGAGAATGTCCCCCGATATCTGTATATAAAACATATGTGATGCGTTATTGCCCATCATATCGGCCACAACCCCAATATTAGCACGAATCCTGAGAGACGATATTTGTCGAGGGGGCTGATAGTAAATGTGTAAATATATAAGCAAGTCTAGGCTTTTGATTGTCTGCTGATATCGGGAAACACTCCAGATCTAAATACTCACGATATCATTAATTACAATACGTGTTATCAAAGGGACAATGTCCGTACCTTTTAGCTTATAAAACACAAACTAATTGCTCTACCAAACATTACACAATAACTATTATTGAATATTTACTACATAAAAATGTGTCGTATGTCCTATGTCGTATATTTTAGGAACTGTGCAAATTTCATAAAACAAGACTAGTTTTCGCGACCATAGATCGCTACCCTGCACATCGCCTGACCCAAATATGAACCTATCAGAGACAGATGGCATATATCATTATTCCAGTTAAGATCTAAACATATTTTGCCGTGGACACATGTGAAGCTTTTTTGGAAAATGAAAATGCCTTAAAGAAACTGATAAATCGTGTACATACTTCGGAAATCACTGTGTTTACCTTCACGAAGGCAAGTTTTGCACCTTATCCACTCCTTTTGGTCATATATGAGTTTTCCATAGGCTTACATTACAACCTTTGGCATTTAACCTCTATTTCTTAATTACACTGGCTGAAAACAACTGATCTTATATAACTATCTTAGATGCCATAAATATGACCAGCAAATTGAGAATAATGTAATGCTTTCATTCTCTAATAGTTCACTGAAGGCGGGCACACCCAGAATGGCAGTACATAAATTTTACTTTTGCAAATATACCATCTTTATCAATAAAAATGCAAATTTCAATCAAAATATTCTAAATGAACATGTTGTATGATGGATATAGACTATTTTGATGTTTTATGGGGATTTATTATCATTTGGGTAATGTAATCCAATCAAACTCTGCCTTACAATCTGACTATATGCCTAATAGACCCTATACGTTTTCAACCAATCAGAAGCCCCAAATCAATAGTAGATGGACCACCTTGATTATGAGAGACAAGTATTGACTAGTTTGACATGCTGTTGATTTATCGTACGTGTCACGATCACAGAATACAGTGACTCCAAATGTCTCTTATTTCAACGTCTTTCTACCGTTTCGTCAATTTCCCAGATGAACAAATAAGAAAAAAAAGGTACTAATTAAGCATTTGACATTTAAAAACAGCAACTCATCTATATACAATCAACGGATTTGTTTGTAAAAAACCAAATAAGGGCACATGTTCTTATTGTGAACGTCTGGCGGTAATTGCTTGTGTTACACCAGTGTGTTTGTATAACCACATCAGTGAAAGTCTTCGGTATCTAACATACGACAAAAGACCCAGTGAGACTTTTTCCAAACGTCATCTACCTACAACAAAATGTAAAACAAGCCATTCAGATTAAGGATCAGATTCGCGAGTCGTGGCGGTATCATCATAAGTGCATATGGATTTATGTGGTTTAAGCAATTTTTTTTATCGGCGACTCATTTCGGTTGATTGTGCATCGAAACGTTCATACATTTTGCACAACGCATCATTTTTAACGATGCGTATATCTGACAAATTATATTTTATTTTATTATTTCATGCTACTGGTAAAGTGTCTGTCATTTTGGTTTTTATCCCACCAAAATCCATCAAGTATTAAGGAAGTTATGAGTTTTACTGGGGGTAATGCCAGTATCAGCGCAAATGGATTGTCGACGAAAACCTGTCACGGTTGCGCAACGATAGTGTTATCGGTTGCGCTATAAATAGTCTATGATTCTCAACGATGTCTGTTTACCAACGTAGATTTTGAATGAAAATGCTAACTATTTTGTATTTTAGCTAGTTTTCATTCCAAACTATATCATTAAACGCAAATATGAAAGTTAAATAAGTATGTTTTAAAAAAGTGTTTTGCATAGTTTCTCTATAGCGATAGTTAATTTGTATATATTTTTAAGTAAATTTCAAACTTTTGTTTTTTAATTTCGTGCGTTTATATAGCTATTAGTCGAAATACTTAATAGTATACATATGTGATAAAATAGTTAAAAGCATACATAAAACAATAACAATTAAAGTCATCAACCAGGAAAATAATGTCTAAGATGGGTTTCATAAAATTATAATTACGTCCCTTTGTAGACGGCTGGCGTGACGCAGTCGGTAGCGCGGCGCATTTGTAACCGGAGGCCCCGCGTTTCGTCGGTGTGTTCTTGGGCCTCGTCCGTCGGTGTGTTCCTTAGCCTCGTCCGACGGACGTAAACCGTGTGGTCCCGTGTATCGGTCTATCATCAGAGCACGTTAAAGAACCATTGGCTTACACGGTGTCACTAACCACTAGCCACCAGGGTTGTCGTGACTAGTCATTTGTCAAGGCTTGCAAATTAACTACTGTTTTCACAATGAACATCTCGTTTTGTAACTTTTGGATTTACGTCTATGATTGTGAGATATCATTATTGCTTTTATGTCATAACTTTAATTACCGTTTTGTCAAAGTTTAGAGTAATATGTTTTCGAAGAAAATTTATAACTCGGTTTTAATCATTTTAAGTCTTTAAGTTTTAATGCAACCCGTTATAAGGTAAAGTGATAACGTATATAACATATTATTGCATACGCATTTACAAGCTCCGTTTACTTTCAATGTAACAGGAAACGTCAATATTCGCCCTGCGCGATTGCCTGTGTGATTCTGCGCAAGGCATGCCGGTAATCAATGGCGGTGTATAATACCGTCTGCTGCGAGTTATATTTTGGGGAGGACTGGCCCCTATCTTCTAATTTTGACAGGTTTCTATATACGTACCCGTGTCAGATCCATAATTAGACCAATATCTGTCACAAGTTGACCGATATAATTTATTAAATAGTTTGTTGCTTCCTCGTGAGTAGCTCGTGGCTAATTAGCATATTGTCTATTTATAAATCGAAAATGAAAGTACTTCAAAAGTCATGAAAGAGAAAGAGTTATGTTTAGACGGTAAAATGATGGTAAATTAAAGCATTAGGTTTTACTTATTAAACTATGAACTCCTGTGTTTGTAAAAACAAATAATTAAAATTATTTATAAACAATTTATTGAAATACAAAGTAATCCGTTGGCGGTTATGCGTATGCGTATGTAGACAAAAGTCTTAGTATAAAGGTCTATCGTCAGTTGTGACGTAGCCGGTATATGTATAGAATGGTTCATGTCAAAGAAAGTATGTCACGTGATGTAAACAATGTTTATATCATTGTGAAAATTCACACGATATAATAACAATATGTTTTTTTCAAATAAATGTTTTGGTGAAAATTAAAATGTGTGTGAAGCTCGGGTTTCGGGGTTCGGGGTTCGACATTCAAACCCAGTTCGGTATTTAACATTCGAACCCAGTTCGGGGTTCGAGATTCAAACCCAGTTCGGTATTCCACATTCGAACCCAGTTCGGGGTTCGACATTCGCACCCAGTTCGGTATTCAACATTCGAACCCAGTTCGGGGTTTGACATTCGAACCCAGTTCGGTATTCAACATTCGAACTCAGTTCGGTGTTCGAGATTCGAACCCAGTTCGGTATTCAGCATTCGAACCCAGTTCGGGGTTCGAGATTCGTCACCCTACCCTTGTCGTGTCTTGACTTGTCTTCCAAGCTGTGGCCGTGATCGTCGACAGTCGCCTTGATGGATCAGAGGGTGGTACACAATTCTAAAATAATAAGTAGAGATTTAGTATATCATAATAACGATCACTTATTGATTCTTTCCCTCCGTAGTCGCCCAGAATCCCACTACTCTGAAACCAGTTGTCACAGGATGACCTTAGTGGTTGGGCTAACTCAGGAAAGAATCAATGACGGTGAATGCATTTACATAAGTTTAATGCAACTTTTAAAATATGTTTAATATATATACAATTATCTAAAAAAACAAGCGAATACACAAATGAACTATGAAAAGAATGTTCTCCTGAACGTTTAAGACGTTCTTAGTATTGTTATAAATACTGAATGTCTAAGACACTAAAGTGTTGTTAAAGCTATAACAATGTTGATCTAGCGCGATAACTGTGATGCGCGAGAGCTCATGAAGATGATGATGCGCGAATTCAATGGATGATTGTCATCAAATGCCTTCTGTAAGGGTTGATGACGCGATGCAATGATAGTTAATCTCCACTGAGATTGTGAATGATATTCCTCCAGTGAGGACTGGTAACGGGCCCACCTTGTGTCCCGGGGTTTGTCGTTAGTAAAACCTGGCTGCGCAGGTACGGGGACCGTCTCCACCGCTTGTAACGTTAGTCGTGGAAGCTTAGCTCCACTCCTGGATATCCAAACCTAGATGGCTTACTCCAACCCTGGATGGCTTATATCCTGGATGGCTTATTTCCGACCCTGGATGGCTTATATCCTGGATGGCTTAGGCTGTAATTATACATACGTTTTAGATGTCGGTTGACAAACATAACAATCTTGCATAATTACCATTACCCAAACAAATCATTATTCGATCAATATATGTAAGCTGTACTAATGATGAGTAGCAATGTATACATATTCTACAACGCCATGTATACGCTATGTACGTCGCTGTTAATCAATGCCCCTAATACATGTAATATAAACATGATCAAATTACTCATATATTACACTCACTGAGTTATGCATGCACGCATTTATTCTTGTCACTCATCTCATTGTTAACTAATGTTGACAATCGTGTATTACAATCACCGAGTTATACGCCAACGTTAACTAATGCACCTAATATCCACTGTTATCAAATTAATATTGTTTTACAATTAATGATCAATTACAATAATTACATCTAATAAAGTAACTTCAAAATCATATGCTAGTCTAAAGTTATGTTTGAGAAACATCAATGCTAACCGGATGTCGTAACCGCCAAACAAGATGGCGCCGCCCACTGAATACAAATATACGATAAAAGTTTGATAAAACTACTAACCACATGTTGCCTGTGAAATTTGCCGTCCAATCTCTGTTCCAACAAAGTACTATCGATTATCCCGGCGATAGCTAGAAGACAATGGGTTTTATAGCAAACATTACGCCCAAATCATTATTTCCCCCGTTCAGTCCGTGACAAACGTGGCTAAATCTACAGTATTGAATCTACACGACAGGCCCCTTATACAATTTTGCCGTTTAAGGAAAATATACCTATACGTTTACATGCATTAGCACAAAACTAAACTTATGACACGGCCTCTCTGGCGGCCACTTAAAATGTGCACGCTTTTACGTGTTACATGAATAGATCATGAATATTGTGAAATTGTTTCAACTCGAACAATAGATTTTGGGTGTAACCGATACAAGAGCTATATACGACCAGTACGCTCTACCCGTGACATTTTGTGACAACATCTCCCCACTTAAAGAAAGTGCTACACTTTTAAAATTCAACAAAATGATAATATTTACACGTTAAGAAACTATTAATTCTTCTGAGCAACCGAGCGACAAAACGTACAAGCTGATCGCTCAATCGCTTGAGTATGTTATCTATTACCACTGCAGTTATAACCTAACTATAATATGTAATTACAATTTCAACACTATTCTACAATTGTACACTACCCTGTCGTAACATATACTACTATTGTACAATACACTGCAATACACTATTGTATTAAACCGGTCATTATGTGCGGCGACTTAAATAGTCTGCCCCAATATTGTCCTTTCCACGGATTGCTTTAATTTTCATCCGGTAAGGCTGCAGAGTCAGTGCCCACCTCATTAACCTACTGTTAGCTACCTTAGCTTTATTCATATAAGCTAACGGTTGGTGGTCAGTCTCCAAGACAAATTCCTTACCAAAAACATATCGGTGGAATTTACTGACACCCCACACTACTGCAAGACACTCCCTTTCGATAACAGAGTAGTTACATTCCCGGGGTAATAGTTTCCGACTTGCGTAAGCCACGGGGAGACTACACCCATCTTGCTCTTGCAGTAGGACTGCACCCACCCCGATATCGGAGGCATCCGTTCTGAGGATAAACTCCTGGTCAAGTTCAGGTAATTTTAGTATTGGGGTTTTGACCAAACTCCCCTTTAAAGAGACAAAAGCTCGCTCCTGGCTTTCCCCCCAAGTTATCCTATTGGGTTGACCTTTCTTTGTCAGGTCTGACAAAGGTGCAGCTATAGCCGAAAAGTTTGGAATAAACTTCCTGTAAAAACCCGCCAACCCTAAAAATGACCTAACTTGTTTCTTTGTCTCGGGTCTTGGTGCTTCCTGAATTGCCTTAACCTTGTCGGGGTTGGGTTTCAATTTCTGGTCCCTCCCGACAACATGACCCAGACACTCTATATCTGCGTAACCTATGTGACACTTGCTAGGTTTTGCAGTCAGTTTAAACCGGCGTAGCCGTTCCAACAGATTACGTAGAGCCTTAATATGGTCTTCAAATGTTGTTGTAAACACCAGGATGTCATCTACAAAACTGTCTGTGTTGGACAAATCCTTCAGGACTTTCCTCATTAACCTACAGAATGTTGCTGGGGCGTTTACGAGACCAAAGGGCATGACCTTGAACTTAAAAAGTCCTTGCGAAGTTTCGAAGGAGGTCATCTCTTTAGCTCGGTCTGAAAGTGGGACTTGCCAATAACCTTTACTGAGGTCTAACTTGGAGAAATACGAATATCCCGCAAGTTTAGAGAATACCTCCTCAATATTAGGCATTGGCTCTGCATCAAAGATGGTACGTTTATTGAGCTGCCTAAAATCGATGCAGAATCGAATTGACCCATCTTTCTTCTTAATAAGTACGACTGGGGATGAAAATGGGGCGTTTGAAGGTTCGATGACACCCAATTTCAACATGTCTTTCACCTCCTCATCAACAATTGATCGGGAGTGAAATGGAATGGGATACCCCTTAATTCTTATTGGTTCCCCTGATGTGAGTACAATATCATGTTGCACTCCATCTGTCTGCCCCGGGTTTTCGGACAAGACATCACTGAACTCCGAGAGTAAACTACCCATCTCTCGTTTCTGCTCTACACTAAGCATGCCCGATATGTCTACATCGGCTGCTCTCTCCCTACCTACACTAGTGGGAAAATACATGGGACTAGTGTCCTCACTACTGTCTTCCTCACTATCCTCAATAACTGCAACATTAACTACGGTTAACACCCCTTGTTGCACATTATCGGTTCTACTTATATACTCTTTCAGCATATTCGCATGAAAGGTCTTTAACTTTCCGTTTATCTCGATACGGTAATCCATAGTGTTCACTATCCCTCTAACGTAAAACGGACCTTTCCATTGTAATAACAACTTGTTATTGTCGGTCGGGAGTAACAGTAACACCTGGTCATCTATCTTAAACTTCCTAGCTCTAGCTTTCTGGTCATAGTACCGTTTATACTTGGTACTTGCCTTAACTAACTGACTTTGAGCTATCTTACAAGTCTCCTCTAGTTTCTCCTTCAGATCTAAAACATACTGATATGTAGTCTTAACCTCATCACTATCTACTTCACCTGCCCACATCTCTCTAAGAATCCTCATGGGACCTCTAACTGACCTACCGTACAATAACTCAAACGGAGAAAATCCTAAACTCTCTTGTGGAACCTCTCTAAATGCAAACAATAAAGCATTGAGATACTTGTCCCAATCTTTGGGTCTCTCGGTACACATACGCCGTAACATTTGCTTTAACGTCCCGTTAAATCGTTCGACTAACCCGTTACACATAGGGTGATATGGTGTTGTCATGATTTGACGCAAAGACAATAACCTGCTTACTTCAGCCATAAGTTCTGACGTAAACTGTGACCCACAATCAGTCAGCATTTCCTCTGGTACACCTAGCCTACTGAACATATCAACTAATGCCTCAGCTACTCTCTCAGTTTCAATTGAGGGCAATGCTACTGCCTCCGGATACCTAGTTGCATAGTCTACCATGGTTAAAATGTACCTATTTTTCCTATCCGACACTGGAAAAATTGGTCCAACTATGTCTACGGCTACCCGCTTAAATGGTGTATCTATCAGTGGCATCTGACCTAAATGTACTTTGGTCACTCGACCTTTTGGTACTGTCCTTTGGCATACATCGCAGGACCTACAATACCTAGTTACATCTCCACTAACGCCTGGCCAATAAAATTCTGCCAATACTCTATCTGACGTTTTCTTTACGCCTAAATGACCTCCCATAATCGACTCATGAGCTACCTTAAGCACTGTCGTTCTATACTGGGTAGGTACCACTAATTGGTGAAACTGTCTACTACCACTATCTTCAAATTCTCTGTACAATAACCTATTCTTATGTACAAACTTACAACTACCGGACCCTTTACACTTCTTCACTACACCGTCCTTGGCCTTCACTTTACAAGGACCTAATGACTCGTCTTGAGTTTGTGCTTCTATAAACTCCGCTTTAGATATGTCACCTACGGCTGCAGGAACCTTTAATTTTCTATAAGCCTGAGCTTGCTTCTGAACCTGCGCTCTAGTCTCTACGGCATTACTTATGCTACTTCTAAAATCGGACATTACCGGAAGTGCTGAACCATCTATGTTCCCTATCGTTAAATCATACATCGGGTCATCCATACATAGTGCCTCTGTAGTCCCTTTAAAGAAAGGTGTATCTACATCTATTCTCGCTATTGGCACGTGCTCTACCGACTTATTTAACAACATACACGGTGACTGTTTACCTACCAACTGGTCATCCGTAACTAAACTACGCCTAACTACCACACCTGTACAACCTGTATCCCTCATTACAATTACGTCCGTGCCGTTCACTCTACCATCTGCCGTTGGAAGATTTGCATACGGAAAGAGACATGTTCCGATCTTCGCCATTACACCATCCGATTTAACACAACAGCTACTACTCTCGGTTTTAATAACCGGACTATTACTACCTCTGCCTCTACCTCTACCTCGGTTTTGACCACCTCTACCTCTACCGAAATTCCATGGGTTGTTAAAACCTTGGTTCTGATTCCCTACATTGTTGTCCACTCTACTATTTTCACTGAAATTGTCTACGACAGCGGACACTTTCACCGCTTTCCTACACTCATGTGAAGCATGATTCCCATTACAGTGACGACAACGAATAAAAGGTCTACCTATGTTACCACTATTGCTACCTCCTCTAGCACCCATCGAACTACCACCACCTCTATAGTTTCCACTCTGGCCTTTCTGTTTATGATCGTCCCCTTGCCTATCTCTAAAAGTTCTGTCTTTCGACACTACATTATGAGCTCCACCTCTAGCCTCGGCAAACTGATCTGCTTGTGTTGCCATTTCTCCTACACTAGCTAATTTTCTTTCTTTGAGAAATAAGAACAGATCTCTACTACAAACATTGAATAGCTGGTCCCGCAACAAGAAATCTACGAGGCCCTGATAAGTCTGCGCTACCTTCCCTAACTCTAACCACCTATCTAAGTAATTTCTAGACCTACTAATAAACTGAATAAATGACTCGCCTTTCTCAGGCAGACAAGCTCTAAACCGCTTTCTAAAACCTTCTTCAGTTAACTCAAATCTCTTTAAAAGAGCATCCTTTAACTTGTCATAGTCAAGAGCATCTAAACTAGGTAATCTAGAAAATACATCTAAGGCCTTGCCTCTCAATAACGCACTTAAATGAACTGCCCACTTATCTTTGGTCCATTCCTGTAACTCAGCATAACGTTCGAACCGTAACAAGTAACTGTCCATGTTATCTTTGTCAGCATCAAAGTATGGTAACTTCGAACCTTTTAACTTCCCAGAATAACTATCTTTCCCTTCAGTTTTACTTTCCTTACTATGTGTCTTAGCTGCTTCCAACTCTAAAGCTAACTTATGATCAAACTCTTTTTGCTCCCTTTCCATTATCATCTTAGCCTTAGCTAGTCTACCATCTGTTTCGAACCTCTCATGTTCTAACTCTTGCTTCTCCCTTACTATTCTACTTTCTAATTCTAACTTCTCTTTTGCTAACCTATCTTCTAATTCTAACTTCTCTGTGGCTAGTCTACTTTCGAATGCTAACCTATCTTTCTCAGCATCTAGCTTCTCTTTAGCTAATCTATCTTCTAATTCTAACTTCTCTGTGGCTAGTCTACTTTCGAATGCTAACCTATCTTTCTCAGCATCTAGCTTCTCTTTAGCTAATCTACCTTCTAATTCTAGCTTATCTTTAACTAGTATACTTTCTTCATTTCTTTCCTGCTTTGCTAATTCTCTTTCCTTAAGTCTAAATTCCCTTTCCCTAGCCTGTTCGTCTTTAACAAAGTTTCTAAGCTCCTCTCCAGCATACCCTAACTCCTTTCCCATTTCCGTAAGATCCTTTATGGACGTCATGTCTATGGACATTGTGGACTACTAACTACAATAATTACAATACACACGTCACTAATAATTCTACTCACTTAACTACTAATGGTAAGTCACTGTGTCCTCAGTAAATACCTGGGCATCATCATCGGACAAGTTACATACACATTTGTACTAGCGCTAACTACTAACGATTATGTGTAGATAGTATCTAGCTTCCACAAAACATATGCATTACATAAAATATCTTAATTTGATATTGGACATAAACCTTAAACAATCATCGAAATGTGTATAACATGTACATGTATATTTACTTCTCCCATCAATATAAGTATACTCGAGTGTCACAACATGAGTAGAACGTCTTGTTCGCCAACCTAATTGGATACTATATGTATATCAAGGGAGGTAAAAACAAACACCCAAATTATTGAGCAAAAGTGCCTCAGACCCACTCGTGTAGACCACTGCGACCTCGCGCCAAGGAAAGAACGGACAAAACAACAGTTTGGACTCACCCTACCCTTGTCGTGTCTTGACTTGTCTTCCAAGCTGTGGCCGTGATCGTCGACAGTCGCCTTGATGGATCAGAGGGTGGTACACAATTCTAAAATAATAAGTAGAGATTTAGTATATCATAATAACGATCACTTATTGATTCTTTCCCTCCGTAGTCGCCCAGAATCCCACTACTCTGAAACCAGTTGTCACAGGATGACCTTAGTGGTTGGGCTAACTCAGGAAAGAATCAATGACGGTGAATGCATTTACATAAGTTTAATGCAACTTTTAAAATATGTTTAATATATATACAATTATCTAAAAAAACAAGCGAATACACAAATGAACTATGAAAAGAATGTTCTCCTGAACGTTTAAGACGTTCTTAGTATTGTTATAAATACTGAATGTCTAAGACACTAAAGTGTTGTTAAAGCTATAACAATGTTGATCTAGCGCGATAACTGTGATGCGCGAGAGCTCATGAAGATGATGATGCGCGAATTCAATGGATGATTGTCATCAAATGCCTTCTGTAAGGGTTGATGACGCGATGCAATGATAGTTAATCTCCACTGAGATTGTGAATGATATTCCTCCAGTGAGGACTGGTAACGGGCCCACCTTGTGTCCCGGGGTTTGTCGTTAGTAAAACCTGGCTGCGCAGGTACGGGGACCGTCTCCACCGCTTGTAACGTTAGTCGTGGAAGCTTAGCTCCACTCCTGGATATCCAAACCTAGATGGCTTACTCCAACCCTGGATGGCTTATATCCTGGATGGCTTATTTCCGACCCTGGATGGCTTATATCCTGGATGGCTTAGGCTGTAATTATACATACGTTTTAGATGTCGGTTGACAAACATAACAATCTTGCATAATTACCATTACCCAAACAAATCATTATTCGATCAATATATGTAAGCTGTACTAATGATGAGTAGCAATGTATACATATTCTACAACGCCATGTATACGCTATGTAGCTCGCTGTTAATCAATGCCCCTAATACATGTAATATAAACATGATCAAATTACTCATATATTACACTCACTGAGTTATGCATGCACGCATTTATTCTTGTCACTCATCTCATTGTTAACTAATGTTGACAATCGTGTATTACAATCACCGAGTTATACGCCAACGTTAACTAATGCACCTAATATCCCTGTTATCAAATTAATATTGTTTTACAATTATGATCAATTACAATAATTACATCTAATAAGTAACTTCAAAATCATATGCTAGTCTAAAGTTATGTTTGAGAAACATCAATGCTAACCGGATGTCGTAACCGCCAAACAAGATGGCGCCGCCCACTGAATACAAATATACGATAAAAGTTTGATAAAACTACTAACCACATGTTGCCTGTGAAATTTGCCGTCCAATCTCTGTTCCAACATAAGTACTATCGATTATCCGGCGATAGCTAGAAGACAATGGGTTTTATAGCAAACATTACGCCCAAATCATTATTTCCCCCGTTCAGTCCGTGACAAACGTGGCTAATCTACAGTATTGAATCTACACGACAGGCCCCTTATACAATTTTGCGTTTAAGGAAATATACCTATACGTTTACATGCATTAGCACAAACTAAACTTATGACACGGCCTCTCTGGCGGCCACTTAAAATGTGCACGCTTTTACGTGTTACATGAATAGATCATGAATATTGTGAAATTGTTTCAACTCGAACAATAGATTTTGGGTGTAACCGATCAAGAGCTATATACGACCAGTACGCTCTACCCGTGACATTTTGTGACACAAGACTAGGTTTTCGCGACCATAGATCGCTACCCTGCACATCGCCTGACCCTAATATGAACCTATCAGAGACAGATGGCATATATCATTTTTCCAGTTAAGACTAAACATATTTTTGCCGTGGACACATGTGAAGCTTTTTTGGAAAATGAAAATGCCTTAAAGAAACTGATAAATCGTGTACATACTTCGGAAATCACTGTGTTACCTTCACGAAGGCAAGTTTTGCACCTTATCCACTCCTTTTGGTCAATATATGGAGTTTTCCATAGGCTTACATTACAACCTTTGGCATTTACCTCTATTTCTTAATTACACTGGCTGAAACAAACTGATCTTATATAACTACTTTAGATGCCATAAATATGACCAGCAAATTGAGAATAATGTAATGCTTTCATTCTCTAATAGTTCACTGAAGGGCGGGCACCACCAGAATGGCAGTACATAAATTTTACTTTTGCAAATATACCATCTTTATCAATAAAAATGCAAATTTCAATCAAAATATTCTAAATGAACATGTTGTATGATGGATATAGACTATTTTGATGTTTTATGGGGATTTATTATCATTTGGGTAATGTAATCCAATCAAACTCTGCTTACAATCTGACTATATGCCTAATAGACCCCTATACGTTTTCAACAATCAGAAGCCCCAAATCAATAGTAGATGGACCACCTTGATATGAGAGACAAGTATTGACTAGTTGACATGCTGTTGATTTATCGTACGTGTCACGATCACAGAATACAGTGACTCCAAATGTCTCTTATTTCAACGTCTTTCTACCGTTTCGTCAATTTCCCAGATGAACAAATAAGAAAAAAAAGGTACTAATTAAGCATTTGACATTTAAAAACAGCAATCATCTATATACAATCAACGGATTTGTTGTAAAAACCAAATAAGGGCACATGTTCTTATTGTGAACGTCTGGCGGTAATTGCTTGTGTTACACCAGTGTGTTTGTATAACCACATCAGTGAAAGTCTTCGGTATCTAACATACGACAAAAGACCCAGTGAGACTTTTCCAAACGTCATCTACCATACAACAATGTAAAACAAGCCATTCAGATTAAGGATCAGATTCGCGAGTCGTGGCGGTATCAACATAAGTGCATATGGATTTATGTGGTATTAAGCAATTTTTTATTATCGGCGACTCATTTCGGTTGATTGTGCATCGAAACGTTCATACATTTTGCACAACGCATCATTTTTAACGATGCGTATATCTGACAAATTATATTTTATTTATTATTTCATGCTACTGGTAAAGTGTCTGTCATTTGGTTTTTATCCCACCAAATCCATCAAGTATTAAGGAAGTTATGAGTTTTACTGGGGGTAATGCAGTATCAGCGCAAATGGATTGTCGACGAAAACCTGTCACGGTTGCGCAACGATAGTGTTATCGGTTGCGCTATAAAATAGTCTATGATTCTCAACGATGTCTGTTTACCAACGTAGATTTTGAATGAAAATGCTAACTATTTTGTATTTTAGCTAGTTTTCATTCCAAACTATATCATTAAACGCAAATATGAAAGTTAAATAAGTATGTTTTAAAAAAGTGTTTTGCATAGTTTCTCTATAGCGATAGTTAATTTGTATATATTTTTAAGTAAATTTCAAACTTTGTTTTTTAATTTCGTGCGTTTATATAGCTATTAGTCGAAATACTTAATAGTATACATATGTGATAAAATAGTTAAAAGCATACATAATAAACATAACAATTAAAGTCATCAACCAGGAAAATAATGTCTAAGATGGGTTTCATAAAATTATAATTACGTCCCTTTGTAGACGG